>VWZN01018082.1:330032-371572 GCA_013396955.1 Regulus satrapa | reverse complement strand
AAAACACATGCTTAAAAAAAAAAAAAAAAAAAAAAAAAAGAAGGCTTTGATGGAAAATTTTCAGCTCCCTCAGAAGAAGAGAAAGCCAAAGAGCACGGAGCCCTATTTGCTGTTAGTGAAGAATTGCTGCTACACCAACGAGGCTCTTTACACATGAAGGAAGTTCTAAAATATGAATCGGATCTGTGAACATCTCAGGAGTCTGGAGGGAGAGAAAGCTCTTAAATGCATCAACCTGATCTCTGGGCTACAGAAAGAAGATTAATCTATTTATTTAACTCAGAGTCCCTGGCAGATTCAAGAGGGAGAAGAAAGGAAAACAAAACAGCCTCAACCAAATCAACCTGCAAGAAATGGTTTATGGCCAAAAAGCCGGGCTTGCTTCTTTTTACTGCTGCCAAAAGAGTAAGTGAAGCAAATAGATTAATCTCCCATCTATCACCCGGAGAACGTTTTGATCCATCCAAGCTCCCAAAGTCTGGATTTTGGGGCTAGAAGGAGGTAGTTTGTGAATGGCTGAGGATGATATTTGTGTGTTTCGGTGGAGCGGGGATTGCTGGGGGTGCGTCTGGATGACAGGGAGCATATGCATGGGGAAGGAGGTGGGAACGAGGACAGATGCCAAGCTGAGAATAGGCACAAGAAAGCACAGGGGGGATAGGCTTGGGGGCAAGGGAACGAGGAAACCTGCAAAATTAATGGGGGAGAAGGAAAACACAGGAGCTGGGAGATGCTCAAGCAAAGGCACAGCTGCGCACAGATCCGAAAGAATGACGCAGCAATGAATAGTCTTGCACAGGAAGGCAGAATCAAAGTCCAAAGTTGGATGTGAAGTTGCAATTCAAGGCATTATTTTGCATGAGAGAAGCTTTTAATCCTGCTTGTAGCAAAAGTGACAAGGAATTTTAAAAAATAAAAAAAAAAAATCAGGCCAGAAAACCATGGGTTTGATTAATTAACAGCAAAAAGCACCAATTAGGGGTGCAGTGCTCCTGTGTTGCTGAGATGAAACACCCAAAACCCAGAGGGATGGAGGAGAATGGGCAGCCCTGGCACTTCTCCTCTGCTTGCTGTAACCACACACCAAATCCCATTTAAAAGAGGGGAATTCTGGCTCTAGGGAAAATACCAGCCAGACAAGTGAAGTACTCAGGGCTTTTTGGGGGGTATTACTCACTGACCTCTCTCCCTGGTGGGGATGAGAGGGAATGGGATTTGCTTTTAATCCAACAGAGATTCCCTGGCTCAGCATCCCCAGAGCAGGGATGGGGAGAGGACAGGAGAGAGGCAGTGTTGGCTGACAAAAGGAAATTTCCTCTCCTGCCTGTCGATACATTGCTGGGCAGGAGACCAGACAAATCCTCACACTCATCCTTGGCAAGAACTGCTCAGCTTCTCCCCTCAGCAGCACAGCAGCACAGAAAATTCACTCCCAGACATGACTTGTCTCCCCAGCCTTGGCTCTGGCACCTCTCAGTTTCTCACCACGCTCCCCTCCCTGTCTCATGGCCTTTCGTGGGTTTATTTAAGGCTTGGGGAGCCTTTTGCATAACGGGAAATTTGGGCTCAGAGCAGCTTGCCTGGTGATGCAAGAAGTGCTTTGGAACCGAGCGCCACTCAAGTTTCATAAGCCTGGAGATAAACTCCTTTCTGCCTGCTTTATCCTTTGTTTCTCCAGGATCTGGCCACTTGACAGACACAATTCCAGGGCAGCTCCCTGTGGTTCTGCCAGAGTTATTCACCATTTCTCCTTTTTCACCAAGGGGAGCTTGCCCAGACACAGCCACTCCTGCAGGAGATCCCAGCTCTTCTACTCTACAGGTGAGTAGAGATCCCCAAAAGTGCCAACGGGGCTTGCACTGCCATAAAAACCACCCTGAGGAAAACCCCACAGCCACAACAAATTTCAGCACTGATTCTGCAACCTGGTCCAGCAGAAGCTGTCCCTGCCCGTGGCAGGGGGCTGGAATGAGATGAGCTTTAAAGCTCTGTCCAACCCGAACCATTTTGTGATTCTCTGATTCAAATGGAGCCAGCGTTGGAAGAGCCAAGCACGGGATCAGTCTCACAGACACCTCAGGAGGTTTTACTCCACTCTCTCTCCTGTCTGCAGTGTGCTACAAGATGAGGAGTGACACCACAGCCGTGGCTTTTCTCCAGCAAGCAAAGATCACTTGGCCTCGTTAACGAAGCGTGACACAGAGCCCCACAAAGGGCCAGGACGTGGCCTCAGCATGAAAAACAAATTTGTTCCCTGAACAAATCCACCGTGCCCCACCTTGCCTCGCTGCTGCTCCAGCTGCAGTCAGGCTGGCCGTGCTCCTGGCTCAGCAGCATTCCCAAAACGGCTCCCAGAGCGCCCATCCTCATCAGCGATGTCCAATTTCCAAACGGAGCAAGGAGCAGCCCTTCCCAGAGTTGGCTTTGCAGCTCTCCTCATCACTGGCTTAACATCAATTCCGGTTAAATGAGGGAAGGACAAAGTTATGCCCAAGCTGAGCGCTCTGAAAAACCTCATCACATCACTCTCCTCCAGCTCCAGCATAAATTGTCCTCATTAACCAGGCTTAGCCCAGCTTTAATGTTTGCATCTTGACTTATCATCCATCCAGACCCCAGCACCACGTCCTCATGCAGCTGTCACCCTCAAGCCCGAAGTCACAGCCTGGCCACATGAGCCAACAGGCCTCAGGAATGTGACATCCTGAATCTGCATTTTCTCACCCAGACGCTTCTGGTTGCGTCTCAACAACAGAGAAAAAGAGGTTTAAGCAGCTGAGCTTCCAACAGCCACTTCTGCACTCATCCCTGATCAATCTGGAGTAGGATGGCCAGCTCCCAGACAAATTTCATGGGGATGCAGGCTCATAAACAACTCCTGCTTTCTCTGAGTCTCATGAAATCCCAATCTGCTAGAGGAGAGAAAGATTTCCTCACAGAGGGGAGGGCTGCGTGTTCAGCTCCCATCAGGCACCAAAGAATCCACCAGGGAAGGACGTTATGCATGCCCTAAATGTGGGGAAAATCATCAATTAGAGCTTGCTGAGCTCAGCCATGAGGCATAAACAACTCTCCAGGCTGCCTTAACTCCCCAGCTCACGGGATCCACTTGGGTTTTATTCCCCCACCCTCTGGAATTCACTTCACCTCAGCCCTGCTCCAAGCAGAGGGAGTTTGGAGTGGTTGTGATTCAGCACAGCTCATTTTGAAGCAGTCTAGAGCCCAGCAGGCTTCCAAACTATTCCAGGAGGCACCAGCCCAGCTGATTGCTGCTGACTGCTGTCAAATGGCAGCCTCTGAGCCTCCCCCTGCCCCAAAAAAGAAAATCTGTTAATGCTAAAATCTACATTATTCCTTCCCCAAAGTCGTTTCCATACTGCTGGTGGGAGAGAACAGCACTGAAGGTGGAGGAAGGATCTCGATCAGACCCCCCAGCCTGAACTGGAGCAGCTCTTCCTCCCCTCCATCCTCAGCCCGAATTAAATCACAAACATCAGGGGGCCACTCTCTCCCCCTCTCTGCCACCCCCAAAAATGCTGCTGTTCCAACAGCAAACCCTCCAAGAGCTCGGGGAGATGGTGACCTGTTATTAACAGAGCAAGGGCAGCCTGGTGTGGGCAAATAGAGCCTTAAATCCAAAGCAAAACCAGCTGCCAGCACCTCGGTGGTTCCTGATGGGGGAATAGTCCCTGCCCTGAGCTCACAGACGGCTCTCTGCCCCCAGCACTGCCCCCCTACAGCAGCTGGGATGAGAACACGTCAGGGAGGCAATTTCAGCCCTGGATTTCAGCCACTGCTCTGGGGGCTTCAATTCCCCTCCACGGGGCTGGGTGCAGATAGCAGGGGGTGAAAAGGGTGGAAAGCAGGGCCCAGAGCCCTGCAGTGCCTCCATGCAGGAGCCTGGCCAAGAGCAAGGCACAGGCTCCTTTTGCTCCAGCCAGGGAATGCAGCACAGACCGAGCAGTGCAGAAAGCCTTTGACACAGCAAGGGGAAATAAAAAACAACAAAACACCAAACAAACCAGCAAACAACACTGTCGGCAATAAACTGTGCATAATCTGCTGTTACTGAGGGTTAACTCTGGCCCCTGAGCAGATTCTTCATCCTGCAGGATCTCTCCCAGCAGAGCTTCCAGGGAGCTGCTCATTAGGGCTGCAAACACCCAAAGCCCCTTTGGATCCAGCTCCTCCCTGAACTTCACTGCCTGTTCCCTCTTCCCTGCACGACTGCAGCTGTCCAAGCCCCCTAAAAACAGAGCTCATCTCCCCCAGCGTGGGTGTTGATCCCAAGAGCTTCACCCTGATGCCTCCCCGAGCCTGGCAGTGCTCAGCAGGAAAACTGAAAATAGCAGCAGCTCACCTCCTGCTGCAGCCAGGTTGATGAGTGCCTGTCCTTTTTTCCCTGACTCCCACCTGCATCCGAGCATCCCCCTTTTTTCTCCCATCCCCATGGCTACCAGCACTCTTTGCCAGCTGCCTGCCAAACACCCCTCCTGGAAGAGGAGGCATTTCGAGCTTTCCTTCCCTTGCTCTGAAACTCATTCCCTGGGAATGGATCCTGCTGTTCTCTCCCCTATTTATCCAAGACTGTGTTTTCCCCTGTGCCCTGAACTTCCTCATCAGGGTTTGCTCTTGGGACATGCCTGCAGTGGTGCTGTTCTCCAGCCTGGTGTGCCAGAGGGGACGCAGAGTCCCCCCCCCAGAGCCCTCACACAGCCAAACCAACCTCAGGACTATCGGAAGGGAGAGGGGGAGAGGCACAGCAAGGAAAGCTGAGTGGGAAATCCCTGGTGCTGCACAGCTCCTGGGCTGTAGGGAGCCAGGCAAGGCTCCCGGATTTACTGAGCCACCCTCCAGCACGAGTGAGAGCAGCTGGTTCCCGTGGCGTTTTTAACTCAGGCCAGCTCAAATCCATTCCTTGGTGTCAACTCCAAGCAGCCTTGGCCACTCCGCCCCAGTCTCAGCCCAGCAGAAGCTCAGAGAGGAGGAGAGAGGTCCACAGATGGGTGGCAGAATCCTGGTCAGGAAGAATTCCTGCACTGAAAGGGTTGCTAAACATTGCAAGGGGCTGCCCAGAGTGGTTTGGGGCCCCCATCCCTGGAGGTGTCCAAGGAACCACTGGAGGTGGCAGCACTCAGTGCTCTGGGCTGGGGACAAGGTGGGGTTTGACAGCTTGGACTCAATCGTCTTGGAAGTTTTTCCAACCCAAATTCTGGATCCTAAACCTGATTCTGTCCAGTCCAGACCCCAGTGGTTCAGCTGCCCTCCCCATCCCAGAGGAGCACAGCAGGTAGAGACAGGAATATCAATGTCTGGGGAAGGGGAGGAGTTCAAACCTCTGAGCACCCAGAGCAGGAAGAGGCCACAGTTCTGCCTAAAGCCAAGCCAGGCTGGAGGCAGGAGCAGAGCATCCGAGTGCCAGGGAAAGAAAGGATGGTCTCCAGATCCCTGGATTTATGTCAACCTGGAGACTAGACAAGGAGCCATTAATTCCTGAGCTGTCCGAGGCAGAATGGGCCGAGTGACAACTTCAGCACGATGAATACAATGGCCCATGTCCCCGGGGTGCCCGGCAGAGGATGCTGGCTCTGCCTGGAACCCCAAGGGAGGCCCCGATCCCCCACATGCCGCCCTCCTCACAGCCAGGAGCCCTCTGCACCCCCCGTGCCTTGGGAAGGGCTGATAAAGGAGCTGCCTGCTTTACTCGAGCCTCTGCTCTTCCTGCAGCCTCCTCCTCCTCCCAGCCCTGTCCCTCTCTTCCCAGGCTGCTGCCACTCAGGCAGGAATTGCTCTCTGGGGAGGGATGGGGGGCACAGGATTTTCAAATCCCTCCCTTGGAGCTGACAGCAGCCTTTCAGCCCAACAACAGCTCAAAACGCTGCTGAAGAGAGATATTTTTATGAAAGCTCCCCCCCCACACACCCCTTCCCGAAATCATTCCAAGCTCCTTTTCTTAGGCACTTTGAAATAATTAAAGTCTTCCATCAAATTATACTGAAGATCTCTATGAAAAGCCTTTAATTTCCATTCACTTAATGTAACTCCATCCACCAGATGAACTCTGCAGGGGGCTCTTTTTGTTTGGGGTTTTTCTTTTTATCCCATCTCTTTTTTTATTATATTTTTCCCCCCCTACTCCTCCCCCTAAAACATCACACTGGGAAACTTTAATTTGATTTTAGCCTGACTGGAATTTTGGGCTGTGCCACATCCTGCACAGCTGCAGTGGGAATCTCAGGCTCTCCTTAACATTTAATCTTTTCCTGGTGGGCAGCAGGGATGCCTGAGCGTGGGGTGGGGACGTGAGTGAAGCCTCTCAGTGAGCAAGGAACCAGCACCAGAACCTCCCCAGTCCATCAATCCCTCCCACAGGAACGCTGGGATAACAAAAAGCCAGCAGAGAGGGGAGGGTTTCCTTTCTTATCCAAGTTGGGGAGATTTCCAGCCTGACCTTTAGCTCACAGAATAAAGAGCAGGGATTTCCCAGCGGGCAGAAATGGCTCTTTCCACCCCAGTGACTTCTCCAGGTGACAAACCAGGTGACTTCTCCAGGTGACAAACCCCTTAACGAGCGAGAAGTTTCCCAGAAGAGAGCCAACATCAGCTCCCGAGTGGCGGCTGGGAGATGTTTGTGCCACGAGGCCCCAGCTGTGGGGGTCCCCAGGGCTGTGTGAGCGTGCAGAGGATCCCCCTGGGGGTGCCACCACCTCTGCCTGCAGCCCTGGCAGCCAAACCTGACAGCAGCCCCTCAAAAAAACCCCTGATTTTCCCCATCCCTCTTGCTGCAGCGGTTCAAAGCCAATTTGCCTTTGCACAAACGAAGGGAATCTGCTGCCCAAACTGTTGGGGCCATCTGTGCAGCATCTCGGGAGGGGGAGCTCAGCAGCACTGCAAACAGGGATGCAGGGTAGGCACAGCCCTTTCCCCTCTTTGTCCTCACCCAACTCTCCCACATTATTCCTTCCCCAAAGTCGTTTCCATACTGCTGGTGGGAGAGAACAGCACTGAAGGTGGAGGAAGGATCTCGATCAGACCCCCCAGCCTGAGCTGGAGCAGCTCTTCCGCCCCTCCATCCTCAGCCCAAATTAAATCACAAACATCAGGGGGCCACTCTCTCCCCCTCTCTGCTCCCCCAAAAATGCTGCTGCTCCAACAGCAAACCCTCCAAGAGCTCAGGGAGATGGTGACCTGTTATTAACAGAGCAAGGGCAGCCTGGTGTGGGCAGATGGGTGATGGAGAAGCTGAGCAGCACCTTTAGAACCAAGGGGAAGCCAAGGAAAAGAGCAGTTCAGGAGGGGAGGCACGTGCTCCTGTCCAACAGAGGATTTCCCTGATTTTTGTGGCTTTATCCCTCCTCCCACTAGTGCTGACCCACTCCTCCTCACTGGGTGTCTCCTGGTCAACACATTTTCCCTGGCACAAGGGTAGGAGCAGTGAGACAAAAAAAAAAAGAAAAAAGAGAGGCAGGTCTTGGCAAGTCCCTGGGCTGGTGCAGAATGGCTCCAACAGATCCATACAAGGACAAATAAGGACAGAAAAGCCCCACAAACTGCAAGGAACAGGTTTAGCTGCTATTAACTGAGAGCCACAGGGCAGGAACCAGGGACAAGACAGAGTGATGCAGAGTTCTGCATCTGAGAGAGGAACCAGAGAGAGACAAAGGGACACAGATGCACTTCAGGAGCAGGCAATGCGTCCTGCTGTCATTCAGAGCTTCAGCTTGGCTCGTCCATGCTGAAATGAGGATTCTGCCCCAAAACCAGGATAACAAAAAGGGCGCCAGTGTCCCTGGGACACACACACAGACCTCACCCCAAACCAGCCGTGAGCCTTGCTCTTTGCCAAGGCTTTTTAGGGAGCTGTAGAAGCTTTGACATCCCCCCAAAAAACCCTCAAAAATTTTGCAACAAGCTCTGTGAGCAGTGTGTGAGTTAAAGCACTGGCACGTGGCACTGCCAGCAGCTGCTCAGCAGAGGGGAGAGGAGGATGATGATGAACCCGTGCTTGATTTTCTCGCTGGCAGATGCTGGGACGTGGGGTTCAGAGACCTTTGTGGCATCCCATGGAAGCCAGCAGACCAGGAATTATGCAGGAGTAAAGGGGATAAAGCTTGCTGAGCTTTCAAAACAGCAGGGCTTGATTTAGTAATCACAGCAGCAGCAAATTCCAGGAGCTGGGAAAGGCTCCTGTGAGGCAAAGCCTGACACTGCTTCGGGACACCACGATTTCCTCCCCGGCTCTGCTGCTTGGCCAAACTTTCTCTCCTCATGCATTAATTTAACCACCTGTACCTAGTGAGAATAATGTCACAGACCTCTCCGGCAGAGGTGTCAGGATGAAGAGTGTTCTGCAAGGCTCATACATCATCATTAGCTCTGGCCAGGAATAACCCAGGCGCTGGGAACCTGGAGCAGCGTTTTTCCAGCTGCACTTGGAATGTGTTTCCGTCCTTCCAGCCCACACCCTGCTTCTTCTGCCTAGCTGAACTTTATTGCCGTTTATTTGCACCACAGAAGCGCCCCAAGTGGAATCATCAGGGCTCCCTGTCCCCAAAAAAAAATGATGTCTTGTCAGTCAAATCAAGTCCTGCTCTGCACAGGAAAAAATAAAAAAAAAACACAACCAAAAAAACAAAACAAAACAAGAGAATCGTGGAATGTCCTCAGCTGGAAGGGAGCCACAAGGATCATCTGAATCCCTGCACAGCACAGCCCAAACAGTTCCACCCTGTGCCTCAAAACCCCACAACAGAACTAGAAGACGCTGCCATTAACATTTCCCACCCAGAGTCGGCGGACAGCACTCGCAGAAAAGCCAATATTCAGCAAAACGAGGAAATGACGGCTTTCAACCACATTTCCCATGGCGGTTTTTTGCCCTGGGGTGCAGCAGCTCAGCCATCCCCATCCCCACAGTGGGACGGGGCGCCGTAAAAACCACTCCGAGAGCCGACTGCAGCCACAAACCGGGCGGGTTACGCGAGGTAAAATCCGCAAAACCGCCTCTCCCACCCCAAAGCAGAGCAGTGATTCACCAGATGAAGAGGCTCTCATAATTCTCCCCCTGACAGCTCAGGACAAGCAACACAGCTCTGGTAGCATCAGGTCAGTGCTCTGCCTCAGAGCGCGGGCCAGAGCAGCGCGGGGATGAAGGTAATTAACGGCGCAGTAACGAAGCTGTTCAGCCATCCGCTGTGCCGGCAATTCATCGCTGTCACGGGCACGCGGAGGATCAAAGCTGCCAGCAGCGGCTCTGGAGCTGCCTGCTGGCCCCACAGGCTCCTGAAGGGCTTTGGAGAGGAGCTGGAGCGGCCTTCTCCAAAAATCCACCTCCAAATGAACCCCACGCCGGCATTGGCAGAAGGTGACATGCCTCCTTCTCAAATTTTTTTTTCCGTCCTCACGTTAAAAATCAAGACCTCGAGACCCACACTTCTCCCTTTTCCAAAATCCCAAAGGGATTTTCCAGTGTCCCACAGTGCCCATGGTTGGCAGGATGCTGAATTGAGAGCACAGGGTAAGAATGCAAGCCCTGAAATATCTCGTCCTCCCAATGGAAACCAGGGGAAAACAAGCCCAAAATAACCCCACCACAAACAAAACTTCATTAAATGGAGCTTGAAAACAACTTTCAGGTTTGGACCTCCCAGAATCTTGACTTTGTGAGAATCCAGAAAATCCTAGGGAAGAGGGGAAGAAAACAAAAAATTTAAAAAAAAAATAAAAAAATCAAAGGATCCATTGCAAGTATTCTCTATGGGGATGTTTTGTTTTGTTTTGGTACTGCATGGATTTATCCAAAGCAGCTTCAAAAATACCATTTTTGTCAATGCTGTAACAACCCTGGCTGTTCCAGCGTGGATTCAAATGTTGCTACAATGAGAGAAGATGCCCCCAGCCCTCAGGGGGCACCCTCTGTAAAGAGATTTAGGAGGGAGAGCCAAGAAACACCACCAAAAACTGAATTACCACTATCAAAATAATACAAGTTTGCCATAGATCCACAGAGAGAACTCAGATTTAAGGTGGGAAATCTGCTTGCGTGCAGAACACAAGCTTGTGGGTTTGACAAGAGGCAAGGCACAAACATTCAGGTATGTGCTTGGAAAACCCTTCTGTGCCCAGATTTTGGGCTTGTTTCAAAAGGTGGGAGGCACCCAAGCAATTTCCTGGATGGGAATCACATTTTTGACACCAAAATACACCAAAACCCCAACTCTGGGTTGATTTCAGCCTTTGCAGCAATACCTGGGAGCAGCCTGGTGAGCGACTGCTCCCCTGACACTGAACCCGGATTCTCTCTTCTTCCCTGTCCACCTCCATTTCTATCACTGCTTTACTGTGAACATTTGTGGTTTAATTTCCACCTCTCCCCTCCCTTTTTTCCCTCCTTCCCCAACACCACTAAAAACCAGCAGGTTTTAAAATCCCCGAGTATCTCGACGAGAGTAGGGCTGGAACGGCTCCTTTGGGGACAATGGATTTGATTCTCCTGCAGTGTGTGCCTACAAAGTCAAACCCAAATTCTTCCTTTTTATAGGAATTCATTCAAACCCTATTGATCTGAGCCTTCATTCTGCTCTTAACAGCCTCCGAGTTGGATTTTTTTTTTTTCTTTTTCTAATTCTTTTGGCGAGGTCTCTCAAATGACATTCAGGTCCGTGCCTTTATCTTTTTAACCAGCCCCTTTGCTCCTCCTTGCCCCAGCACCACCTCCCTCCCTGCAACTCCCAAACCCCACAAACTGCCCCAAATTTGTGCCTGCGCTCCCCGCACCAGCCCGGGTGTGATTCCTCCAAGGAATCTCAGGATTATGGATGATGCTGGAATTGCTCCCTGGGAGTCATTGCAAGCCGTTCCTAAGTTGGACCTGGGGACTCCTTATGGCCTGAATTATTCTCCTGGAGGCAGCTCCTGCAATCTGCTGGATCTGGATGGTGACAGTTTGGATTTACTCCGCCTCAAGGAAGAGAAAATTCCACCTGGGAATGGTGCTGAGGGCAGGCACTGGCTCCTGCCTGACCGCTCCAGGTCTCCAGGTGCCAGCAGCATTCCCAGCTCCTGGGACGCAAGGTCTGAAAATTCCAGAGCACAAAAGGATCTCCGGAGGGTTGGGAAATGAGGACCTTACAACGCCTCATTTCAAACTGTTTCCTCTAAGAATAATATGAATATTCCATTAAGAATAATAATTTAAGATTATTAAATTATATTATGAAATGATGATTGATATTAGTATTCTAATTAAATAAACGGTTAAATAATATATTTTAAGAATATTGCTTTAAAAATAAGAAAGCACTAAAATTTAGTACACAAATCAATCATTTTTCAATTGTAATTCAATAATTTAATTATTTTAATTAAATAAATTACCAAATAATATATTTTAAGATTATTCCTTCGAGAATAATAAGTAAATACTAAAATTTAGTACGCAAATCAATAAATAATTATCAAACTATAATTAAGTAATTTAATTATTTTAATTAAATAAATTACCAAATAATATATTTTAAGAATATTCCTTTAGGAATAATAAGTAAATATTTTAATTTAGTCAACAAAATTAATAAATAATTATATAAACGAATATAGAAATAAATATATAAATTAATTATTAATTGATAAATAATAAATCTAAAATATATTACTATTTTATCGCAATTAATTATTAAGATTAATTATTGTGAATAATTAATAAATTTTAAAGTATTGTATATAAGTAAATTGTATTAAGTAAATTATCAAAAAATGTGGGTGGTACCCAAGCCCTGACACCATCTCCTGGAATTCCCTGATCCGTCTCCATTTCCCAGCCTCTCATTCCTCACCCACCCAGCGAGTTTTGCTCCCACCCAAACTGGGGGAGCACCTCGCCCTCAGCACGGGGGGATGAGCAGGGACAGAGCCCGGTGACCCCCCCAAAAAACGGGAAGGGGACAAACCCCACAAATCCCTGGGGTTTGAACGGCCTCCGGGAACTTCTGGGGCATCCTCAAGGCTCCTGCGATGCCGGGCCGCGGAACAGCGCCACAGGGCCCAGAAATCAGAGGTGAACAGCCCTTCCTTCGCTGGCCTGCCTGCATTCCAGAGCGTGTTCCGAGGGCTGGACACGGCTTGGCGAACAAGGAATGCTCCCAGCTCCTCGGGCCAGGAAGGACCAGCACCCCTCGGCCAACAAAAGAAAATTTTGTGGTTTTTATTCCTCAATAAAAACCCCCACGCATCTGGTGCGGCGGCATGCATTCGTTTTAAATTCTTTCTCCGGATTTTCTTATGTTTTGCCCTGGGAAACTTCAACCTTCTCCTTCTGCCCGGCCACTGTCAGCATCCCCAGAGTCGGAAGAAACGGCTCGCCAAAATAACAACACGTTTGGTAATCCGAGTTTTGGATTGAGTTAAACGCGGTTCGAGGTTTCGCAACCTCCCAACAAATCATCAACAGCGGGAAAGAAACCACGGGGAAGATCAAAATACGTTTGCTAACGCCGGAGATACGTTGGCATCCACGTAAGTAAATAAATAAAATGTAACCGTGAATCATAAATAAACGTAAAATAAACAAATAAATGTGGAAATTAAAAAAAAAACAACAATGCTAAATAAATAAATAAATGTAAGATAAATAAATGTAAAACGGATTTATGGGCAGGCTGGAATGCCTGGAGGAGCAGGAGGTCAGGGAGGAGCAGCAGTAAATCCTGCCTCCCACCACAGCTGGGAATGGCAGCAGGAGCATCGACTCCTGTTACACCAGCCTGAAAGATTCCCTGGGAACACCACTCTGAGTTTCAGCTCTCTCTACCTGGGACTAGGTTATTAGCACGAGATTAATTAGAGGCAAGCGAGGAAGGAGGTTGAGATCCAGCAGGGTAAGATCATGTCCACAGCCACAGGACTCTGCCCTGAGGGCAGAGACACAGCCAAGAAACACGAGAGCCTTAATTTGAGCCCACTATCACCCAGAGATTTCTGCTGGCTTCATGCAAAAACATGGCTTAAAGGCAGATAAAGGGAGAGCAAGGCAGCAAAAAAATCTGCCAGGTCCTGAAGGAAAAAGGCATTTTGCTTGTTTTAATTAATAAAGCACATCTCCATTCATTCAGAAAGTGGATAAACACTCAGCTTGCAGAGCAGGAGTTACTCCAGGTTGGTTCCTCCCCTCCCTGTTTGGAAAAACACGCCAGAACTGGGGCTCTTTTTCACGCAACTGGTGGGAGCAGCAGTGCCAGGTGCTATTAATAGGAGCTGCCTACGGCCTGAGGGAGCTCTGCTGCTCTCACCAGGGCTCTCTACCCATTCTCAGATTTCATTTTCATTCATTAAAGATAAAAAAAAAACCCCAAAAAAATAAAAGAAACGAACCACCAGCCCCCTAAACCAAAGGTTTTAAAAAATACTTAATGAATTAACACGTAGATGTTTCTTCCCCTGTCACGACTCTGCCAAAGCAGGAAAATAATAATTCAGCTGTGGCCAAGAATGGGGTTTAAGAAGTGTTTGTTGTTTTCTGGCTGTTTGTTGTGCTTAATTATAGACGTGTTACAGCTCCCGTGCCCGCCTTCCCCTTCCTGCAGTTACATAATCAGCCTCCAGCACACGTTCCCACCCACCACAAATATTCCCAAAAAGTAATTTCCTGGAGTTTTCTACTCAGAGAGGCAAAAATGAGGATGCTCATCAGCCTTGCTGCCCGTGGAGAGGGGCTGGGATGGCCAGAAGGGCTCAGAGGTTTCTGTCACACCTGGGGAAAAAAAAAACTTCCAGCCCCATGCTGAGGTTTTATCCAGGTGGTTGTGGATTTGCTGCCTCCTCTTGAAGCAGCTGGTGCTCAAGGTTTGGAGCATCAGTGTCCTGCTTTTCCCACCTGGAGGGTTTTTCCAGGTTACAGCTTCGCTGTCCCTGATGATGTACGGGGTTTGTGAGAATTTCAACAGATCCCACGCTTTCACATGAGCACATCTGGGCATTGAACCAGGCATTCTTCATTACAAAAAAAATTTAAAAAATAAGAAGTCACACGCTGTCCGTCATAAACAACCCCGGCCAAAATCCCAGGCTGAGGGAGGAAATCCAGTGTCACCACACAAAGTCACACCACAAACAATAAATCTCCCCCACACACCGAGCATGGTGTGAATCCCAATGGTGTGGGATCACTGGATGGCCCTTGGAGGCCATCTCACCCCTCCCAGGCTGCTCCAACCTGGCCTTGGACACTTCCAGGGATGCTGGTCTAGGAAAAATGTGTCAGGCCCTCACAGGGGGGATAAAAAAATTAACTAATATCCCATCTAAGCTTACCCTCAGTTTGAAACCATTCCCCCTTCTCCTGCCACCACACGCTGGAATTCACTGGAGCTGTTAATGCAATGAATTTGGTGGAATTGTTCATTTCCCCCCCGGTTCTGAGCACCTTTGTTGTGCCCAAGGTTTGTTTAGCAAGCAGGAGGCTGGAGCTGGTTAAGAAAGGGACAGCAGAAGGCACATGGGAGATGCAGGAGCTGCGAGTTTCTAGGAAAACAACGGCCCTGTTCAAACATCTGCAACAAAACCAATTTTTGGGTGACTCTTGAACTCTTCCAGGGCGCAGAGGTGCAGCATGAACCTGGTATCTGTCAGGGCATCGCTGCTCCCAACACCTCTGCCAGATGTGATCCCTGCCCAACCCCTCCTGGAAGCAGAGCTTTGGGAATATGGTACAGGCAAGGAGTTGGGATAAACCAGCAGCGAGCTGGGGCCAAATCCAGCCTAGTCCAGGAGGTGACAATCCTTGGGAAGGCGAGGAGCACCCACAAGGAAGGGGAGGCAGAGGTGGCCTGGTCTGGGGTCACAGCAGCCCAGGTTAGACAGCCCCAGGCAGGGCCAGAGGAGCCTGATCTGTGCTCCTCACATGGCTGCACTCAGAGCCTCCAGCAGCCTCACAGATCAATCAAAGCCCCGGCCAACAGCCAAGCTCCAGCCACAGGAGCCATTCATCACAATAATTAAAAGAAAAAAAGAAAAAAAAAAAAAAAAGCAGCATTACAAGGATTCTGGAGCCATCGGTCAAGGAGCAGAAGAGAGGGGGAAAAAGCTTCTCTTGGATTCTTTTTCCAGCTTTCCTCCACCAACAGATAATTCCCTCCAGCACCAGGAGGTGACAGCTCCAGGAACCTGGCACATCACTGGCCTTTCCCAGCACCCTCTCAGCCTTTCCCTCCTCAAATCCCATTCCCTTTGTGCCTTTTGTTCCAGCCACCTGATCAAAAGTGGGGGGGGAAATAAATTTTAAAAAAAGGGATTAAGACATAAAAGTTTATTGATTGATTTAAAATTATGCTTTGAAACAAAACCCTCTGGATTGGAAAGCTTGTATTTCACCGTGGGAAGGGATGGTGCAACACAGGGAACACACGGAGAAATAAACAGCCCCGTCTCACAGCATATATTTTGTCTTCATTATGCCCCTGAGAAGGTGTTAATATACAATGTACAGCGTATTAATCACCCCTCTAACTTCCAAATGCGAAATGCATCATTAACATTCATGTTGTTTTCAATTAGTTTGCTGGATGGGAAGGAGGGAACAAAGACAGGTTCCCTCACTAAATTCTGCTGCGTTCCCAAAGAGTGGGGACCATAAACAGCAGCCGGGGTGGAGCTCCTGCACTCCCCACCATCCACCAGGGGCTGCCGGCAGCGGGATGCAGGGAGGCTTTTAATTGATGTGGCAATTAAGGAAAAGGCAGGGCTATGGCTGTGTTTGCAGGCAGGCAGGTAATTTAGAAGTGTAAATTTCCAGGAGTGATTCAACTGCTTTGGGACAGATTTTCAAAGGGTATCAGCCTCCAAAAGAGGCAGATAAGCACCTCGTGGGATTTGTAAGGGCCCCTCAACCAAGGCCCCCTGACTCCTGTTGATACTTTCATTTATAAGAAAGGGCTTTGAAGATTTTTTTTGATCCCAAATCTTAGAAGTTTTCCAGTTCAGATACACACTCTCCTGCAGAGAAAAGCTGTTTGTTTCTCATTTGTGAGACTCTCATCTTCCACAGGCTCTGTTGCCAAAGGACAGAAAGTTCAAAGCCACTCATTTAGGACACCTGACCTGTCCCCAAAAGCAGCTCAGTGCTGCCCATTCCATGATGTTATTACAAAAATTACTTCATTTCTGGGTGCTGACCACTTCTGGAAGCTCTGAAGAGCTGGAAGGGCAGCACCACCAAGAGAGGAGCTGGAAACTTTTCCCTCCAGCCAAACTCTCCAAGTCCTGTGGCCGCTCTTTCAGGAATTTGGCTTTGGTGACAAAGCATGAGCAGCTCAGAAGAGTTGGGAAAGAAGTCTGGAAAAGAAAGCTGGGTTCTTTTCCTAAAGCAGCTTCCTCTGACAGATCAGTCAGATCTGTGGTTGTCCAGGCCCCTTTCCAAAACAACCAGCCATGGGCCTTCTTGAGCTCCTTCCAATTCCAGCTTTATCCTTCAGGAAAAACATCCAATCACAAGCAAAAGTTGCCATTCATGGATAATTGACCACGGGAGCCTTGGGGGAGACATTACAGTTTTTAATTACTCTCACTTCTCAGGACCGTCTGTCTTGGTTTTAAGGCAGAGCTTCTTGAGCTCCTTGCAAGTGGCTCTTGCTGCACTTCCTCACACCAAAAAAAGAGAAAAAAAAAGAAAAAAAAATGCAGTCACCTTGGCAGTAGGAAGAAAAACCAGGATTTTGTAAAAAGGGAAACACATCCTGAGCCCAGAGGATGAGTCACATCTGAGATGTCACCTCGGAGGGAACATGGGCCAATTGCTCTCTGTTGACTTAAAGAGATGAGACACCTCAGAGAAGGTAGAGGGGCTGGATCCAGGCTGAGGGACAGGAGAAATAAATTTAAAAATTAAAAAAAAATTTTAAAATCCAACCCCCAGCCAAGGAATACACATCCCCACTCAGCCTCCACAGAAGACTTTGGTTGAATATGGGATTTTAAAGGATGCACCCGAGGTGCCAGAGCTGGGACAGGACAGAGCCCACCCTGCTCTGGTCACAAACACTCAGCACGAGCACCTCTGCCTGCAGGAGCAGAGTCTCTCTGTGCTGCTGACTCCACTCACCAGGAGGCAGCTGCTCTTCCCCAAAGCGAGAGGAAAAAAGAAAAAAATAAACAAAAACCTCCCACGGTGACAAATCGCATCCCCTCCCCAGCTCAAGGGAGCTGTGTGCATCCCCCTTTAGCTAAATCCCACTTAATCCCCCTCATTCCAGCACGTGAGCTGTTCAATAAAACAGCCTTTTGTTTAAAAGTGGTGTCACCAGGGACAGAGCTGCTGCCTCAGCCTCAAATCCAGCACAAAACCACCTCTCTCTCCCGTTTCCTAAAAGCCACGATTCCCCCATGGACGGCACCTGCACAGCAGCCCTGGGGGATATCAGCCAAGCCAAAAAAGTTGCCACGTGCCAGAGACCTGAATCCACCCAGTGGAATAGGTTGCTATGGTTCCCAAGATCTAATCCAGAACGATACAGGTATAAAAAAGAGAAAAATGCAGTGATTAAAAATAAATAAATAGACAAATCTGGGCCCGGTGCCATGAAAAATGTGAAGTTGTCCTTGACTCCAGAAGCAAATGAGGCATGAAATGTATCAAAATGTGATATTGAATATAAGGACATATTTAATATTTTACAACACTGGAAATCTTGTTACAAAAGGGTTGGATCATAAATCAAGCCGAGAGCGGGCCAGTTCTTCCCTTGTCTCCCCTCTCCTTCCCTCTAATTGCTCCCAGAAAAGTTTGAGCAGGGAGGAAAGCTGAGCATCACTCACAGGATGAGTGGAACTGCTTGGTTTGTCCATCAGCAGCAATAAACCCTCGTTAATCACCTGCTGATTCCTGGAGATGTCCATCCCTCCAGAAAAGACTGGAAGGCTCAGCCCAGAGACCTCTATCCTCAGCTCATTAACCCCTTGTGCTAATTGCTGCCTGGACTACCGCTCCTTTATCTGCACACAAAGATTTGTCACTGTCCCCTGCTGAGTTTGCCCCCGGATTTTTACTCTTTTATTGGATGTTGGAGAGCACCAGCACCATCCCACCAAGAGCTGGGGGAATTCAGCCTGCAGAGCTCCCAGGCAAGAGATGAAACGCACGTTTCCTCTCCTTTCCCTCCTTATTGCCCAGCCACTCACACTTCTCATCGCTGCTTTTGCTCAATTGCACTCCTGAAAACGAGTAACGGCAGAAAAAAAAACTGAAGGGAATTTAGGAAAATTGCATCTCCAGTGGAGAAATCGATTTTAAAAAAATAAATAAATAAAATACTGCATGCAGTGGAAGTAACTCTGTGGTAAATGCAGCTCTGGTACCAAGCACAGGAGCCAAAGCGTTGAAATCCCATCCCCTGGTCATGGTAAACGAGCAGTTTTAATTTAAGCACCACCCTGCATGTCAAGTCCTGTTTGTCACCATGTTAATGGACGTGTTTATTCACACATTCGCCGGAAAAAACATCCTCCTCCCTCCTCTCCGAGTCCAGAAATGGTGGCACTGACTCCACCAGGTCCATCTGCCAAAAATATCCTTTCCCCACCTATCATTCCAACCTGCTTTCCTATGGAAACAGGCAAAGCCACCCACAAACAAACCCACCTGCAGCACATCGGCCAGCGCCCCCAAAATCCTCCCAGCTCCACGAAAGGAGAGGCCAGACAACAACCAAGCTCTCAGCATCCTCGGGGCCAGGCGGGATGCAAGGCAAGCTCACTTCTTATTAGGGAATTTACACACAATCCAGCTTTTCCCGTGGCTGGGGCACTCAGTCAAAGCCTGAAATTATTTAGTTATCAAAGAATCCAACCATGAGAAAGCAATCCATAGGAAACCAGGCTTCATTACTTCCACTGCTGATGATACTACCCCGAAGACTGGGAGAAAAAAAAAGGAAAAACATTGGTACTTCAAGTGATGGAGCTTCCAACATTTACCTTGAAATTTATTGCCCAGAGTAATTGAATTGCTGGATTGCAAACTAACACCTGCTCAAGGCTTTAAAAAGTTCAGCAGAGGCAGAGAAAGGCATTGCTTAAATCACCACCCCTTGCACACAAGGAAAAAAAAAACCCAGCAGCAGTTTCCAGTCTGGAGGAGACACCCTGAACTCCCAGGGGGCTACTGGGAGGGGAAAAAAAGCCCAGAGAATTCTTTGTTTCAGGCTGAGTAAAACGCTTTGTTCCAATTTCAATATTTATAACCTTAATAAAAAGATGAAACACATTTCAAAACTAAATTCTCCCTTCATGGCACACAATCAAAGCTTGTTTCTCAGCAGATGCCAAACGAGCGCGTTTGCTGTTTTCTAGAATTTTAGCTTGAACATTTCATTTTCCTGCGCGTTTGTTTAGCGATGAACTCACTTCAAGCTCCTGACAGAAGCTGCTGCTGCGCTCCCCAGGTATCAAACAGCTCGAGTGGATCCCCTCTGTCCTGGAGCCGCTCAGCCAGAGCCCCAAAGTGGCGTTCACGCAGCGACAACGGGGCGTGGAGCTCGCTGGGCTTCTCCCCATGGCTTTCCTTCCTTGGGGGAAGAAAAAACAACCTGTGCTCTACAGGAGGATGCTGAGACCGAAGTGGAGCAGGGAACCCTTCCCAGCAGAGCTTGTGGTGCCTTTGTGAGTCACCTTCCTCCTCCCACAGCCCCCTGGTCCCGGGGACACCTCTGGGAACACGAAGCCACCTCCCAGCACGACAGGGTGGAGGTTTGGCTGCTGTTCCTCCATCCCTTCAGGCTCTGAGGGCCCCAGGAGAGAAAATGCAAATTCTCCCCTGCCTTGCACCTGCCTGGCCCTGGTTGTCGGCTGGCCTCTGCTTCTGTGGGACTGGAAGCATTTGGGGGAGGCTGAGCTTTGCTTTTCCTCCTTCCCTGGCTGAGCACAAACCCGTGCTGGACACAACTACCTCTCTTTTTCACTGAATTAGGCAGGGAAACAGCAGGAAAGCCAGGACTGAGTGCCCCAGACAGAGAATGTGAATTCTTCCATAAGGAGTGAGCCTGCCTTGCCCCTGAGGGAGTGGTTGTTGGCTGCCCTCTGCTTTTGGAAGGATTTGGGAGAGCTCTGCTTTGCTTTTCCTCAAACACAGCCCGTGCTGGGCACAACCCCTGCTCATTTTCACTAACTTAAGCAGAGAAATAGCAGAAAATCCTGGATGTTCAGGGATAAATGGCCTTCCCCCCCAAAAAAAAAACTCAGAGGATCCCACCAAAAGCTTCTCTGTTGCTTCCAGCCCCGTGCTCCTGCTGGCATAAACCCCCTCTGCTCCAAACTTGATTGCCTCCTCTTGTCTCCTCTCCCATCTCCAGGAGCCATTTCCCACCCAGCACTCTCTGCCTCAGCAACTCTGAGTAAAACATATGAAAGTGTCTTTATTCATTTCTCCAAAAAGTAATTAGAGGCAAGAACAGGAGTCAGGAACGTAAACGTTATCCTTCCTAAAGGAAAGCAGATTTCTAATTAGCCAAGAAAGCGGCTTCTGTGGGATTCTTTCTCCAAACAGCTGTTGCTGAGGGATCATCTGTCTCTCTTCTTTTCCTCTTTTGCAGTGAAAAGTTCATTTATTTTAACATATAGAACTGTTGCAGCACCCAATTAAGGCGGGCAGGGAATCAAGGCACACCGGAGCGGAATGAAGAGAGCTCCGTGAACCCCGAGCACACGGATGCCACTCGAACCCCCCCTCGTTTTCCTGTGCTCCACTCAAAAGGTGGGAGAGCAGTGCCAGGGCTGGCTCAGCTCAGAAGAAACAGGGAGGAAAAAAGCACATTCCTGGCTGTCTTTAGCCCCGATGAGAGGTCAGACAGCTCCCATCCAAATATTCCACTTTCTGCTGGCTTCACTGCCTTTCCTCTCTTCTAGGACATGACAAAGCTGATTGGTTTTAAATCATGGAAAAATCAAAGCTGTGCTACCACTTCTCACACACACGAGATTTTCGCATCAAAAAAGACATTTTCCATTAAGGAGGGTTTTTCACAAGGCACCTCTTTCTTACCCATTGTAATTTTTTTTTTTTTTTTATCATTATCACCAAGTTTGACAAGTTCATCTGAAGGAGGAAATGTAAATCACCCCCCACAGAGCTGCAGTGACAAGGGCACATTTTAATTTTGTGCCAAAGGGGACTTTTAAGCAAGTCCCCAGCCCAAGGATGCCCATCCATCCTGCTGGGATGCACAATTCCATTCTGATGTAAATCCAGCGGACAACTCCTCCCTGTGATTACGGATGGCCAAGAAAAAAAAAAAGTTTTATGTTATAATAATAATGATTATGATGATTTAACAAAAATTAATGGAGCTCAGCAAGCCCTGGAATTAATTTTGGCTGCCATGAGAGCAGCGAGGAGCTGGAAACGCCCTCCCCAAAACTGATAAAAGGGGGAAAAAAAACCCCAAAGCAGGGTGGAGGTGGGTGCCTGTGGAGCCTTCCCAAGGCAGGTACCTGCGATTGCAGGGGCTGGGTGGCTCCCAAGGTCCCTGTCTAGGCTCTCATCCAAAACTCCTTCAACACATCACATGGGGAGAACAGAGCAACGTGTCCATCTGTGCCACAGGCAGCGTTTCCAGCCCAGCCCTCCCCTCCTTCCAGGAGAAGGTGGCAGTGCCATGCACAGACATATTGTGCACCCAGGAAATTGCATCAACAAACACACCTACAGAGGCATTGCGTGCTCAGCTGGGTCCCGTCTGGCCCAGCTTCCTGAAGAGCCACAACAAACAGAGCTGGAATTGAAAGAATCGCTTCAGAGTTCGGCCAGATCCAGGCTGCTTCACACCCCAGCATGGATGAAGGCTTGGGCTCCTTCCCAGCCTGCATGGCCTGGCTGGGGAAGGCAGGTCTGGGAGCGTGCAAGGCTCCAAACTCAGCCCCTGAAGGGCACCGACCAAAATAAACCCCCTGTGGGATGTTCTCAGAGGAAAATGGACATGAAAAGAAGGGCTGGATAAAATCAGGCCTTGCTCTGCTAAATTAATGGCTGGCTTGTTTGCAGCTGAGGGGTTTGTGAGTGAAAACCATCCTGAGGAGGATGAGGGTTTGTTAACAACAAGTTATTCCTGGGTGAAAAACAACTGCACCTGCATTAAATGAGAAATCTGTGTCATGAGAATTAACAAAATGTGTGAACTAACCGAGAATAGAGAGAGTTGATGGACAAGTAAAACACCTTTTACTGACCAATGGAGTGATGGGCAAGAAAAACTGTTGGCCAGCTGGAGTGACACACGAGGTGTGTAAAAACTGAATAAAAATCAACTGTGTGAATAAAGAACAGGCATTTCCTTGGTTCATGTGGAACCAGGAGTGTCCAGATCTCCTCAAGCCCCTTTTGGCAGCCCAAAGTCAGGGGCTGAAGCAGAGAGAGCTCTCCCATTCATCAGCTGGCAAAAGGTTCCAAAAACACTCTCAGTGTATGACCTCTCCAAGTCCACACGTGCCCAAATGCACCCAGACTCCATCACACACATCCCTGTCTCCAGATAAATGCTTCCATGGGAAGAAAGGGGGGAAAAAAGAAAAGAAAAAAAAAAAAAAAGAGAATCTCTAATTAAGAGTAAAATCAGAGATAATATCTGAGCGCTCNTGGAAACGCCCTCCCCAAAACTGATAAAAGGGGGAAAAAAAACCCCAAAGCAGGGTGGAGGTGGGTGCCTGGGGAGCCTTCCCAAGGCAGGTACCTGCGATTGCAGGGGCTGGGGGGCTCCCAAGGTCCCTGTCTAGGCTCTCATCCAAAACTCCTTCAACACATCACATGGGGAGAACAGAGCAACGTGTCCATCTGTGCCACAGGCAGCGTTTCCAGCCCAGCCCTCCCCTCCTTCCAGGAGAAGGTGGCAGTGCCATGCACAGACATATTGTGCACCCAGGAAATTGCATCAACAAACACACCTACAGAGGCATTGCGTGCTCAGCTGGGTCCCGTCTGGCCCAGCTTCCTGAAGAGCCACAACAAACAGAGCTGGAATTGAAAGAATCGCTTCAGAGTTCGGCCAGATCCAGGCTGCTTCACACCCCAGCATGGATGAAGGCTTGGGCTCCTTCCCAGCCTGCATGGCCTGGCTGGGGAAGGCAGGTCTGGGAGTGTGCAAGGCTCCAAACTCAGCCCCTGAAGGGCACCGACCAAAATAAACCCCCTGTGGGATGTTCTCAGAGGAAAATGGACATGAAAAGAAGGGCTGGATAAAATCAGGCCTTGCTCTGCTAAATTAATGGCTGGCTTGTTTGCAGCTGAGGGGTTTGTGAGTGAAAACCATCCTGAGGAGGATGAGGGTTTGTTAACAACAAGTTATTCCTGGGTGAAAAACAACTGCACCTGCATTAAATGAGAAATCTGTGTCATGAGAATTAACAAAATGTGTGAACTAACCGAGAATAGAGAGAGTTGATGGACAAGTAAAACACCTTTTACTGACCAATGGAGTGATGGGCAAGAAAAACTGTTGGCCAGCTGGAGTGACACACGAGGTGTGTAAAAACTGAATAAAAATCAATTGTGTGAATAAAGAACAGGCATTTCCTTGGTTCATGTGGAACCAGGAGTGTCCAGATCTCCTCAAGCCCCTTTTGGCAGCCCAAAGTCAGGGGCTGAAGCAGAGAGAGCTCTCCCATTCATCAGCTGGCAAAAGGTTCCAAAAACACTCTCAGTGTATGACCTCTCCAAGTCCACACGTGCCCAAATGCACCCAGACTCCATCACACACATCCCTGTCTCCAGATAAATGCTTCCATGGGAAGAAAGGGGGGAAAAAAGAAAAGGAAAAAAAAATTACAAGAGAATCTCTAATTAAGAGTAAAATCAGAGATAATCTCTGAGCGCTCAGTTACAGCTGGTACAAACACACAAATCAAGAGATGAGATCTCTAGCAATGCTCTGGGACCTGCAAAGTGAGAAAACCAAAGAGGGGAGGGCAGAGAAAGCCCCAAACCAGGAGCCCTTGGAGATGTCCCTGTGCCACAGCCACCACGGAGAGGGCTCTGCCCAGCCTCAGGGAAACACGGGCAAGAGCTGCAAAATTTCAAATCACAAATTTTCCAATAGCTGGAATGGAGTCTGATCAAAGGAATGCCTTAGGAATCACCGGGAGGGAGCACAGCGACAGGCATTCCAAAGAAACCCTTTGTTCACATCGCACCTCCTGCAAAAATCCAGTCCCTGGCCTCCCTCCCCCCCTCTGCCTCAGCCCCGGATATTCAGAATATTGGCACCCGCTTTCCTCTGCTCTTCAGCTCCCATTACACCACCTCAATCCAGCCCATCATAAACATCAGCCTGATTACAGAGCCCACTGCACATAATAAATGTTTATAATGCATACGTAGGAAGAGAGAGACACCTCAATATTTTTGCTTTGCTAAAGACAAATAGCCTCAATTGTTTAATCAATAAAAATGCCTCTCCGACTCCTACTGTTATTACAAAGCTATTCCAGACAGAGTGAAAAAGAGCCATTGCATCTGTTTTGCTGTCAAAGGACACTCTGGACACGTCCTCTGTGCTCCCCAAATCTCAGCTCTGAGCACGCTGGAGCTGCACCCCAACCTTCATCCAGCACCCACAGCCACTTAAAATCCCCCCAGTTAACTAAACGAGCATTCTTCCAGGAAAGCACTCTGCATCTCAGCCAAAAGGACTCAGAACGGGAATTATTCACCAGGGAAGAGGACAAGCTGGCCCGGGAGGAGAGCAGGGAGCAGTCCCAGAGAGCTGGATTTGTGGGGATGAGGAACATTTTGAGCTCCTTTCTTCACAGATTTGTGGCAATGAGAACATTCTGAGGTTTCTTCCTCCCAGATTTGTGGGATACATTCCATTTTGAGGTTTTTCACTCCCAGATTTATGGGAATTATGTCCATTATTAAGTCCTTTTTGTGGAATGAGGAGCATGTTGAGGTTTTTTCCTCACGGATTTGTGGGATGAGGAACATTGTGAGGTTTTTTTCCTCATGGATTTGTGGGATGAGGAACACTTTGAGCTCCTTTCCTGGCTCTGAAAGGAGCAAGCCCAGCCAGCAGTGCTTCCTTGAGGAGAAGGATTTGGGATTTGCGAATACTCAGCAAATCCAGGAACTCTGTTGGACAAAGGTTCAGCCAGAACAGAGGACAAAGTGCTGCCCTTCCTGGGGCAACAGCAGAAACAGAAACCCCTTCCCACCTGGACATGTTTGGCTCCCACTGGGGCGACACCACCCCTCCAAACCCAACCCAAGCCAAAATCAGGTTCCACTCCCCTCTTCATCCACTCTCCTCTCTACCATTTGCTTCTTCTCAACAAAGCCATTTTCTTCCCCCTTCTCCTTTTCCCTTTCTCTCCCTGGAGACTGTAAATTAACTGACAGTTCCCTGGTATTTTGTACCCTGTTCTTACTGGCTCTTTTCCAGATCTCCAGGGTGCCATTCTTCTTTTTTCTTTTTTTCCCTCCTCCTTGCTGCTCTCTTTCCTTCACCCCTCTGGTTCTCCTCGCTCTCCCCTGGGGTTTCCTGCTCTGCACAGCTCCTGGCTGAAGCACTCCTGACCACCAGAGCCCAGCCAGGCTGATCTCACCCACGCCCTTATCAGCTCCATGTCTCCTTCTCCTCGCCCTCTGCACTCTGGCAGTGAAGCCTGGTTGCCCTTTCTCCTGCAGATGGCAAATTCCCAATGGGAAGGGAAAGAGGAAAAGATGGAAATAAATCACCAGAGCCCACAAAATCCCAGAGATCCCCCGTCAATCAGAGCCTGCCCTTCAGCCCTGTCCAAGCCTGCTGCTGGCTGGGGAACAGAACTCATTTCAGTTATCAGTGCAGGGAGAGAGATTAGAGATGTTCTGGAGAAGGGGAAAAAAAATAAAAAATCAGGCAGCGGAGGAAGAAAAGGTTCCAGCAGAAAGGGAGAGGAGATATCTGCTTGTCAGGCACAAGTAGAAGCAAAGGGAATGAAATGGGCTGAGAAGTGAAGGGCGAGAGAAGGGGGAAACCAGGCTGCAAAGAGCAGGTCCTGCAAACCCCTCTGCCCTCTAGCTCAGCTGATTTTGGGTGGCGAGAAGAAATCGATGCCAGAAGCTTCTTCCTTCTGCTGCAGCAAGCAGAGCTGGGAGCACTGGGACGTCCAAACCTGGCAGGGACAGGTCTGCCCAAACCCAGTCCTGGCTTGGGAGCCATTTCCTCTCCATCCCACCCTTCCAAATCCTCACCCCGCCCCTATCCTCTGCCAAGAAACCCACAGGTGGATTTCTACACGCCAACATCACCAGGTTCACCCCCCAGCTCCCAAATCCTGCCCCATTCCCTGGGCTCAGGCCCTGGCACAGCTCTCCTGGCTGTGCTGAGGCTCAGGCAGTCACTCATGCCTGGCTAGAAGCTCAGCTGAAGCCCAGCCAGGCTCAAAAGGTCTTGCAGGCAGGTGAAATACAGGCCCTGGGGTGCTGTGGGAGCAGGAGAGCTAAGCTAGACCTGAGGAGAGGAGTGAGGGATGCGGGAGATGGAGAGGGAGTGGGGAAAGCTGGGGAGGAATTTCTGCCCGAGCTCCTTTCATGAGTTCCCCTCCATCCATGGAATCCAGGGTCAAAGATCCTCAAAACTGACCTCATCCCACAAATCCAGGATGAAAAAGCCTCAAAACTGACCTCATCCCACAAATCCGGGAGGAAAGGAGCTCAAAATGCACCTCATCCCACAAATCTAGGAAAGAAAAACCTCAGAATGCACCTCATCCCACAAATCTGGGAAGGAAAAACCTCAGAATGCACCTCATCCCACAAATCTGGGAAGGAAAAACCTCAGAATGCACCTCATCCCACAAATCTGGGAAGGAAAAACCTCAGAATGCACCTCATCCCACAAATCTGGGAAGGAAAAACCTCAGAATGCACCTCATCCCAAAAAATCTGTGAGGAAAAAAATTCTCCAAATGTAACTCATCCCACAAATTTGGGAGGAAAAAACCTCAAAATGTACCTCATCCCACAAATCCAGGATGGAAAAGCCTCAAAATGTACCTCATCCCCCAAATTTGTGAGAAAAAAAAAAATCTCAAAGTGTTCCTCATCCCACAAATCCAGAAGGAAAGGACCTCCAAAAGTACCTCAAAGTGCTTCCAATCAGCTCAGAAAACTCACACAAAAATGGAGAGGAAATCAGAGGTTGGAAGGGAAGAAAGTGAGCAGTGGAGTAGATTCAAGCCACAGAATTTCTGCAGAGAAGAGGGGGAAAGAAAAAAAATAAATAATCCAACCTCCTGCTCCTAAAAAGGAAGGAGTGGGCACCACTCAGCTTATGGAGATTTCTGCCTCTGAAAAATTAATCCTGACAATACAAAGACGCAGACAAAAAAAGGAACAATTCTCTGCAGAGCACCCAGGAAAGAGAAAGCCAGGTTTGGTCAGGGAAGATGATTATTTTAACATAATCATGCCTCCCCCCAAGGCTTTTGAGAGAACCTGCTTTGTGTTTTCCTCCACTGCAAGGCTGTAATAACCCCACAAACACTCAGCTACAGTAAAAGCCACATCACAACAAAGGCTATTATATGAAACACATTTTCAATAAAACTTTAAAAAAATTAAAAAATAAAAGAGACAGAGAGAAAAACAATAAAGCCAACATTTTCAGAGCAAAACCTCAATCAGTGCCTCTTGCTCACCACTTTCGGGGGTGCTGGAGATGGATTTCTGCTTGGTTTCAAGTCGATCAAGACAAATGTTCACCCAGAATATCTGAATGCTTCCCCTCTCACACCGTTTTCCACCTCTGTTCACATCACCCACCCACAGCTCCCTCCGTTCCTCGATGTTTCTGTTGTTCCCCTCAGGAACTATTTTTGGGGGGCATCATCAGCCCCACAGGAAATTCCTTTTCCATCCTCCTGCATTCCCAGCATCTGGATGGTGGCAGGAGAGGGCAAGACCTCACTTTTTCCTACACCGATATTCCCATGCGGATGAAACCACCTTGAGTCAGCAGAACGATGAGAACAGAGCACAGAAATTCCCTGGTTTTTTTCTTTTTTTTTTTTTTTTTTTTTGGTACAAAACCATCCCAGCGAGATGCCTGGAAAGGCAGCACCTCCTTCCCAGGGCCAGCAGATTATTGATGTGAGCACAAACCTCCCTTGGGCTTTTCCATTTATGCCCTTGGGCTCAGCCAGCAGCGAGTTTTTGAGAGGGAAATGCAAAAAGCAGAGGAGAGAGAGCTTATCCTGGGGTTAAGTCTCTGCTCAGCCTCATTAAGCAGAGCTTAGGTCATATCCTAAAGCACAAGAACTTGTAGCTTCCCGTTCATTTATGCTCTTACACTCCCTAAAAAGTCTGATAAGCCCCGTAAATATCAGCTCTGGGTTTCAATTATGCCGGGTGACGATGAACACCACGGGCTGTTTTTCCATGATACTCAGGAATTAACCCACATATCAGCAACCAGAGTTTGACTGGAAATCACATTTTTCCTTCCTGAATGAAAGCATTCTAGAACAGGGAAGGGCAGTGGAGAAGGAAAGAGGGAATGGGGGGGGTGACTCCAGCTCCCCCATTTCTCTTTTTTTTTTTTTCTCCAGGAGAAAACCCCACAGTGGCTTTTTATTGTTCACTGGGTTTTAAAGTTATTGTCACGAGTCCTTAAGATGTCAACAATGAAGAATCCCATTGTTCTCCTAATTAATTCGGCAATCTCAGTGAAATAATACAAGCTGCAATTGTAATTCCAGGCTCACCCCTCGACCACTGGAATCAAGTAATTAAATAACAATCAGCGCTACCACTTGCATTTAGAAGATGGACTATTCCCTTTTATTGCTGCAATTAGGGAATGCACTCAATAATCGGAATGAAATACAAATTTACCCAGGAGCCCACTAAATTATGACCATTCATATTTTGTTGTCTTTTCATCCTAGTTTTTTGGTTTTTTTTTTTTTTTTTTTTAATAAAAAAAAAAGAAAGAAAGAAAAAAAAAGATAATATGGCAATTTTCCCCTTTCCCAGCTTCCTCAGCTGGAAAGGGCATTGCCAGCTCCCAGCACAGGCCCAGCTGTGCAGGCACCATCTTTCCTTCCTCCCAGTTAAGATAATCTCTGTCTTTTTGATGAAGGTCCCTCATAATCATCTCAGATTTGAATAAATCAGCACAGGGCTGCAGACACACTCACACAGGCTGGGCTGAGCAGGGACCTGATGTGGCTGGCCAAGGCCAGCACAGCCCCTCAGAGCAATGGCCAGATCTCATTATCTCATGCAAATGCTAAATGTTATCTACAGAGCAAGAATAACAGTAGGGAAACACCATGGGGACACGGTTAGTTGTTTTAAATTATGATATCTGGCCATAATTCCCATATTTCAGGTCTTGCCTTCCCCTATCCTACACCTGCACCTCGGGGGCCGTGGTTATGAGGCCCTGCATTGGCATTTCAGCGCCAACACTTCCAATTCCAGCTGAGCTGGAAAAATCCTCTGTGGAGCCAAGGCAGAGCCCTGTAAGAATGATTAGATCCCAGCTAGGGTGGCAGCGAGCACTAAAATGAAAAAGAACTGATCCCACATCCAGTGGGGAGAGCCCCGCTCCTGGTCAGCCTGCAGCTGAGCCTTCCTGAGGCGTGCTGGGATAAAACCTGAGGCATCACTCAGCAGCTCCTGCCACCAAAACCAGCTCAGCACCAGGAAATTACCACCCATCCAATCAGATTGGGAGAAGTAAACCCAAATCTTAAACCTTTTTCCCCCGGCACTTTTTTTTTTTCCTGTTATCCAGAGGTGCTCCCACCACTGCTGGAGGTTTGGCCTCAGGAGTTTGTGGCAGTTTCAAACAAAAGCTCCCCAAGCCTTGCTGGGCGCTGCCAGCAGGGTGGCACAAGCAGCCTGGGAGCCCCGTTTCTCATCAGGAGCACATTCTGCTCTCCTCTCCTGCCCACCCTGCAGGCTCAGGTGGCAGCTGAGTCCCTCTGGGCCACCACGAGTCACGAACACCACAGAGGCCAAAGGCCGCCTGCGAGGCCGCCGAGCCCAGGAGGGGCTGGCTCTGCTTTGGGGACAAATCTGCAAATTGCCCGGCCCTCCAGCTGAGACCTCAGCAGCCCCAGTGGTGCTGGCAGAGACAGAGGATGGCTTCTCCTCCAGCTGCTGCTCTGGCTCTGCGGGGCTGGCAGGAGCCAGCAGCACAGACCTGGCTAAAAGCAGAATTCGGGATGAAACCACACCAAAGGCACTGGGAGGTGGGCACTGACACCAAGAGGAGATGCTCATGTCCAGGAAAGCCCTGAGGATAATCCCAGGGGAGGGACATTGCACTGTCCCCACCCTGCTGGGGTGGTGATAGCACACAGACCATTGAGGGACTGGTTTATTCCCAAAGAAACACAAATTCACAGCTGACCTCATGCTTTAGCCCTTTCCTGGTGGGAATCCGAGGTGTTTTCCCAGATTGCCTTGAAGGTTCCCATCCCATTCCATAATTCTGGATTATGGAAGCCAGTTTGGGATGGGAACCTTCAAGGTAATTGCTCCAGCAAAGGAAAGACACCCACTGCAGAAGCACAGAGATAACTGGCAAGGACAGCAGTGGCAGGAGGAGGTGTGAAAATTAAATTGGATAAAAGGCAGGTGCTCAGGGAGGAGCGGAGGCTGAGGGGAGAGGAGGGGCAAGAGAGGTAAAGAACCAAACAGAGCCATGCTGGGATTGTGTGCTGCTGACACTGGGACCTCAGGACATTTGCAAAACACTCCTGCCCCTTCCAAGGAGAAGCAACAGCAGGAGATTTAAGCTGCAGGATCAACCCAGCACTCGGAGTTCAAGGAAATTACATTTCCCCAGAACTCTGGACCTGCTCAGAGGTGGGTCCCAGCAGTTCCAGCTGGGACTGGGGTACAGAGGGAGGGCACAGAAGCTGCTCTGGCCACGCCATGCCCTGCTGCACCCCAATCCAGACATGGCCAAGGGGATTTGAAAGCATTCCCGTGACCCTGCAACGCCCAGCCTCCAGGAGGAAAAGCCATGTGTTATCCGTGGGATGGTCCCCAAAATTCCTGCACATCCAGAGCAGAAGGGAGCAGCCACCTTGCCAGCAGGGTCAGAAGGGAGCAGGTCCGTGCTGCTGCCTGAGGCATCATCATTCCCTCACATGAGGGATTATTTCAGATGAGGCAGCATCCGTGCTTCAGAAATAATGAACTGTGATTACACAGGATGGTGGCCAAAACACATTAGAGCGAGAGCTGGGGAGAATTTCTCCAATAGTTTTTGTCAAACGAATGGCCCTCTTCCAAAAATTGGTAATTTTTGCAATTCAGCCCCCTCACCGAGAAGTTTCCAATTTTTCCCACAAACCCCTCAAGTAACACATTCAATTTCTTATCTCCTTTATTAAGGGTTACTGGAGAAAACAGCTCTTACCAAAAGGAAGAAAAAAAAAAGAGCGGGAGGGAAAGGAGACAGTGAGAAGGAATAATGGGAGTTTTGCTTTTTCACCTCCAAAACTGCAACTATTTTTCCGTGTGTGTATTTTTGCTATTTTGGGGCTCCCTCCAACTCGCACAGGTTTATTGAAGCCTGCAGAGAGCCCGAGGCAGAGGGGATGAGCAAGGGTCGGGATCCCAGACGAGGGAGCAGAGAGCAGGAACAGCCCCTGTCCTTGCCGTGTCCCCAGTGCTCCCATGGCCTCCAAGGCTGGTGCCTGGGTTCAGGGACCCAGCCGTGCTCCCACCCTGCTGGCAGAAGTCAGGCTCTAGCTGATGGTGCCATCCATGGCTTTCCACAGAGAAAATGTCCCTGCTTGGCTTCCACTCCAGTGCCTCGGAGGAGTTTCCCATAACAAAACTGGGGACTTTCCCTCCTCTGCCTGGATGCTGGGCTGCACACCTGACACTTTTACACCCAAAAAAACCTCAGAGGACTCAGAGTGGGGTTTATTCCACTGATTTCTAGGTCATGCCTGGGATATTTCTATCTCTTTGTTATCCACAGCCAGGAAAAAGCTGCTCCTTGCAGCAAGGGAGATGTGTGTCCCTGACCTCTGCTTCCCTCCTCCAGCCCTGCCAGTCGCCCTTTCCAGGGGCTCTGGAGCACAGCCCGGGCTGGTGTTCCCTTCCTGCAGCTCCAGGAGCAGTTTCACTCAGGCTGGCACTGCCAGGAGCTCCTGCTCTGCGCTGGGTTTGTCCCCTGTGGGCAGCAAACAGGCTCCCAACCTGTCCCTGCCTGGCAGCTCGCAGCTCCAGGAGCTTTGGGAGGGCGTCTATTAATTACCCAAGCATAATGAACTAAAGCAATTTGTAGCAGAGCTTGTTCTGCTCGAGTCAGGAGCCTTTTATCTCGCGAATCAGTGACCTGAACATTCCGCCACGGAGCTCACAAAGCCCAGGGATGCAGCGCTGGGGTTTGTGCTCCCAGCAGTCCCTCTGCCTCTGGATAAATTGGATTTCACCTGTTCACGTCTTGCTTTTTTTTCCCCAGCAAAACCACCCCAAAAATTGCCTGGAGGCTCCTCCTGCACAGAAGAACAAGCAGCTGGTCTGACTGGGGGCAATTCACCCACAGCATACTAAACAGCTGACTTTAGAGCCCCCAAAAATTGTCAAGATCCTTCCCTTTCCTGCTTCTCTGAAGTCTGGTGAACCATAATTGCTCCACGAGATTAAATTCTGGCATGGCCTGTCCTAGCTGTGGTGTCCTAAACAAAAAAATTTGGACTGAGTTGCAAGGAAAAACAGATTAACTTGTCTTGAGGGAGAATGATGCCTTTGCCATCTCCAGCACCAGAAACATTTCTGTCCTCTAGAATAAAATAATGTAAAATATCCTGACTGCATAATAATTTCACTTCTCGGTTTTGATTCTTCCATTGTTCCTGAGAGTGCCCAATCTGAATGACTTTGAACTCAAGGATATCTTGGAGCAGCCGAGGCTGCATTATGTGGAAAAAAAAATAAATTAACAGCTCATACAGAGGCTCAGCTGCAGAGCAGAGGGCCAGGAGATCCCAGCAGAGATTCCCATCCCATCCAAGAGATCCCAGCCCAAACCTGTGACAGGGCCAGGGACAATCCCAGCACTGCTGCAGGGATGGGATCAGCCAAGGAGCCCTCATTGCAAGCAGCAGCTTGAGCTAAACAAAGTGGAAAGTAAGCAAAACTCTCAATTCATCCCCAAAACCAGTGCAGACAGCACAATTTCAGAGCAAAATAAGGTTCTCCAGTTCCACAGCAAGGCAGGGGAAAAAAACCAAAGCTTCGCCAATAATTCAAACTGCTGCATCCAAAGGAGATCATGATGCTGCTCTTGTTCCCTTAAAGATTTTTTTTCCCCTCCTATTAAAAAATATTGAACCCCAAACCTTTCCTCTTGCAACACCTCAGAATAAATAAAAATTCACTCTCAGGGAAGGGAGAGCAAGGCAATGTCACGAGGAGGAGAAGGGGAAGGAAAGCAGAAGCACAAAGCACAGCGGAGGCGCCTCTCCCATCGACGTATTGAAAGCCCTAATCACAATCCCATAAAACAGTTAACTTGATTAAGCCAAGCGTGATTTAGGCATGGCTCCCCCACTGCTGCTCCCTCTTTTCCTGACAGGATCTGTCAGAGGCTTTGCACTCCCTGTGCCAGGGGGAGGCTGCTCCAGCCAGGCAGGGTTGTTTTGGATTCTGGAGACGCCTCTCGCCTTCCCCTCTCTCCTTAATCAACTCTGCCACAGCATGCAGCACCTTCCCCTTGTGCCCCAGCTCGTCCCAATTCCTGCCAGCTAATTAAAGGAGCAACCTGGAGACTATGAGAGGGATGCTGTCCTTGGGTGTAAAACCTTCCCAGCCTCCCTGTGGTGTCCCACACAAACCCCAGCCCCAAGGAGGGCACGTTTGTGCTGCTAAAAACAAAAAACAAACAAACAAACAAACGGGCAAACACCACCCAGAAAACCAAACCATTTCCTCCGGGTCTAAGGCAAGGTCCCCCCCAGCACGGAGATGTTCCATCTGCAGTGAGTGGGACAGGGCTGGAGCTGCCACCAGCCCCAGAACCTGTTGCTTTCCCAGGGTACAACAAGTGTCCTTGTCCATGTGTGCTGGGAAGGATGGGTGTTGGGATGATTTACACGCAGCTGACAGCAGAATGGGCTGCTGGCCTCACTTCACAGATGTCTCCTGGGAGGCTGATGCTGGAGCACAACATCCTCCAAGCCCTGCTGAGCAGACCAATATCAGCCCCGAGCCAATAAACTGAGATAAATCAACACCAGCACTTCACTCTTGCTGAAGTCAGACTAATTACACCACACAGCACGGCCCAGAGGGGCCCGGGCAAGTCTGCCTCGGAGAGAAACCGTTTACAAGGGCACCTGGTGACAGGACAGGGGAACACATGTCAGTTTTAAGCTGACAGAGAGGAGGTTTAGATGAAACACTAGGAAAAAAAAGCTGTTCTTTGTGAGTGTGGGGAAGGCCATGGGATGGATTTCCCAGAGCAGCTGTGGCTGCCCCATCCCTGGGAGCATCCAAGGCCAGGCTGGAGCAGCCTGGGATGGTGGAAGATGTCCCTGTCCATGGCACTGGATCATTTTAAGGCCTCTCTAACCCCAACTATTCCATAATTCTGAGTGAGCAGCTTCCCTTGCCCTCTGCCCTGCATTTTATCTGCCTCTGGCACCTCGTGGAGAGGCTGTCCGTGGCAGGTCACTGCAGCGAGGAGTGACCAGCGCTTCCCACACACAAAGGGAGGAACAGCCTGCCCAATTAAACCAGCAAAGAGAAGGGCTGAGAAGGCTGATGGGTTACACAGCAATGACCTGACATTTGAAAGGGCTGGTGAGAAAATGTGAGGAAAAAAAAAAAAAAAACCTACACGTCTTGAACCGAACATTGTCAGGCTGCAGCAAAAGGAGCATTTGAATCACCCATTGCAGACAAGTTGAAATAAATCTGACAGTCCCAGAACACAGGTAACAATCTAAAAAACCACCTGGATTGGATCTGCTGCTGCAACAACCTAATTTTTATTTCAGTCCTCTCACACTCTTCGTGAGTAAATTCTCCTTTATATGCACAAAGAGGGGATGTTCTGCATGGGCAAAATGAATATATATACACACAAGCAGCTACACAGAAATCCTGGCCTTTTTGCTCCCCCATCTCTTGGCTGTCCTCACTGCCACCACCAGACACCTGCATCATCTGCAGCCATGAAGATTATTAATTTTTTAAGTCTAATTTATTTTAGCTGCTTCCCTGAAAGCCAGCCCCAACCTGGAGTCCTTCTGCTGACACAAGGCCTTTAGAATAAATAAATAAATAAATAAATAGAGCCTTATTGTTGCTGTCGACGTTTACAAATTCTGCTGGATCCATCTGTCCAGTTAATTACTTTGTGCAGTAGCCTGTTAGCTCTTTTTAAAAAAATGAAAAAAAAACCCACCCAATTATCATTCTGGGCAGCTCGCTGGATCCCGGAGAAGCAGCACATCCCCGGTGCCACGGGTGCTTTTGTTACCCTTGTGAGCTGACAAACAGGCAGAGAGGGAGGAGAGCCCTGCAAGGATTGGGAGAGCCCTGCAAGGATTGCCTTTTGCTGCTGGACCAGGGCACAATTCCCAGCTCCGGGTGACGCGGGGCCGCGGCACCGCTGGTGGCTCTGCCCGTCCCACCCCTTCTCCCGACCCCATCCCCTCTGGCTCTGCCCAAATCTCCCTCTCTTCCCACATCCCTGGGGCTCCGACATTTCCCCACGCCAGGGCTGTGGCCTGGCGGGGACACAGCTCTGGGGGCCAGCTCCTCCCGCTCACCCCAAGGCCCAAATGTCCCTCTGCGCCTCAGGGCCCTCCAGCAGGAGGCTTTTGCTCGGGCTCGCCTTCAATGAGAGCATTTTTTTGCCAGAACAAGGGGCTGAATTCAGCTGCTTGGTGCTGTCTGCCTGCAGTTTGTTGCCAGAGTAACCGAGGCACCCAAGCTGCCAGGGCCGTGCTTCAGGGGAGAGCAGGGGCTGCTGCCTGGCACCCGCTGCCATCGCCCTGGGGACACGCGAGAAGGGTCCCCACGTCCTCCTGCAGGGCCAGCTCGGCCCACAGAGCCGCCAGACGGCAAAAGGGAGGCGCAGAATCTCTCCTGGAGGCGCCTCAAACAACTGTGAGCCGGCCACTGCATCCCCCCGAGAAATTGGGATTCCCATTCCCAATTTTCCACCTCGCTCCAAGCCCTTGGATCCACCTCTGCCTCAGCTGCAGTCACTACCCCGCCTGCCGCGTGGGTTGTCCCAAAGGTTTTCCCACACGGGAGGGCCTGGACACGCCACACGACAGCAGCAAGGTCGGGCAGGTCCCCGTGTCACCCCGAAACTCTGCCCTGCTCTGCTGCCCCAAGTGCCAGACCCGGCCTCGGGCAGCCAGCAGAGCCTGAACAGAGGTGGTTTTCTTCCAAGGGGAGAAGATAATCTGTGCTTTGTACACCCGGAGAGCTAAGGCAGCCCTGTCAGACAGAGAATGCACTCTCTGCACATCAAATCCAGCACCCCCTGATTTTCCTGCTTCGAGGCTCAAGTTTGCCCAGCACAGCTGAGCCCCGAGTTCTGCAGACCACTAGGTGACCCCTGCAGCTCCCTCCTTCCCCTCTCCCCACCTTTATAGATTCATAAATTGGGTTTTTCATCTCTAACCTACCGCTCAGCTCGCTCCCCAGTCCATTTTTGGAGAGGTTTTTGCAGATGAAAAGAGGCAAAATTGAAAGGACACAAACATGGGGCTCCCCCCTGACTTCTCAGCACCCTCCTATCACAGCCAGGGAAAAACACTCCCAAAGCCAAATAGCTGCAGACACAGGCTCAGCTCTGCGTGGGGAGAGCTGCTGTTATCCTGCACATGCAAACGAAGCCACAGCCCTGGCACACACGGGCTTTGGAGACTTCTCTGCATATGAAGGAGCTCTGTCTCTCTGCTGATTCCCTCTCACAGCCTCTGTGAAGTCAGGAGACCCAGCCAACCCTGCCACGCACAGCGACTCGCTCCCTCGCCGCCTGCTTTGCAATTTTAATTTCTCACCTTCCTAAACAGAAAAAGATTTAGCATACCCTAGTCAGAAATATTTAATTTTCCAAAATTCTTCTCTTTTTTTATTTTTTTTTTCCTTCCAGAGCCCCGAAAGCCTTGAGATAATGACGTTTTCACATAACACCCATCTCAATTTACATAAATCTGCTCGGAAAGGATGGACTTCACATCACAGGGAGCACAACCACACTCAAAAAAATCCTTCCCTGTGGTAGGGGGAGGCTCTGGGATAGATTTTCCACAGAAACTGTGGCTGCCCCATTCTCTGGGAGTATCCAAGGCCAGTGTGGACAGGGCTTGGAGTAGCCTGGGACAGTGGATGATGTCCCTGCCCAGAGCAATGGATGAGCTTTGAGAGTCTTCCAACTTATTCTATAATTACCATTGTCTCTAATCAACCAAGGATAGAAAAAGGCCAAAAAATTCATCTCAATCCCTAACAAGGAGGCCTCTAGTTGTTGCTGAAAGCCCCGTGTTGAAGAGGTGCAGAAGATTTTCCTGAGGTCAGATGGCAGAGTTATGAATTAAATCTAAATCTGTGCATTATTGTCATGCCAGCACCGTCTGCCCAGCGGCCACAAGGCTAAAACAAAGCAGCAGAGAGAGCCAGGAAAGCCCAAATTGCCCGTGCCCAGGGCTGTGGCAGCCCAAAAGCAGGCAGAGGCCGAGCTCAGGGCTCTCTGCGTGGGGAGGAAGGCTGGCACGGGGCAGCGCAGGCTGTGACTCTGATGGAGGAGCCCTGGGAAGCAGGCGGCAAATGAAGAGCTCTGTTAGTCCTCCCGTCCATCCAACAAGCTCAATCCTTCCAAGCCATTTGTCTAATCTGTTCTTTAAAATCTCCAGTGACAGATCCTCTGCAAACTCCCTTAGCAATCTATTTTAGCTCTTCACTATTTTTACTGTTCAACGTTTCCCGATGTCCAGCCTCAATTTTTCTTTCTGCAATTTCTGCTGTTGAGAAGAGTTCATTCTCTCTCTTTCTTTGGAGATTGTTTCTCTTTGATTCCTGGGGGCTCGTGTTCAGGTTTCCAGGCCTTAATAAATCAAACATTACAGTGCAGAACTGATGGCCCAGCTTATCTGAGCTGCCCTCTGCAAGCCCAGCTCGGGAATTTGCTGTTGTTGAATCGCCAGCCAGACTTTTGCACATGGCCCAGCACAAACGGGAGCTCTATGGGTCAGAGTCCCAAAACTGACCAGGAACAGCCCTGATTTTCCCTTAGAAAGAGCACTCAGATCTGGGCACCCAGAGCAGCAGTTTTTGTTTCAGACACAATTACCTTCAGAGATGCAACAGCTCAAAGGTGATTTTTGTGTCCAAACTGCAGATGAGAGCTCCAACCTTTGAAACGTTGGCTCGTGACCTTGGGAAAGGAAAGCAGTGCCCTGCCAGAGCCCTGCTGGAACCTAGCAACCACCAGCCAGGGCCAAAGCCACTCCAACGAGTTGTTCAACAGAAGAATGGATGGGAGGGAAAATGGGAACATGCTGGGAAATGGAAAAAGAGCAAAGCTCTCCCAGTGACGGGCACAAACTGGGGAGGAACATCTCTGCTCCCAACCCCTCCTCACACACAGACCTCCCTCTCCACGCACCCCAGAACATGGAGCAAGTGCTGTGTGGTGAAAGGAGCTGCCTGTGCCTCGTCCAGGGAGAAATTCTCTGCTGGTGCCATGGTGGCCCTTGCCCTGATCCGCCTTGTCTGGGTCACTGTGACCTCCAGCAGGGACCACAGCCGTGTCCCCAGCCTTGGCTGGCCCCAAACGCCAACTGCAGGGCCAGCTGTGTGCCCTGCAATGGTTCTGTGTGTCCCTGGAGCCCGTCCCAGCGTCCCCACGACCCCAGGGGTGCAGGGACAACCCAGCAGTGCCCAAGGACTCAGCAGGAGCATCCCGGATCCAGAACCAGCCTCCAGCACACCCACCCAGCGCGGGACCTGCCGTGCGTGCTGCCCTCAGCTCCTCTCTCACAGCCTGCTCCTCTTTAATGACATTTGTACCGTGGTTCAGCCTGTCCTCCCAGGGCCAGCCCCGCCGCTCCTAAGCCAGCCAGCCCTGCCTGCCCTTCCCAAGCCCAGCGCCACAGGGAGCAGAGTTCGTGCTCACCCTGGCAGAGGTGGGGAAAGGAAGCAATGCAGGGAATTGTCCTCTTCCACACAGGCAGAGCACCCTGCCAGCGCCTGCAGAGAGCCGGGATGCAAGGATTGCCTCCAGCAGAACCCTCCCCTGTCCTCCTTCATCCTTCCACACCACTCCAGAAGCTCCTTTATCTCTCTTTACTCCACCCAACCTTCTTTTCCCTCCTTGCAGGCACTTTTCCCAGGAAGGATGTGGCAGCAGCTCCCAACTAATCACCGGGGACATTAACAAAAGCAGATGCAATTATTTGGAAGCCCTGCTCCCCTGATGGATTCCGTGCTGAGCCTCTGCAGGCTGTACCCATTTGTTCCCTGCCTTTTGCTCCCAGATCCCATAAAGAACTTTTCCCTGTCATCATTAGAGCTGGCGTCTTTTTGTATTCACTGAGTAACTGCTCCCACTGGCTCCACATTAAAAAATTAAAACAAAAAAAAAATTTAAAAATAAAAATCCGTGTAACTTGATTTCAGTTGCAAAATAACAATACCCCAAACACAGAACAGCTCTCCTGGACAGGAGTGGAAACATGACAGGAAAACACACAAACCCCAGCACAGCTCATTCTGCCAACCCAGGGCCACACCAATCACATCTCCCTGTTGTTTAAATTAAGGAGCTTCATCCACACCTAGGAGGAAGGAAAAAAAAAAAAAAATGCCAGCACATGCACAGTGGTTTGATAATTCTCAGCAATTTCTCCAATAATTAGAGGTTTTAGATACTCTAACAAGGCGAGCACCAGTTCCACCCACAGGGCAAAGTTCAGGAGGAGAAGCTGGAGGAAAGTGAAGAAAAAAAATGTGCAGTGAATTAAAATTCAGCAGCTCGTCATCTCTGTGGGAACACCCAAGTACACAAGACAACAGCTTCCTTTAATTAAAAAAATACTCATCTCAATCTGTTTCCCACAGTCTCTTTTTTTAAAAATTATTATTCTTTTTAGGAAAAGAAATTTGAATTTTTCTGATAGAAATTCACAGCTGCTTGTCCAAAGCTACCTGTTTCCACACCTCAAATTATTCACAGTTAAGAAAGGCAAAGCAGGGCCATAGGAACCCAAACTCTCACCCATCCTTCCCGAATATACAGATCCACTGCACTTGGAGGAGCGAGTGGAAGGAAAAGGGAGTCAAACATCCCCCTGCTCTCACCAACACTGCAAGATCTCAAAGCTCATCCCAGTGTACCCAGCTCATCCACCATTACGAACCTGAATTCCACAGAGGTTTGGTTTTTTTAAGCTGAATTTAGCTCAGCAAGCTGCCCAGCTGTGTTTCACAAGCCAGGGAGAATTATTTATTTTTTTAAATCTTAGATTATCTCCTAGGTTTTTTTGTTTGGTTGGTTTTGTTTTGTTTTCCTTCTTTTTGTTGCCTACCCAGGAGCATTCCACTCAAAGCTGCAGAGCTCCCCTTGAGCAGAAGTTCACCCTTTCCCCAGCAAGGATTCATTTCTTGCCCATACTGGAGCTGTTGATTAAAGCACAAACGCCCCAGAATCAGGGCAGTAAAATGAGCTGGAAACCTTCCTGCCACATCTCCAGGAAAAGGCAGCACATTTCCTCCCTGCCCTCAGGAGTCCTGGCAGTCCCACAAAACCCAGCCCTCGCTCCACCAAGGATTCCCAGGATACAACAGGGGGCTGCGCTTCAGCAGAGGGGGCACTAATTAGCAAGGTCATTGAACAGCAAAAAGATTTGGGTTGGAAGGGATTTAAAATCATCCCATGGGCTGGGACGTGTTCCACGAGCCCAGGCTGCTCCAAGCACATCCAACCCGGCCTTGTAGCACATCCAAACTGGAGACAACACCCCAGCTGTAAACCTTGAAGCATTCCTTTAACTCCTGAAGCTTCTAAATCACCCCCTCCTGGGCTGGGGGGAAAAAAGGAGGCCCAGCTTCCCACTGAAAGTACCGACCCTGCAGCATCAAACCGTGTGAAAGGAAAAAAAAAAAAAAAAAAAAAAAAAAAAAAAAAAAAAACCCTTTAAAACACACCGGGGGCCCACTCNCTCGGGTGTCCACTCCACAAGAGGCTGCAGCAAAACTCTTCATTAGTCATGGCTGGCAAACTTGAAAGGAGTAAAAAGGAACCACTGAGTAATGCAACACTATAAAAATATAACAACTTCAATAACAGGAGAATCAAAACCCAGCTCGAAGCCTCCACGTACACAAAGCCACAGAACCGGGGAGGGCTGGAGCCAAGGTAATACAGCCCAGAAATTCCATCTGCACACGTGCATTTGGAGCACTGCAGCCATCCGGAGCAGCTTGGAAATGGTGGGATCCTAGCCCTGGCATATGCACTAATGCACGGAGACAACCATCATCTCCCTCGTCTTGGCAATCCCTGCCAGGAATTGCCACTCCAGCAAGGAGC
>VWZN01018082.1:257006-311234 GCA_013396955.1 Regulus satrapa | reverse complement strand
AAAAAAAAAATTAAAAAAAGTATTTGGAGGTGAAAGAGCAGGTTAAGGGCAGGCGCAGGGGAACGCGGGACAGTTCTGGCGTGGAGCTTTTGTGGTGAAGAGCAAACAGCAGAACTGGCAGAGAAATGGGATTAAACTTCAGAGTTCTGAAAGACGGTAGAAGGATTTAAAAATGCCACCAAGAAGGGTTTAATCTCCCCTCATCACAAGGCCCAAGCAGCTGGAGTTGCATCAAACCCATCTTTATAAAACTCGAGAGAAAAGGGGGTTTTTTTTTTGAAAGCGAGCTGACAAAAGAAAAGCACAAAGCTCTCTCCTCTCTGCGCTAATTCCGAGCTGAGGAGTTGTTTCAGCACCAGAAGTGGGCTCTGAATTGAATTTTGGAGAGACAGAAGGGAGGGAGATGTGCTCATTAATATCCCAGCATAACAATAACCCTGGATAATGTGAATTATTGCCAAAGCTCCGGAGAGCTGAGAGAAATGGAGATTCGCTCTGGAGCTCCACTCCACGGAGTTTATTCAGCAGCACTGAGTAAATATCAACAAGAAGGTTAAAATATTGATCAGGGGAGATGCTCCACGCTGAATAAGCTGCAGACATCTGGAAACAAACAAACTGCTTCAAGAAAAGAAGAGGCTGGGATATTTTGGGGCTTTTATTCTGCCAGAAGCCCAACTCGATGATTTGCAGCTGTAAAGTCCCAGCTGCTGAGGAAGAAGGGGAAAAAATAAAAAATAAAAAAATAAAAAATAAAATCAGCTTCCTGGCTGAAGGAAAGGGTTTGGGACATTTCCAGGGATGCTGACTCCACCACTGCCCTGCTCCCAATCCAAGGCCACCCTTCCTGTGGAGGAATATCAGAAATATCCAACCTAAATCTCACCTGGAACAACTCAAGGCCATTTCCTCTCCGTTTCCTTCTCCCAGGAATATTTTCCAGGCAGAGATGAAATCAGTGAATGGGCTGCAAACCAACCTGCAGGAAGGCTCTGAAACCCCTCCCCAATCCCAGCTTTATTTTCCTGCTTGGCTGCTCCTTCCTCACAGCCCGACCTCAGCAGGGCAGAGCTGAAAGTGAGATCAAAACTTTTGGCTCCTTCAGAAACTCCCCTGAGCTTCTTTTTTTTTAATAACAGGTGTCTACCAATTTTGGAAGATTTGTTAAACCAACATTTTAACCCAGGCATATGCTCAGTGTTAACCTCAGGCTCTTTCCCAGCTCAATTTTGGATCACACTTTGAAGGAAACACATTTCAAGTTTTGTTTTTGGATTTTGGTTTTGGTTGTTTGGGTTTTTTTTTCATTCTGGGAGTGCTGGGCCCAGCTCTGATGGGAAACATTTCCCCCCCAAAATGTTCAGCCCAACTGGCAAAGAACTCGTGCCAGGGACTGGACAACTTCCATCCTACACCAACCTCCCATCAATATTTTGAAAGAACAGAAACAACCTAAAACCCATTGAAATGNAAATGATTTTCTGCTCCAGTACTGCTTTTGGTATCATCCAATAGACCTTTAAAAAAATAAAAAAAACAAAAAAAAACAAAAACCAAAAAAAACAAAAAAAACCCCCCCCCCCCAAAAAAAAAAGGGGGGGGGGGAATTCTGGATATTTTTCAGCAAATATCAAAGGGATCTTTGCTGAGAGAACAAATGGATTGAATAGTTGGGTTTTGTTACTCAGAAAAGCCTGGAATCATGGAATGGTTCGGGTTGGAAGGGACCTTAAAGCTCTTATAAGCCAAAAATGACTCAAAATGACCCAAAAAACGACTCAAAATGATCCCAAATGATCCAAACCCCACCTGCAATGGCTCCCCTGCCTGTGGAGAGATGAATCCCAGGGCTGTGGGACCGAGCCCCAAAGCTGCAGCACAGCTCTCCCCCAGCCCCAGCTGGGATTCCGGGAGCCACAGAGCTGGGATTTCTCTGAGCTGCTGAGTCTTTGAATCATTTATTTACAGCAAGGCAGTAAAGGGAATATATAAAATAACATTCAAATAGGCAAAACACGAAGAGCATCATTAGGAAAGTGCAATAGAGCTCAGATTACCAATTATAATAAAGTAATAAAGAAATCTCTCAAGGAGCTTCATGTACATAATGCAGACAGGGAAGGGGGGGGGGAATGGAAAAACTCCCAAGTTTTCAGGAATAAACCTGATTTGTTTTCTATTTCGGTGCTGTTCTTAATTCATTTATTTCTGCCAGCTTGTCTGTCAGGAAATATCACCTTCCAGGGAAGGCAGAGACGGGAATGTCATTAATGCCAGGGGTCCAGGGACAGCAGCCTCTGCTCAGGAATCACCAAACCCTCAGCACAGCTGTTCCCTGGCCCAAAATCCACCGATTCCCTCAACAGCCAGGTTTTAATTTCACTTCTCTTTTACGTTTCTGGGTCCGTCCCAGCGGAGGGAAAAAGATGCAGCAGGAAAAATGGGAATGCAAATAAATATTAGTGAGATGCTGAGGTGAAATATCACATGGAAGGGTTCTACAGCAACAGCTCCCAGCCTTCAAAATGACTTCCCTTTAAAAAATAACGATGAATTAACAGGATCAATTAATGAATTAGCTGAATAATGGTTCTGGCTGGATTTAAAAGGACAGAGAACCCAAGAGGGCCCCAGGTGTGGCTTCAATTCCTGCAGGGAATGTCCTGAAGGATCGGCTCAGCTTGGGGCAAGTGGGGCATTTCTTTTCCTGCAGTTGGTGCTGTAAACTAATTAATTAGTTAATTAATAATTTGGTAACTCTGAGCAGCAAAAATACGATCAAGGTATTTCAATGCCTGCAAAAAATTCATTGTCCCCAAGAAAAATTTCCTTTGCCATCATCTGTCCTTCAAACACTCCAAGCAATTACAGCCAAACCACCCCAAAAAATCCACCAGACAAAGCTCATTTTTCCTTTAAGCTTATTTAATGATATTTGAAACGCTTAAATTTTCTATTTCCCAGGTTCTGAAAACCGATTTCTTTTTTACTTTCTTTTTAAGTGACCAATATTTAATTCCAGAAACATACAACCCGATCAGCTAAGTCATAAAAGAGCTATTTTACAAACATACATCTGGATAATTAGAACAATAAAGTCTTTTTAGACATTCAAACATGATCAGTAAAAATACAGGATTATTAATAAAGATTTTTGTGTACTTTTTTTTTTTTAAAGAATACTTCCAGATTTTTTTTTTCTTCTCTTTAAAGTAAATCTCTGTTAAGAGTACATGATTGTATGTTGTACAAAGAAAATAAAAATATTCTAGTATGAAGAGAGCTCCACAAGACTTAATTCAAAATAAAACAGCAGTGTTTTGGCTGCAGTATCCCTTTTGCAGTACATCTGCTTGTCAGTTGGCACCTTTGGGAAAGGGGAGGGAATCCAGGGATTTCTTTGGGGAATACTGGGTACAGGAGAAGGAAATCTTCCAATAGCAGGGAGACAGAAATCAGAATTTCCAATCTGGAGGAGAACACGGACCAGGCCAAGTGCTGAGAGCTCGCAGCTCCGAGGTTTGCACTGCTCACCCTTCTGAGCCCTCCTCCCCACAGGAACCCTCCGGGGACAATTTTCCATCCCAGGAAAATTCCATCAGAGCTTCTGGCTTGAGCTGGGACAGCAGGAGGGAAATGACCTCTTGGAAGGTGTTCTTATATCCCATCCTTGTTCCCAAAACAAGAGATCCTCGTTCTTCTATTTGGGGAAGGGGAGGGGGAAATTTGGGACCCGTCACCAACCAGGGGCAAATTAAAATGAAAATCTCGTTTTAAAATAAGGAGAATCTTATGGCTTAAAGGAGGAAAAAAAAACCCGTGGGAATCCTGAATAGTGCACTGGAGCTGCAGCTCCTTCCTCCAGGCTGTGGTGCAGCAGATGCGCCAGGAATTCCCTCCAGGGGAGCCATCCCTGCCCCACCATCACTTCCCTGCTGGTGAGGGCGATCCGGAGCTGGAAGCACAGCCAGGAGCGAGCCCGGAGCGGGGTTTCTGCCCCCCGTTTGTGTCACGCCCTGCCAGCTGCTCCACAGGCTCCCCTGCCCTCTCAGCCTGGCACCGAGGGGGGCTCTCCTTCACCCGCCCTGAAGGGGACACAGCCGCCCCTCCTCACCCCTGGGGCTTCCCCCAAGGCGGAACTGAGGGATCTGGGGGGGAAAAGCCACTCCAAAAAATGGCAACGCACGACCTGCCACAACCATCAGAGGGCAAAGCGGGAACCACCACAGATCTCAGAATCCTGGCAACCTGCACAAACCCACTGAGGATTTTGTGTTCAAGCACCGGTGAAGAGCAGGAAACACCCAGAAACTCCCCAGATCCCACCTTTGCTGCTCTTCCAGAAAGAGCCAGAACTCGCCCAGCCCCACCTCTGCTGCTCTTCCAGCACGTTCTGCTAAAGCCAGACCGAGCTCCCTCTGCTCTGGAGCTCAGGGATGGTTTCCTGTCAACCACGGAAGCCTCTGGGAAGCTTTCAGTTCTCTGAGGTCCCAGTAACAGCTCCTGGCTCTGGAGTGTGGGGGGGAAAAAGGGGTGCACCGCCAGGTCTGGCTGCTGCCCAGTTCTCTTCCTGGCACCATTCCAGGCCGGGGGGCTCACAGAGGAAATTTGGACATTTCTAACCCAGGGAACTGTGGGGCTGAGGTGAGCAGGGGAGAGCCCAGCCTTGAGATAATCCTGACCAAAATCCCACAGGACAGGACAGGCCTTGGTGCGTCCCAGCAAAGCAGGGAGCTCCTGGCAGCCTGCAGCAGGAGGCTTTGGCTGGTGCTGGCAGTGGTGGATGCTCTTAAAACAACAGGAACTCCTCCCCGCCCTCCAAGGGCTCCAACTCCCACACCAAAATCACCTCTGCTCCCTCTCCTGTCACCTGAACTCATCCCCCACGGGTTTCTGGGGGAGGAGAAGAGCTGGGATTTCTCTGACAAGGGACTGAGGTGACTTCTTGCCAGCAGCTCAAGGGAAAACGTTTGGTGGAGGGGAGCAGGAGGTGCTGAGCAAAGGCAGACTGCTCTGACTGTCCATGGGATGTGCAGGACGCTCAGTTTGGCTTCCTTCAGGAGTTTAGAACTGGGCAAGAGGGCGTGTTCCTCACACACCTGGCAGGAGCAGCCCAGGGCAGTGACACCGGGGACAGACGGAACCACCCCGTGCCAAGCAGGAGAGGGAAAATTCATCACCACCCTCGCTGGATACCCAGAAAAACCAGGAGATGCCAAAAGCATCTCCAGAGGGGAAGGGGCAGTGCCTGGATGCAGAACTGCTCGCTGTCAGATCCATCCTGTGAGAAATGCAGCGTGGGGAGAGCGGAGAATGAATGGAAAGGGGCTCGGGGCAGAGGCACAGCTCGGGCAGTGTCACCCTAAATCCCATCCTGGCAGGAATTCCAGCAGCCAAGGCCAGCAGGACAGGCCTGAGGAAGAGCCCAAGAGCCTTCTTGGATCGCCAGTCTCCGTTTGGGTGAGAACACATTGGCACAAATGATTTGAAAAAGGTGAAAAACTCAACAAAAAACCAACCCCACCCCAAAAAAAAACAACCCCAAAGCCCACCCCGAGCCCTCAGCAAGACATACTTCAGGTACTAAAACTTACTGGCCCTATAATCAGCAGTACCTGTGGCTAACTCCATGGCAGCCCTTTTTCATTCAGTAGTGAATCGGGGGCAGAGCTGCCCAAAAAATTTGAAACACTTCTGGGTTTGCATTTTTTTTTTCTTTTTTTTTCTTTTTTTTTTTTTTCTTGATCCAGAGAAGAGTTACAAAAGTGCTGCAGGTCCAAGTATTTTTATCACTTTACAAAGGAGACAATGATCAAAGCCAACAAAGTCAAGGAAGAAACCAAAAATTAAACCTTTCTCCTCTCCCAGCAAAGGAACGGGAAAGGGGAAAAGGAAAATTTGCCCATCTCAAGTGCCTGGCTGTTTAGTGCATGGAAAATTCCTGTTCCACACGTGGTGACATGAGCAATTCCCATGCAGTTGGTTGGATACAGACAAATTCCAGCCATAAATTCCATCCTAACACCTTCATGAGTAGCTCTTGGTAGTCTGAGTGCCAGCAGGGAGTGCAGAGTCCAGTCCAGTGAGGAAACACCTGCACACAGGTCCCCCCTGTCCCCTCACCAGGCAGGGTGGGCCACATGCAGGAGGCCAGAACTGTCACTACCCAAAAATACAACAAAACAAAAAAGGAAAAAAAAAAAAAAAGCAGATTAAAAAAATTAAAATGTGCTTTTGATACACGGAATGAAGTCAAATAAATACATTGATTTTTTTTTTCTTTTAAATGTCTAAATACATTTTTTTTATATCCTACACCCAAAGCTCTGTACATTTGGTTTGGTTTTTTTTTTTTTTTTTCTGTTCTGAAAAAAAAAAAAAGAATTTCTGGTAGCAAGGAGAGGAGCAGAATAGAATAGACTCCCTCACTGACAAGATAGTGCAGATGCCCCACAGGAAAAGCACCCCATGCCCACTTTGCTAGAGAATGGTTCCTGTTTGGATGCTCCAAAGCCTCATCCCAGAGTCCACAGGGGAGACAGTGGGTGCTGTGTCCTGATTCTCTTCATCCAATCTTCAGCCACTCCTGGAAACACGACTAGCTTTTGTCTGAAGGAGGGGAAAGGGGGAAAAAAAACAGGGAAAAAGGTGGTGAGAGAGGGGGATGCACTAGGAGAGGAGTGTGTGGCATTTCTGACCACTCCTCCAGGCAGGGAGCTGCTCCGTGAGAGCCTCCACAGCCATTTCACCTCCAAACCTCTGTCAGGAGTTCAGCAACTCCACCTGCAGGGCCCCAGAGCCATCCCAGCCACCTCCCTGGGGCAATTCCAGCACTCTGGCCTGGCCTGGAGGAGGAGGAAGGTGTGGGGCAGGGAGCAGAACTTCCCAGAGGAGGAACAAGCTCAGCAGGGCCTGCAGGGATGATGCTGACCTTTCCTGCAGGCAGCACTGCCAGAGCTGCTCAAGGAGGGGAAACCTTTTCTGGGCGTGTGAGAAAGGCCAGCTGGATTTGAGCTTTTGTATTTTTTTCATGCATTTGTACCCCTGCAGCTCTCTGGTGTGTGACTCCAAACTCCACGGGCAGTGGGAGCTGCTGCTGCCCTCTCAATTCCTCTGCAATTTGGAATTGTAATTCCTGGCAATTCCTCTCCAGGCCTGGCAGTCAAGGAACCCTCAGTGCCTCAGGCCTGAGAGATGGGAACAAAAGTGAGCTGGGGCAGCAAACTGGGGGTAAATGACTTCATGAGCTGGAGCTGTAATTGGGAGATGAACCCCAAAATGCAAATGGACCAAAGTTATCAAAGTGTGAAACCCGTGTCCCATTGTCCATTGTGGGTGTAGCCCTGGGGGGCTTTGCCTGCCCAAAATGCGCCTGTATCAATAAATAAAACTGCTTTGAATTCCCTTATTTTTGTCTGGCCTCTGTTTTTAGGTAGTCCCAGGAAGGCATCACCTCCAACTCTGCACTTCGTGGCCCGGGTTTGATTCTGGGGCTCGGGGGATGCTCCTACCTGAGTGCTCTCCCGTGGAGGCTGAGCCAGCCAGCCCCTGGCGTCGCAGAACGCTGTAATCCTCCTCAACCTCCTGCAAAACAACAACAACAGCCCCGAAACTCAACTGGCTCTCCATTTACCGAGCAAACAAAGAGGGGTTCAAACAGGAACAGAGCAGTTTCACTACTGCAAACACCCAGGTTGCAGTGAGCCCCCTCAAGTCCTTGCTTTGCATGCAGTATTCTGATTTTAGTGGAGTTACAGGCTGGCTACTGCATGTTTCACACACCAAACCTTCTACAGTTATTCCAGAAAGAGAATCCCTGTCCCATGAGAAAGTCATTTGGAATATATAGAGCCTGAAAACCTCAATATTGGCCTGACAGACTCAGTGCAACTCAGCATCTTCACTTGACACCATGAGCAGCAGCACATAAGAGATTTCACAGAATTACCAAGCCTGGAAAAGACCATTGAGTCCAACCTGAGTGCCCTGAGACCACCTTGTCACCAAGTGCCACAGCCAGTCTGTCCCTGAACACCTCCAGGGGTGGGGACTCCCTGGGCAGGCCCTGCCACCTCTCTGGGAAGAACTTCTCCCTAATCCTTATGTCAGGAATCCACATTCCTCAGGCCACTGTCCTGTTGGAAACTCCACTTTTGTGGGCTTGTACCATCCCTCAGAAATTTCTCCAGGCCAAAATCAAAGCAATAAGGAGCCCTCCAGCAGAACTACTGGTGTGTCATGATCCACAACTCAGTGCACACAAAACAGCAAAAAAAACCCCAAAGATTCTGCTTTAAAGGTTTCCATGACTAAGAGTGAGAGAGAGAATGAGAAATGTGGCTGCGTCCTTGCCCATCATTTTTTTTTCTAGCCCAAAACTTAACGGGTACGGAAACGCTCAAAGGCTCGCACGACGCTCAAACCTTCAACGTGCAGCAACAATAACAAAATAAAAACAACAGCCAGCAACGCACCTTTAGCTTCTCCAGGGCATCCTCGATGTTGTGGATGTACTGCATGAGCTGCACTCGGATCTCCAGGGGCAGCTGAGGGCTGCCCAGGAAGGGGCAGGGCTCCTCCAGCCCTGGCCAGCGCGAGCCCAGCAGCTCCTCGGGGAACGGGGAGCTGCCCCCGTCCGACCGGGTGTCCCTTGGGGACAGGGGTGGCTGCTGCTGCTGCTGCTGCTGCTGCTGCTGCTGGGGACAGTCCAGGGCGGGTCTGCTGTGGGAGGTGCACTGCAGGACCAGGGCTGACACCTCCTCGTCCGTGGAGCTCTCCTGCACTGTTCCGTATCCGTCGAGGATCAAATAATTTCCTGCGGAGACAATGGGGGGGGTTTCGCTCAGCCAGCCCCGAGAAGGTTCAGGGCTTGGGGAGGGGGGGGTTGAGGAGATCTCCAGGGACAGAAGTGGGGATGTGCCACACAGCCCATCTCCTGAGAAAAATCATTTGTGAAAACTCCAAGGAGCAGTGGCGGTATCAGACTCGGCTGGTTCTGAACAGGTTCGGAGATCAGGGATGGTTTTTACTCTGTACATTAAAAAAACCCCATCATTAAATGGACAGGGTTTGGACTCGATGATCCTTCTGGCTCCTCTCCAGCTCAGGATATTCTCTGAGCTCATCGCCTCCCTTCCTGCTTGCCCAAAATCCCCGTTTCTATGATAATATCTGAAAACCCTACTCTTGCACTAATGGCACCTGACAAATCCAGCTGCTGGATTCCCAAACTCCACTCCCCAGCCCTGGCACTGAGGACGCTTTTAGAGGGGTGATGTTTAAAACAGAGTTTGCTGATGTGCTGAAAGATAAAGTAATTACTGACAGAAAAGGCTTTCACAACCTGCACCCAGCAACAGGAGTCCATTTAATGAATTTCTCTCTAATACTACCGCAAAGCCAGCACAGGGGACTCAGAATTGACTAAAAACAGATCAATCTCATTTTGATGTCCCTGTACAGTTAAAAAAGCAAACAGTGGAAGAGGTGACAAATAAATTAGATGCTTCAACTTGTTGGCTCAGTTTTAATAATTTAAAATGTCTCAGTGAGAAAAATTATTTGCAATATGTAGTTGGAAAGCAGCACTGGGGCAGTCACAAATTGGCTTATCCACGTGGATATAATCCAATTTCTAAATAAGAGCATATTTATGGATAAGAGACTTCTGTGTGGCTGTTAAGTGTTGAATCCACCTGATAGCAGCTGCTTTTACTACAAAATGCACATGAGATAAACCTCAGCTTCTGGGCTGAGTCTGGTGTGCTCAGGTAGCTGTCAAATGTGCAGCAATAGCGACTAAAATAATAAAATAATAAACTTTTAAGAAGTTCAGAGTGCGGTAAGGTTACAGGAGATTATTACAGGCTAAAACTGAAGTCTTGAGTTTCTTTCCTGAAGCTTGATCAGGAAAAAGGCTTTTAAAAAAAGTGCTTTGTCTCCAGGGGAAACCTTTTCCCTACAGGTCCATGACAGCCACGATCAAGGGCTCGGCTCGTGCCTGGTGCCTCTGCAGTTCCAGTCTGCCACAGGATGTGTCCCCCAACATTTCAGCTTCTTCTCCACCACACGAAGAACTCATCAGCTCCACGTTTGCACGTGGCTAAAATAACTCGTTGAGAGCCGGGAGCTGACTGTCCTACCCCAGACAAGCAAAAGGTGAAGGCCAGGCCTTCCTCCCCCTCAGGGCTCACCTGAGATCCGAATCTGCACCTCCTCCTCCTCCTCCTCCTCCTCCTCCTTCCTGCCCAGCAGCTCGCTCTCGCCGGGGTTCTCGTCGCTGTGCGCTTCCCGAGCATCGAAGAAATGCTCGCCGCTCTCCTCAGCCCCCAGCCCCTCCAGCTCCGAGCCGGAGCCCTCCAGGTTCATGCTGTCCGTTCTGTCCTCTCCAGGCTGCTGGAATTTGCTGTCAGAGGGCTGGAGCTCGTTGCCGCTCTCTGTCTGGGCCTCCTGGGACACGGTCCTGAACCTGGGCAGGCGCTGTCTGTCCTCCAGGCTCCCCTTGTCAGCCAGGCCGAGCTGCTGCACCAAGAGCTGCCTCAGCAACCCCACTGCAAGGACAGGCAAGGTGTCAGGCAAACAACTCCCAACGAGATGGACGGGGCTTGGACTCTGGGATCCTTCTGGCTCCTCTCCAGCTCAGGATATTCTGTGTGAGCTCATCGCCTCCCTTTCTGCTCGCCCAAAATCTCTGTTTCTCTGATACTGTCTGGGAGTCGTGCTCTTGCACTGATGGTGCCTGACAAAGCCAGGCAATGCTCAGAGCGCAGCAGGGATTAAAGCAGACACAGAGGTCACCCTCTGACAGAGGTGAGACTCCTCTCCTTGCTCTTGGTTGGAAAAACTGGGATAAAAATAAATGTTTTAAAGGCTCTAGCCTCACTCCCCTGTTTTACCTTGCAGTACGTCAGGGCAAGTTGTATCTCCTTGGAGCAAACCAAAGAAATTGTCTCCAGAAATTATCCTGAGTGCCTGGTTTTTACCCTGCAAAGGAGCTCACAGCTGTGGTTATAGCAGGGGATTCCCACCTCAAGGAAATTGGGAATATTCCACTCAGGTATGAAATGACAGAAAAAAAAAATTAAAAAAAAAAATCTAAGAAACCTTTTCCCTAAAATTTGATGCAAATTTATGCCTGGTTGAACTTCAACCCACATTCCTTTAGTTCCTAAATTATCCCAACCAAACACTTCACAATAGGGACATACTGTTCCAAACAAAAACGTGCTGCTGTCAAGAGCCTCAGATTGTTCCTCCTCACCACAAAATGCTCCTGCAACACCCAAAAAAAGCTGTGATGTCACAGCAGAACTGTCACTCAGCCCAGGCTCTTGTCACAATGTTGGAGAGCTGCTCTTTTAACTCTCTACTCTCAAAAGATGCCGTAGGGTCACTAAAACTGTCCTTACACACCCCCAGACCAAGATTATTTTAGCCATGGTCTCTTAAAACAAGTGCCAAGAATATCTGTCCAATATTCAGAGCTAGAAAAGAACTTTAAATCCTCTAAGAAGGAGAATAAATGGATTTAAAGATCCGAGATAACTCTTGAGACTGCAGAGAACTGTCACTGCTTGGACAGAGAGATGGAAAAGGCAACTGGGGCCAAGGATGTGAGAGTTCTGCATTTTGGTAAAAGCAAATATTCCACAGACTCTTCCCTCCAAGTACAGCTGAGGGACTTCGTGTCCCTTCCAGAGTTGCCAAGGAGAGATCTGTGGATTAATGAATTCATTCAAATTTTAGGGAGTTATATATTTTAGGATTTGCACTGCCAGAGCGGATCCAGCAGGTTGCAGAGCCCTGCATTCCTCCTCTGAAGGGAGAGCAGAAGAAGTGATTAAAAAACCTTACAAACAATTTCAAGCAATGATCTGTCCATCAGGAAAACTTCTCAACACACACAGGTGTTGATTAATTAGATCCAACCGCCTCCCTAGTACTCAGGAAATCCAAGCCTGGGCTTTGGATAGAAGCAAGCTTAACAATTTGTATTTACTAAATAAATTTTTTTAAAAAGGAAAATTGTATTCTGCAACACAAGCAACCTCTCCAGTTCTGCTCCAGTGCTACAGAAATAAGTCCAGGGCTGACTGCCTTGTCTTTAAAAACTGCTGACCAGCAATGGCACTGTGCACTGAGCTCTGCAATGTAATTTTGCCATCAAAGCTCTCCACGGATGGTAAAAATTCATTATCACCCTCATTTGCTACATAAAACCCCAGAAAAACAAGGAGATGCCTAAAGCCCAGGGAAGGGGCAGTGCATGGATCCAGAACTCTTTTCCATTTTGTGTGAAATGGACGCAGGGCAGTGGCAAATGAATGGAAACGGGGCTGTTTGAGCAAATTCCACCTCCAAATCCCTCCCCAGCAGGCACTGCCCCGTGGGTACTCACAGTTCCTCAGGGCATCCCGTGCCCACTGCCCCTCTGGCACCGAGGCTGAGCTGCTGGCTGGGTGCTCGAAGCAGGCAGAGGAGTCCTTCAGTGCCAGCTCTGCTTGCTGCACCTTCTCAAACTGCCCCTGGGCCCCCAGCAGCCCTTCCACCTTGGCCTTCTCAGACATGATGGGGGAAGAGGACTGAGGGTTCAGTATTAAGGGAGACTCCAAGCCCAGATCTTTATCTAGAGGACAGAAGACAAAAATCCAGGTGAAACAACGATGATAAAACCGCAGAAAATTCTGCTGTGGAAACACTAAAACTCTCGAGCATGGCTTTTGCTAAAAGGCCAGTTCTTTCCAGGGTTTAAAAAAAAACTGCCCCAGCAGTTTATAAATCAGATGGAAAGAGTAAAAAAGGTGTATTTCCAAGAGGCTCAGCACCACTTTCTCTGAATGACTTGTAAAGAAACCCTCCCTTTCCAGAAACACCTCCAAGCTGCCCAAGGATCCCCAGGAACACAGCTGGGCACATCTGCACTCCTGGAGCAAATCTCCTGCTCCCACTTCCCCGAATCCCTGCTTTACCTGGACTTTGCAGGCTGCTGGCAGGAATGTCATGCTGCTCTTTGAGCTTCTGCTGCTCCTCTTCTTCACGCTCCTCTCTGCAGGGAGGGAAGAACAAACAAATCCTTTCAGTCACGTTGATCTGGAGGAGAAGCCATGCTTTGGAGGGCAATTTTTGAGCAAGAAAAGGGGTGCTGGAGAAAGAAAAATCAGCTTTCCTTCTTCCTGCAGCTTTGACTTACTCGCCAGGGCCCGACTGAGGCAGAGGGATCACTCTTCTGCTGCTCCCCATCTTCACAGTTCCTGCCATCTGAGCTATAAGGTCCTGCCAGCTGCAGCAGAAACAGCAAATAAAACCATGCAGCAAGTGAAACAGAACGAGCATTTCTCTATTTAATCCTCTTAAATCCAGTTGATATTATTACTGCTTTTCTTACCAAAAGAAATGTTGGGTTTTTTTTTTTTAAATTCTGTTAAATTCAGTCCCCCAGGAACACCCAGCATAAAGCTCAGCTCACCTGGATGCTCTCCAGCAGACAGAACTGAGAGACAGGACCTTACCACTTGTCAGATCAACCAGTTAATTGATGTATAAACACATAAAAAAGCATTATTTCACACATCACTGAAGTGTAATACATCCAACGACAGCCATGTATCCCATAAACACATCCATCTCTGTTCTTTAGGAGAAAAGAGTTTCTCCCAATGAAGCTTTTAGCCATGGTATCCAATTCCTGCAGTGGGATGTTTATGATGCCAGAATGTAAAACTGCACAGATCTCTGGTGCTGCATGAAGATGCAGGATTATTTCTGTGTCTGATCTGGCAGTCAGGCTCAAAAAAAATCAGAACTTTAAGGGTAAATAAAAGCGTTTTGGAAGTCAGGAAAGGGTCTGGAGCGAGCCAGTTGGGAGGGACTAGCTGTGGATGCTTCCTACAGAGACCACCAGGTTTCCAGCTAAGTTTGGAGAAGGAACTCGGGGGATTAATGGGGAAAAGGTTTCTCAGGTCCAAGAAACCCAGCAGCAGCTGGAATTGACCCTGGGACTTACACATTCTTCTCTGAGACAGTCTGTGCCACCAGCTCGTAGATGTGAGCCCCCGTCGCTGACATGGAGATGACGAAGAAAGCTTTGTTATCTGCACCAACACAGGGAAGGGAGGGCTGAAACAGGTGCCAAAAATTCCTACAACAACCCATAAACCCTGCCCAAAGCTAGGGAAAGGTCCATGAGACCACTCTCTAACATGAATACAGAAACACTGACCTTGTCCTGTCAAAGAAATGTGCCCTCAAAGGAAAAAACCCATTTCAACCCCTTTTGAAAAAGTTCAATTTCTCCTCTTTTTCCTTCTATTAATTTCCACAGTGCTCTTCCTCTAACACAGGCAGAGTACTTTCATTTAGAAGTCTATTTAAAACTCAAGCAATGCCTATTACTGATGCAAAGAAGTTAAACAGCTCATCCATACTAAGCACGATGTTGGACAACCAAGAATTAAGCCTACGCAGTTTTCCATGTTCTACTCTGAAAATCTACACAAAATCATCTTCTTCAACTGAGCTAATCATTATTTTTGGCTTCTCTTTTTGCTTTCTGCGCTGACCTGTGGCCACCTGGCGAACCAGCACGGTGTTGAGTTTGATGATGGGGCTGAAGGTGTGTTTGCTGTCAGCTGTGGATGCCAGGATCTTGCTGTGGCACTTCAGCACCAGTTTGTCATCTTGTTTCTGCAGCAGCACCAGGATGTCCTCCAGCAGCAGAGTGTACAGATCTGCCCAGAATGAAAAAAAGAAAAAAAAAAAAAAAGCCCAGAATGAGTTAAAAGATTCCCATCAGAAAGCAGAAAGCTGCATTTCTGATTACTCATGCAGAGGCAGCAATCAGTGCTGTGCCATTCCAGGCAAAGCTTGCAAATCTTCCTCGTGAAAACTCCAGCAGAAAGCTACAGATGGAATTGGATCAGCTCATGACTGACTGCTGTGTCCCTGCGTGGCCCTAATGACACTCCAGCACATTTCAGAATTGACAAGAATAATTTAATCAGCTCAGAGAAGCACACAAGCATTATTAGAGGTGGCAGTAAGAAGCATAATTGGGAGCTGCAGCAGAGCTTTCCCTGCTCTCCTTCCCAGCAAACTCCCCCAGAGCCAGGGGAGTGAGGGGATGGCCCAGACTCACCGATGGTTTTGTCACGATTCACTTTCCAGGTCAGGGGCCCTTCGTGGAGCATTTTTCTCTTTGTTAGATCCAAGTTCTGTCACCAGGGGAAAGAAAAAAAAAAAGAAATTTCATGATAAAACACAGGAATGGCAGAGGGACTCCAGTTTGGAGCTAAGCAGCTAAAGCCAGGCTGGGAAAAGAAACGTGGAGCAGGGAACCCAAAATCTTGTCAGAGATGCTGTTTATCGCTCTTCCTCTTCCCTTTTCCACATGCCAAATGCCACAGGGTGGGGAATTCTCCCACCAAGTCAAGCTCCTGGGGCATTAGGATGTCACCTGTTTCCTAGCAGCAGTTTTTCCAATACCCAATATTCAGATCTAGCATCACAACTGATTCATGCTGCAGCACTCCATTTGCAAGTCAAGTGTGCCTACAAATTATTTACAAATCATCCCGATGATCTGACGGGATTTGTAATGTCAATGGATTCTTCAGGCACTTCAGTGCTTGTGACATTTAGATCTGCAGGCAAGCAGAAGTGACAATTTTCACAATTCATCCCTTCCAAGTCTCGGAGTCTACAATCAATGACAGCGAGATTTCGTAGCTGCCAGGAAGTTCTTCCTTTCCTCACTCAATGCTTGCCAGTTTATTTGGGGAAGGATACATGACAGTTTCATAGAAAAGAATTTTTAATTTTTTTTCAATTCACACCGACTTTGAGGGAGATGGGGAAGCAACCAGCAGGTAACCAGCTTCCCACAAAACTGCAGGGATTTACAGGAGCCATGAAACAGAGTATTTTTAATACTGGACTTCAGGCTTTATTTGGCTGTTTGGATCTCCCACAGTTTTGTACAAGCTCTCCTTTTAAAGCAAATTCCAGTGTTACACCTCAGGGCTCTCCAAGGCCTCCCCAGATCCAACAGCACCACTAAGACATGCACTCACATGAGACAAATATCCACAATAATCTCATTATCCATCAGATATCTCTTCTGGGACACAGTGCTTGAGCTTGCAGGCCATAAAGGTTTGTTGCACAGAGCTGACGAGCTCCATCAGCACCATGATGTGCAGAACTGGGCTGTTAGAGCCATAGAAATCTTCAGGAAGGTGGCAAAACTCACATTTCTGAGACTAATTGTTTTCATTTTCATACAGAAATATTTATCTCCAAAGACCACTTGAAGAAGAAGCACAGAGTGAATGACAGGGCTGCAAACTCAACGCACACAGGGCTGGTTTCAGTGCTGTCACTCACCCTGAACTCATCCATCATGGGATCCTCTGACTGCTTCAAGTAGGAGAGGTCGAGTCGCCGCTGATAATCCTCCAAATGCTGCAGGGAATGCAAGGAAATGGTCACGTGGAGCAGCAGAAGTGCGGAGCTGATTGCTGTCCCCAGCCCAGCATCACTCTGCCCCACACACCTGCTTGTTCTCTGACTCTTTGACAGCCTGGTTCACGTGGTTGAGGATCTGGCGACAGTGATCTGCTGCCTTCTTGACTTTCTCCTTCTCCTCAGGCAGCTCTGCAAGAATAAAACAGTAGCTAAATAAAGTGGGACAGCGCTCCCCAGCAAAGGTCTGACCCGTCAGGCCTCCAGTGCAGTTTGCTGACCTCAAATTGGGACAGAGAGGAGTTAAACTCACTGAGAATCTATCAACAAAAGCACTGCAACAGTGGTAAAAATGAGATTAGCGACAGCAGAGAATTCATTGTGACCTGCACATAATACAGCTGTTCCTCTCCCCTTTTTAGAGCCTTGTGACAACTATTCACAACAATCTGAGAAAACCTAAAATCCTTACTAAGAGTACAGGCACAGGTGAACCCATCAATTCTCACCAGCACCAGCGGCCACACCGAGAATTCAGTTAACAGGAACATAAACCAGTACATCAAAGATAATGGAGTATCACATGCTTTCCTAATTAGGATTAGAGGGAACTTGTAGCTGCAGTCTACTTTTATGAGTAATGAAATGACTCTGCAGCAAGTATCAGATAGTAAAGCTGGGAAGGCATTTTGTGCTATTATTTATCACATTTTTACCTGTTGTGCTGAAAGTATCTTTCAGTGTAACACATCCTAATTAAACCCCACCCTCTGCAGGAGCATGGCTACGTTCTGTGCCGCTTTAGAGGTTTGACAGGTTTACTTATTTCACCCTGAATTTCCTTTTTATTTTCCTAAGGAGGAACAAACACTGCGTCTCTCTTTTTATTATTATTTTTTACACCTCCTGTGCAGAAGGCAGCAGTGAGTGAGGTCGCAATGAAAACAGAGAGAGACACATAAAATTAAAGCGTTATTTAACACTTTTACCTACAAAAACCTGCTGAGGTGGGTGCCCAAACCTCAGTGGAAAGGCTTTACCTGTGTATTTAGCAATGTTATCCAGCAGAAGGGGGTATTTAGTCAACCTCTGCATCTCCGTGGGGATGATATCCTTCAGCTGCAGCCGCCGGCACAGGGGATTGCTCTCAGCATCCTAAATTCCAACAGCACAATATCTGCATTTGTCATTTTTATTAAGGCCATAATTACCTGAATGTACAACATCTATTCATCACTTAAACATCTATTACTTCACTTTCCAGTAATTAAATACAAGACAGGAGATGCCAAGATCTATCACCCAGACAACACATCCCCTCTCCATCTGCAATTACCCGGAGGAAAAGCTCATCACAGCAGCAGTGCCTTCCTCCCCTCATTACTCCCCATGGGCACGGGCCCATCCCCAATCAATCTCAGTCAGCAGCACCCAGGGAACACATCAGTTTGGGCTCTCACACGGCAGCAGAGCACAGGAAATTTGTCAAGGTAATCTCCCCTCCTGCTCCTCCCAGCCTGTGCTAATGGAGATAATGTTCCCCTGCAAAGCCCACTCCTGACAGGCAGAGCAGCTGGGCAGCATCTGCCTCCTGCCCCTGGCACCCTGAGCACTCTGCCCACGGGGATTTGGCATCCTTGGGCAGCAGCCACCTCGAGGGAGATGGCATCTCCTGCCTGGGACACCATGTGCTGCCCAGAACTGAGGGCTCCTCCCTCCAGAAACCACCAGGAGAGATAAATACAGTGCTGGAAATGAGCCCCAGCTGAAGGCAGCGTTAGGCAGGATGTCATTCATTAATGTCATTCATTATCAGAACTTTAGTTCTAGGATAAGAATCCTTTATCTAGGAGGATTCATCTGGGCTGTATTGAGGCAACTCAAACCCTGGTGGAAAACTCAAAGACTGGTGGAGAAACTCAGAGCCTGGCGAAGAAACTCAGAGCTTGGTGTGGAGAAAACTCAGAGCTTGGTGTGGAGAAAACTCAGAGCTTGGTGTGGAAAGAACTCAGAGCTTGGTGTGGAGAAAACTCAGAGTCTGGTGTGGAGAAAACTCAGAGCTTGGTGTGGAGAAAACTCAGAGCCTGGTGTGGAGAAAACTCAGAGCTTGGTGTGGAGAAAACTCAGAGCCTGGTGTGGAGAAAACTCAGAGCTTGGTGTGGAGAGAACTCAGAGCTTGGTGTGGAGAAAACTCAGAGCCTGGGGAAAAAAATCTCAAGAGCCTGGTGGAGAAACTCAAAAGCCTGGTGAAAAACTCAGAGGCTGCTGGAGAAGCTCAGGGTGTGCTGGAGAAGCTCAGCCTGAGGCAGACTCACCTGCACGAAGGTCTGGAAGCGCGAGTCCTTCTTCTGGCGGGACTTGATGACCTCGAGAGCGAAGGGCTGGTTGCTGCAGAAGGTGGCCGTGGCAAGTTTCAGCTTCTCCTCTGCTGCTCCACTAAACTGTGCCAGAAAGCCAAAAAAAAGCCAAGTTTAGACAGGCTGGAGCTCAGCAGGCAGAGCCACACGGGACTGGGCTCACCAGGGAACAAAGGAATTATTGACAAAAACAAGGAGTCATTTCTGCCCTGCTTTAAGGCTTTGTCTTCCCAGAGGAGACCTTTACATCTCAAACTCTTCAGTTCTCCTGAATCCAGCCCTCCTACATCAGAGAATCCCAGACTGGTTTGAGTTGAAAGGGATTTTAATCCCTTTGATGATTTTAATGCTCATCCCCATCATGGGCAGGGACACCTTCCACTATTCCAAAACATCCCTGAACACTTCCAGGGATGGGGCAGCCAAACCTTTCCATAAAGAACTCAAAAGTGAAGCCTGCAACAACACTATAAACTCCAAATTTATACATTCTAAGATTAGAAATCAGTATTTTTAACCATCTTTTAACTGCACTGCAGGCAACACCAGGCTCACATTTCAGTGTTACTGAAATAAATTGTCCCACTCCGTTCTTTCCAAATCCCACTCTCACCTTTATGTCTCCAAAAGTACCTTTCTATTCTACCCACACATCCCAAGGAAATTATTCCTGTGCCTTAAATGACTCTTATCTCCAGTCAGATGAAAATCCTCTGGGTTCTTCCTGCCTTCCTTGCCCCCACCATCCTCCAGCTCTGTTTTGGCTCCAGCACTCCCAGCCCTTCAATTCCCATTGCTGGGAATTACCTCCTCCAACCTTCTGGCTCTGTGGGTCATTCTATCACACATCATTTTCAAATAGAAGAAATATTAAAAGAATTTTACCCAGGAGAGCAAATCTTCTCCGATTTGGCCAATGACAGAAGTCTCGTTCCTTTTTCGGACAGATTTCATCTGATCGTTCAGTGCAACTTAAAAACAAGGGAAAAAAGGTAAATTTTATGAATAGTGGCCAAATTGCTGGCTTAATTTTTAGCATTTAACATAAAAGCTATTCTAGGAGAAGATTAGATTTGAAATAATTTTCATTAGCGAATAAACAACATCCTGCAACTTAATAAATTCAGAATCTCTAATAAAATGTGATGTAACTCCCTTGTCACCTGTCTTGACCCCTAATGACCATTCCAAACTTAACTTTTATGAGGCTCAATATAATTTTTTTTATAAACAGGAATAATGCAGAAGCCATAAAACCACACAAGTGATTATTCAGTGGCTGAAATTCCTATTGTGAGCAGTTCTTTCCCTAAACAACGAGGACACAAACAGACATCAGTCTGTCTGAATCTGTTTTCTGCTCCCTTCAAGAACAGTTGTACCATCTCAAACGCTGGCCCATAAAGCTCACTGCTCCTTTTATCATGCATGAATCAACACAGATTAGGAAAAGGAACACTGGACACGTGATTCCTTATCAAAATATCTTCGTGAGTCAGAAATGGAACAAGTGTGAGCAAAAGCAGGCCCAGGGCATTGTCCTGAAGAATTCTGCTCTAATCTCAAGCGTTGGGAGAAGCTGCCTCATGTTCCAGGGTCCCTTTGCTTCAATTTTCCAGCCACTGGAAGCCAGAATTCCAGCGCCCAGCTGTTCCTACCATGCAGCCCCAGGATATCCTCCAGGTTGGAGAAGATTTTGCGCTTGTCACTGGAGCTGAGGATGCCCTCCCTGGTGACCCTCTGGTAGAAGACGTTGTGCAGGACCTTCAGCGTGCGCACGTGGGCTCGCTCGGTGTAGAACAGCTCTGGGGAGACAGGGAAAGCAGGATTGCAACTGTGGAGCCAGAGGTGAGCCCACCACAAATCCCTCTGCAGCATTTCCCTCCCTGCTCTGTAACCCAGGTTCTGCTGTCGTGCCATGTTTATATTGTTTGTAAAATTCCATCGTTTACCCCAAACCAACAGCGAGCTCTGAGCTCACAAATCCACGCAGAGGCTTCTGCAGCTGCTGCAAGTAAAATCTGCTGAAGTCTGGGAGCAGCATTTCCACCACCATCCAAAAAAACACGCTTTTCCTGTTTTCTTTTATAGACCATACTAAAAACTGGCCTTTCAGTGCCTTAGTATTGCTTAATAACCACTTGATATTGTTTACTTCTCCTCTAAGGACTGGATCAATCTCACCTCAGGTTATTTCCCAATAACAAGCAGGGGTTTCACACCTAAGAACTCTTCAAACCAAAATTTCTACAATTCTCCTGCCACTACTTTACAAAATCAGTGGAAGAAAAACCCTAACAGTAAATTTTAAGAACTTCAAAGCTCCAAGGGAAGGTTTCAACTCTCAGCTTAGCCAGGTAGGAAAGAACCTGCTCACCATTTATAAATCTCACCAGTTATAAACTTATAAATAAAAATATATTATAAATCTCACCATTTATCACTTCTTGACGCTTGATTTCGTAGGGTTTGAGCCCCATCAGCACCTCCCTGCTCACAAGCTGCTGCCAGTTGGGAGGGTCCGTGTCCATATCAAAGTCATAGAGCTCATCCTCACTCTGCACATCTGCAAAGCCAACACTGTCCATCCTGGTGGGAGGAGGGAAGAAGTGAGAGAATTCCCATTTCAGGGAGAAGCTGAGTACCTAAATCAGCTTTATGAACACACTGTCCCTGCCAGCTGGAGGCTGTTTGATGGCTGAACCTCTGGGCACATTCTCTGATTTTGCCCTTTACAGACTGACTGCCTGTTCTGACAGTGCTTTCATAACCCTCCTTTTAATGACACAGATCAAACCCTTTGCAGTCAGATATCAAGGCACTGAAAAGGGCAGGTTGGAGTTTCTTGCCTCTATCTATCTGCGGGTACAGAACCAACAGCAACACAGGCTGAAAAGGAAAACAGGGATCTGTCTACTGCTTAACCCAACTCCCATCCACTCAAATCAGTGGATACAGCAATCATTCCACTTCACTCACAGATCAAAGGGGTATTTTTGCATATGACTCACTCCACCTGCCCTATAAATGGCTGCCAGTGTCTGATTTCATGTGCTCTTAAAGAAAAAAGATCATGCAGACAACTGTGCTGGCTCAGAACAATGAGCACTGCTGCATTCTGCTTCATAACCTCTTGAAATCCAAACAAACTCAGTGAAGTTCAAACATTTCTAAGCACACTCACTTGCGAAAAGGCTTTGGTGTTCCCACGTCAACCATCCTGCAAGGAAGGAAGGAAATCATCAGGGAAATCACAAATCCATTCTGCATTCAGACACTCAGCACAACTTCAGAATGGTGGTCTGAGCTCCAAACCAGAGGATTTTTGTCTCTGACAGTTTTCTATCACAGCAGAGACACAAAGTTTCCTAATTCTACCAGCAATATTTAACACAAACAATGTCGCTATAATTTTATGTACTAAATTTCAACATCCCCTGAGATTTTTTCCAAGATGTCCTGACTGTCTCTCGAGGCTCCCTCAAGCACCCAGAGTTACCTCTCGGATTCTCCCTCCTCCTCCTGCAGGTTTTCCAAAGGAGATGGGAACTCAAAGGTGTTGTTGGGTGTGCGGGGGGTGCCATCCATGGAGTCACTGGCAGGTGGGGCTTCCCCTGGCTGCTTCACACCTGGACACGGGATAAATGTGAAAGGTGAGGAACCAAATCAGAGGACACCAGAGAACTTCCCAGCTGCTCCAGAGCCTCCTGATTCCAGCTTCAGACCTGGAATCCCAGGCTGCTAAGGACAAATCTCAGTGACAAAAGCTTCAGGTGACACAGGCTGGATGATCCAATGCCACAGTGGCAGAACCCACTAACAACCCCTGCTGCCCGTGGCAAGATTCCCTAATTGAGGAAAGCTGATTAAGGTGAGGAAGAGCAGCTCCAATGACATCAAAGCATTTCCTAACTGGCCCAGCTTGTTGCATCAGTGCTCTGCACATCCTGTTCAGAGCACGACCTTTAGCCATTCCTCATTCCACCCTACCTGTGTCACTGTCCTTGCTGCCCTCTGGAGAGGCAAAGGGCCCCATGGCCAGGGGGGACATGGGGTTGGCAGCGGGGTAAGAGGCGTCTGTGCCATCGCTGGAGGAGCCGCTCTGGCGCAGCTTGCTGGACTCGGGGGGCTCTGGGCTCACTGAAGAGGCTGTGGGCGAGTGCTTGGGGTGCCTGGGCTTCTGCATCTCCATGGCCCTGCCAACTGAGCAGAGAGAATCATCACGCCGCTCCAAACGGCCTGTTCAGCGCCGAGAGAAGCAGCGTTTCGGGAGCAGAACGGGTCTGTGCACCTCCCAAGTGGGATTTGAACAGAAGGAAGTTTTGAAATCACTCAACACTACTGAAGGTCACGCAGTCCCAGCCCAAAATGCCTCAATCCCAACCCGAAATTCAATTCCACAGCCCCTGAGGGTGAGACGGGGTTGGAAGGGAATTGGGAGAAGCGGGGTCCAAATTCAGAGGGCTGGGAGTGGGTGGAGCAGGACGGGTGGGATGAGGTGTAGTGGGGTGGAATGGAGGAAATTCCTGGCAGGAATTTTTCAAGGCAGCAGGGATTTTGTGTGGCTAGCAGGGCACAGGGCTGCCCTGGGCTGACATACTTGCACTGCTGTCATGTCGGCTTGGTCTCCTCGGGGGGCCCAGGATGTTGGGGAAGCCTCTCCTCTTTCCTTTCTCCTCTCCTTCTTTCTCTTTCTTGATGCTTTGCTGCACGTAGAGAAAAGCAAACTCATCACTCCCTGCTTCAAATCCAGCTGTTTACTGAGAGTTTAATTAATTCTTTAAAGCTGCAGAAGGGAAAGGACACAAACCCTAAAAAGGTTTCACACTGTTTCACCCTTAGCGCAGAACTGCTTGAAATTCTCTTAATATTTCAAAGGAAGCCAAAATGTTGATGAAAATAAGTAGCTGCTGTGACCAGATACACCCCCATGCTGTGGGAGACAAGGGATCACACCCACAGGGATGAAGTTTTGGTGGAAATTTTCATTATATAATTGGAAACGTGGGGGTGGCAGGGAGAAGAGCTCTCCTGCATCGCAAACCAGGAGGGTTTGGGGAAATTTCTCCAGAAAAAATTGAAGTAAACAAGGCAGCAGCTTTAATGAGACCCTCCCGTGGTTCAAGGTTGTGTTCTATGAAACATTTCTCACCCAAAGTTTTAATAAGTGCGAAAAACAAGGTGAATCCAGGGTTAGAGATAGAGCAAATAATTCCAATTATTTCCAATTCACGCATCTGCCAGCAGATGCAGAGCCCAATTTCAGCTGGTAGCTTTGCTCTGCAGCTCAGCAACGCCAGATCCTCTCGGAACACAAAAAAAAATCACAGCCATTTTTAATTTTTTTTTTTCCCCCCGGTGAAACTGGGGTTTGAATTGCACACAAACCCTCTGTGGCCATGGCAGCACTACCTTGATCTTTGGCAGGAATCCAATCCGGCCCCGCTTCTGCTCCAGGTTCCGAGGCTCTTTGACTTTGACTCCCAGGTGTTTCATGTAGGTGAGGATCACATATTGCATTGTGGAGCTGCCAAACACACAAAAAACCCCGTGAGGTTTAAGAGAAATATATTGGGGAAATACATTAAGTCCATAAAAATGAAGGTCAAGTGCCAAGGTTCTGTTGAGAAGTTCGTTTTTAAATTAAAGTAAGTGATGAAATAAACAGAAATAAATTCCCACGGATAATGGGAAGGGCTCAGCCAACATCAGAATTTATCCTTTTGTAAATTATGGAGTAAATAAAGATGGAAGACATGGATGGGGGGGCTCTGGCACAGGGTGCCCAGAGAAGCTGTGGCTGCCCCTGGATCCCTGGAAGTGCCCAAGGCCAGGCTGGAGCACACTGGGACAGTGGAAGATGTTCCTGCCCATGGTAGGGGTTGGAATTAAATCATCATTAAAGTCACTTCCAACCCAAATCACTTCATGACAAAAGGCACAGAAGGCCAGGAGGTGTAAATACAATTCTGAGAATTACACAGAAGGTCCTAAAATTCTACACTAAAACCACATTGGATGTCACATTATAGCTTTGAGTTACGGTAAAAATAAGCAGCAGTAAAAGGTTACTGCAAAAAAGTGGAGGAAAAGCTGCTCAGATAAAAACCAAACAGGACAAGGCACACACAGAAAATAAATGTTAGAGCAGATTGAAGCAGTTACAACACAAAACAAAAACAAACACGAACTCTCAGTGACAGTAATTTTTAAGATGTGAAACACAGGCAACGAACATCAGCAAAAAAGAGGCTGATGCTCTGAATTGCAATGATTTATGCCAGGGGATTGAGGAGATGAGTGCTGGAGAACAGCCGGGAGAGGGCTGTCTTGTTCTATCAGCACAACACAGCCCGAGCTCCCCAACTCCCATTACCTCTTGTCTTCTTCCAGAGGCTGAGACGTCATCCTAAAAACAAGAAAGGGTTCTGAAACTTAACTCAAAATCCAATTAACACCCGGTCCCATCCACCCAGAGCATCAGTAGTTGTGTTGAAGCGTCCTTTAGAATGCGCAGCAGCCCCAGCAGGGGGAAAAAAATAAAATCAAGAATCAAAAAATGAAGGTTCAGCTGCGGAAATTGGATTCAGCCCACATTAAAAAGGAGAAAATGGGTTGTGAAGCTGTTGTTTCTACAAGAAAAGGGCTCTGATCTAATAATGCACAAGCTGGCAGTGGCAGCACTCCCTGCACTATTTCACAGCAGCCTCCTGGACAAAACAGCCCTCACTTCCCTCCTGCCAGCATCCCAACAAACACTCAGGGGCAGAAACCGAAACACAGCGACGCCAAATTCCTCTCCCCAAGCCCTCCATCCTGCTTTCTCCACATCTGAGGCAGCGCTTTTCCCATCCCTTTTTCTCACCCCACCTTTAGACCTGCTGCCACTTACAGGACCTCCTCGATTTTGGCAATGATCTGCTCTGCACAGCTCCTCTCCTTCTCCACGGCGTTGCGGTCGCGGAGCCGCTCCGCGTCCAGCCTGCTCAGCTCCCCCTCGGCCAGCGTCAGCCCCATGCTCCGTTTCTGCCTGGAAAAGGGCACAGGAAGCATCACCTGCAGCTGGACGTGGCCCTGTGGCACTCGGGGTGGCCCACAGCGGTCACAGAGGGGCTCTTGGGATGTTTAAAGCAGCTGCGTGAACGGAGAGGTTTTGAGGGATGGAATGGTTCATTACTGAGCTTGGCACGGGGCTCTTAGGACTCCACGTGAAAAAGGAAATTAATTATCAACTTCTACTCTGTGCCTGTGACAGCTCTGTAAAGGGGATTATTCCCTGCCCAAAGGGGAGATGGAAGGAAAATAGGGACAGGGAAAAAAAATATATATAAGCTGATTATAAACACAATCAGTAAGAGAGATTTCTACAACAAAACGTAAGAAAAAAATACTCTGACATTTTCTCACACAGCTTCAAGGAATGAAAAATCCAAGCTCTAGGATTGCAATGGATAACTTCATTTAAGGATTGTCCACAGGGTATATTCCTGGTATATTCCTAGCCAATACAAGAAGTATATGTCCCCCACATTTCCCTGTGCTGGAACGCTGAATAAAATATGAATTAAAAAGAAACTCCACAGAAAGCTTTTGGTACCTGAAATCTTCCAGGTTCCTCTGAACCTCTGGACAGACTTTATCCTGCATGGTTTGGATGAACTGGCGGTGCAGCTCTTCAGGGAGCAGCTCCGGCCTTCTCCTGTCTGTCAGACAGAAAATCTGTCAATTATTCCTCTGGGAACCGTCTCTACCTTCACTAAAAGTAATTTCCCTGAATTATCCCACCCTCAGCCTTTCACTCCCATAAACAAGGCACCCTACCTAATTCCAAGGAGATTTCATCTGGAACTGGGACTTTCAGGTTCTGCAAAAGGAGAGAAAGGCTAGGAGAACCAAGAGAGAAACCAGCACCCCAATAAAACCCACAAATCACACCAGGGAATTCCCTCAAAAGCCAAAATTATCCAATTTGAGCACCTGCTGGTTTGAGAAGGGGAGACTCACAGGAACACATTATAATTCACAGGATTACTGAAGGTGAATATGTGGTATGTAAACCTTTGCTGCAGTTTCTGGGAGTTTAATACATGACAGCAAAAGAATTTTCTCAGCTTTCCAACAGACACAACATTTCCCAATCCTTGGAACAGCCACATCAATACCCACAGCAATTATTAACTAAAAAGCAACGTAGAAGAGCCAGAACTTGCTTAGCTACCACTCTCCTTATTTCTCTCCTATTTCTCCTACCAAAACAAATCCCTTGGGATTTATTTTGTTACCAGGCATCTGAAGCCATTCGTTTTCCTGGCAACATTTCAACAATGATGCTCAAAACTTTTATTATCACATTTTATGAAGTTACTTATTAAACATTATTCTGATTTTGAAAACTATTTCTTTAGGAGGGCTTCGACCCCCTTCGTTTTTCACAGTTCAGGTGAGTGGAAGAAAGGTCAAAGTTAACTTGCTGGATGTGTGTGAAAATGAGGAAAACAAGTGGAACCTACTGCAGCTCTGTCCAGGAAAAACTGGTAAAACTCCAGGAAAACACGCCGGGTCTCTTTGGAGTTGGTTTGTTTGTACAGGTCTGTGTAAAGATAGCACAGCTGTGGGGAACAGGAGGACAAGAAATGAGGTGAAAACCATGAAAACTCCAAGTTTTCTTCCCAGTATTTCAAGGAATTCAGCAGTGCTGGGTTGAAACCTTTCCCAGCTCTCTGGGGAGGTGCCCTGGCAATGGGGGGAGAGGGAAGGGGCTGGAAAAGCACAGAGAGGTCAAACCTTCCCCTATAGACAACTAATCCCACACCTTGGGGTGGAATGAAAGGCTTTCAGGAGATAAATAATTATTTGTGAGCAGCAAGGAAAAGGAAGCTTTTTTTTTGTTTGTTTCTCCATTTATCTGAGGAGATAAATGAGGATTTATCAGCCTCAGGCCTGCACAGGGTCTGCACTTCCCTCCTTGCCAGCTCACAGCCAGTGAATCTAAATTCTGGTGAAGATTCCCCAAATGTGAGCCAGGGGAAAAAAAAAAAAACGAAACAACTGCAAAGCTCCTCACCAGTGCTGCAGGATCAAACTGGGACACCACGTGGTGCAGGAGAACAGCCAGGTGAGCTGGGCGGGATTTCAGGAGCTCGATGTTCTGGAAGCAGCTGCACTGCCCATTGATCTGCAGGGATACAGGGAATGACACCTGAATTATTCAGGGATGAGAGAAAGGACAGCTAAAATAATTCAGAGTGGATGTGTAGTAGCTCTGCTGCTTTAACAATAATTCAGGATTTAAAAAAAAAAAAAACCTAAAGAAAATTAAATAAGGCTAATTAATTCCTAGAAAGCTTCAAGTTTGGAGAAGAAAGAAAAATAAGACTCAAAGATGGATATTGGGAAGATCGGCAACTACAGGAAGCCCATTCCCAAATTCTTATTTCACCACACAAGAAGTACTCAGCAGAAACAAGGCAGCTGAGGAACAGAGGAAGAGAATTCTGCTTGGTGGGGAAAAAAGGCTAAAACTCATTCCTACCTGCTCCTGCTCCGTGTCAAAATCATCATCCTCTGCTCCAATGATCTGAGTCCCCACTCGGGACAGGGGACTTCCAACACTGGACTGGGAATCCTGGGGAAGAGAAGGAAGACAAGGACAAGGCTGTGATCGTCCCTCACAGTAATACCTGGAGATATTCTGATCATTTTAATTCTTCAAAAACTCCGCCTTGGATCCCCCTCCCCCAAAGCTTCTGCCAGGATCCAAACACGCCCAAGAAATGTGGCTTTGGGAGGACAAGCAGATGAGGGGAAGGAGAATTCAGGAGTCAGGCCAAGGATGATGATGTGCTCAGACTTCCTGCTGAGCTCCACACCTGCAGCCCTGCTGGAAATGGCAGCCCCCAAATGAGTGACCATCCTAAAAAAAGGCTGGACTCAAGGAATGAAACTCATGCAAGTGCTCTCCTTATTTCTGGCCAGCTGTTTTACTGCTGATTAGGTATTTCTCCCCTCTAAATGGCCTTTCTCTTAAGCTCCATAAACATTTACTCAGCTAATTAACTTTCCCTGCACCACTTTAATTGCATTTTATTTTTCAAAGAAAGTTCAGGCGTGCTCCATTTAGAAAGTGGGGGAAAGCAGCAAGATTTTAATGGGCCCATTAGAGGAGATGCTGTTGTGACACTTGATGTTTTGTACTCACAGTATCTTGAAGCTCAGCCTTTTCTGGGCTCTCATCTGGATAAATCCTCTCCTTCAGGCCACTGCGAGGACTCTGGGAAAAAGAGAAGTTCAGCTCTGGTAAGTACCAGCAAATCCAGGAAAGGGAGAACTGCCCAGTGCAGTTTGACAGCCACAACAGCCAGAAACTTCTCCTTTTCTCACAGGAAAAGGAGGTGTGAAAAACCAGAGTAAAATCTGCGTCCTACATGCACAGAAAAAAAAAAAACCCAGCCCAAAACTCAAGTGAATGCACAAGTTTTGGTCAGCAGAGCTGTAAAATCCCCAGCCCTTGGCTCTCTCCTTGCCCTCTCCACCTTTTCTCACAGTTCTCTCTCTTCTCCCATCTCCCAGCAATCCTCTCGCTCAGGAAGCCCAGCAGAGCTTTATTTGCAAAAACCACGTGCTGCTGGCTCATCTTCAGTGTGTCCAAAGGTTTTTCCAGTCAGGCTACAGCTCAGGCTGTAGCTTTCCAGCCTGGCTTTTTCCCAGCCAGCAGAACTCCTTCCACTCCCAAAGGTTTCTTTCGTCCCTGATTCTTAAGTTTCCCAGAGCAGGATTTAAAAAGCTGGAACGTCTGCTGTGCCAATCACCTGCACTGATCAAATACTACCCCCAACACTGACAGGATGATGATTGTTAGGAAGATAATGATGACTTATGCTGTGCATTTATTAAAAACAAACACTGAGCGGGATCTGGTCAGATTTGCAGTTGGAATGTTTCAAAACTGAGTCGTGGATGCTCCCATCTCACCCACTTCCCTTTCACTCCCAACTGCCGGGACAAATTTAGCTCCCACATCCTTAAGTTAATCAACAAACTTAAGCCAAATCCAAGCAGAGAGTCTCAATTCCCCTGCACTAATCAGACAGCGACTTAATTAAGGATTAGGCACCGAGGGAGAGCAGAGGAGCACCAGATTGATAACTAATGAGTGAGCACACTAAGAGCCTTTGCTGGTGGCAGGAATTGAAGCTGATTTGGTAAAAGGAAGGCTCTTTCCCACTTCCAGGGCAAGCTGCCTGGATCTGAGTCACGGTGCTGCAGTTGGAATATCCCCCTCAAAGATGCTCTAACTGGCAAATGAGTTTTGAGCAGGAGGCTGGCATCCAGCTTTCTCTGTCTGGTCACAGGGATTAATGCCAGGACCATTTAATCCTGGATAAAACCCCAACATTTATTCCCTCCCAGTGTCTAACAGCAGTCCAATATAAGTTTTCACAGGGAAAAGGTTTTGGTGGGCACCGAGGAGCCTGTTCCAGCAATGCACAGAGCTCCCCAGGACAGCACACAGAGAATCTGCCAGAGGAGAGAAGCAAAGCCCTGGGGCTGCCCCAGACTCACATCAGCAATGTCACTGTTGGGTCGGGAGGGGCTGTCACCACTGAAATCCAGCTTGCTGCCACTGTCCCCACTCTCTGCCTCCCCCTCGCTGATCTGCAGCGACTCCGACGCCGACCTGGAGGACAGGACCCCGTCCTGCAGAGAGGAGAGAGAGCAGAGTCCTTAACCATCAACTCTTCCAAAAGCAGCTCACATTACTCAGAAAACCTTCTTAATTTATCTAAAAAAAGGCTGCAGCGCTTTTCTAAGAGAAAACAACAAAAACCACACCAAGTTTTCAGCACTTTTAACACAGGGGGGAAAAGGGAAAAGTGACACAGCCTGCATTTATTTTCTTTCAAAAGTGAAAACAAAATTGTTTAAAGCTTCCAAGAACGACTTCATGGGTGTATTTTAAGTTGCACTGACAGATAATAAATACATCACTGCTTGCCCTTGTTGTTAAAAGCAGGATTTTCAGAGATGAGCTGAGAGCCCACTGTAAAATCTGCTGCACGATGACAGTGCCAACTCCACATCTCAGCTCTAGAGGGTGCAGCCTGCCTGTCCAAACAACTCCAGCCCGCCCAGAACGCCCTGGATTGTGCCTGGGAGCAGTCCCCAGAGCAGGCTGGTACCTGAGGGCAGCCCGTGGCCTTGGACAGCTGCTCCTGCAGCTGAGGAATGTGTTTCCTTGCCTCCTGGATCTCCTTGAACAGGCGGTTGGAGGGGGTTCGGCTGTACTCCTCCTGCAGGGCCTGCAAAAGAATCACTTAAACTGACACCTGCCCATCTGCCCACCCAAAGAGCTGCCACAAAAAAGTCTGTTTTGCACAGCTCTGCTAATAAATTGTGATTTAACACCCCCTCTTTGCATCGCCTCCCCCAGCTCTCTCCAACGTGCACAGCTCCAGTACCTGCAGATTCTCCTGCTCCTTCTGGAGCATCTTCCTCAGAATCTCCACCTTCTGGTTGTGGACAATGTTATTCTCCTCCTAGGAAATACAGAGAGATTAAGGTTTAGTTTGCTGGGGGAGCTGGGCAGAGAAGGAAAACAGACATGCACATTTTTTCACCTGCTTCCTCAAAAAAGGCTCTGAAAAGCCCTAGGAGAAGTAATTTAAACTTCAAACCCCATCCTAGGCATTCTTTCCTAATGGCCAACACCTAGCAACACTTTAAAACTTATTACTCTCTGTATTTCTATGGGATCACCTGGGACTGAATGGTTTTACTCGCAAAAAGCTTTTCCATAAATTAATAAAAGAATAATGGGATAAATGAATCCACTCACTGACAGGACAAATATCCCAATGCCAATCTGAAGTGCAAAAAAAAAGGAAAAAAATTCAGTCCAAACCCACTTGACTCCATTTCTCCTTTTGGAAAGAGAGCTTCAAACCTTACCCCCATGAGCACTGGGCTGGTGATCCTTTCTGCATTCCCTGACGTGCCAGGCGAGTGGGGGGATGCCATGATGGGAGACATATGCCCAAAAGCTGCCAGATCCACGTCGGAATCCGCCAAGGGAATCTGGGGCGACCCTGGAGGGCGCCCCTGGACAGTGAGAGCTACATAGGAACCCGCTGTGGGGACACAAGGACAGGCACAGGTCACACACACGGGGACATCTCCACGCTTCTCTGAGCTCCCTCACCCTGGAGACACAACTCACACCACTCCTCCTCCAAACCAGAGAGCCTGAGAGCTCTGCCTGGTTTAGAAATCGGTTTAAATTTCAGATAGTCTCAAAAACCTTCCTGAGAATCGGCCCCTAGGAAAGCAAGATCCAATTCCCAGCCCAGCAGGTTACACTCCCAGGGCACACACACAGAATCAACCATGCCATGCTGGAAGGAAGCACCACCACCTCCTTCTTCATACAAGAAAATCCACCAAGAACTGCTGGAAGCCAAAATACAGAAAATTCTCCAAATCGTGGGCCTACAGGCCAGGACTCAGAAGAGAACACAGGATTTGATCTGAGACCTTGGAAAAGGCTTCCAAACTTAGAAGCGAGAATGTGGATTTGTAGTTTAAGTAGAGACATGTTAAGCTAAGTAGAGGAAAGTTTGAAGTCTGAGATACAGGAAATACAGGAGTAGCTATAAAGGTCATAAGGAATTCTGAGCTGTAGCACTCCAGGTTTGTGTGCCATGATATGCTAGGTTAGAAAAGGCCACATTGCAGCAAAACATGTAATTAGGGATTGGGTTAAAAACATAAATAATCCTGCTGGCAGTGTTCTATTGGTTAATAAATCTTTAAAAGGCTGTGTAACGAGAAGTCATGAGACCCCTTTGATCCAGACAAGGAAGATTGTAAAGATGAGCTCACCCTTCTAAACATTGTAGAAGATAAGAAATAATAAATCACACTTTCTAGCTCTGCTCAAAAGGTCCTGAGTCTGATTCAAGAACCTTGATACACCACCACCTCCTTCCTCATACAAGAAAATCCATTTCCTGCAGTGCAGTGCAGGCATCACACAGCAATGCACATTCAGTGCCTGCCCAGTTGTGGTATTCAAGGTGGAAATAAAAGATGGGAAAGCATCCAGGCAAGGCTGGCTGGTAATTCAAACATTAAGCTAAGGAGAAGCAACAGGACAATGCATCAGCTTAAATTCAGGACGTCAAAATAAATTCAATTTCACTTCCCTGTTTCACACACTCCCTTTATCTCTCAGCATTGTCACTTGACAGGGCCCTCGAAATGATGCCTGTCACACTTCAGAGGTGACAGCAGAGCCAGCTGCCTTTACTTACACTTGATCAGCTTGACCACCTCCAAATGGTTCGAGTGTGTTACCAGAGTCCCGTTCACCTGGACAGGGAGGGAGAAAATTCAGTGTTTGGCTTCTGATCTCCAAGCAATTCCACACATTCCACAAAATGCACCAGAAGACAGCAGCGTTTTCCTCTCCCCCATCTCCATTACTGCCTCTTTCAAGACATTACCAGATAAATAATTTATCCTTCTAACAGTTTATCTCAGCGAGCAGAGCTCTGCAAGAAGAAAACTGTGCACACACCAAAAGAACTCAAGCAGGCAGACAAACAAAAAAAGGCAATCCATCTCTGCCCGGGCAGAAAAAACAACAGGGTAGCTAATTTAATTCATTAATTTCAATGCCTGGTTGAAATCCCAGCTCCATCTGTGTCAGGAGCTGCTGTAGCATTTTGCAGCAATAATTTACACAGTCTTTTAAGTTACTGACTTGATTTCTTACTTGCTTGGGACCAAAAAAGAACACGGATGTGGGAGCAGTTAGGGGGAAAACAACAATTCAGGCAGGCTGTTTATCTACAGGTCATTACTAAAAACTCTGCTTTCCTTCCCCTCCCTGCCATTCCTGGTATTTGTGATACCTGAGCCTGGCAGGATGCAGAATTCGTCCATAAAATTCTGAAATGAGGATCTGGAGGAGAGTCATCCCCAGAACACTGAATTCAGACCATTCCTAATGCGAACACCACAGCAGGCACATCGATGACATTTTTTTCAGGGAAAGAGCTCATTTCATACAAAGGACCCATTTCTCTCAGAATTTCAGTGCACTTACCTTGATAATTCTATCACCTGTCTGCACTCCAGCCCGCATGGCTGCTCCATCTGGAGAGGCAAAAAACCACTTAGCTCCCGTTTCAATAGAATCATTCACAGCAAAAATGGTTTTAAGGCTTCTATAAAACATGCAAAACACTCCTGCACTCAGCCAAGCTTCCTCTGTCAGTAAAATCTCCGGGTATCGAGTCTAAAGAAGTTTTGCTTTCACCTGGCACTGGATACATCAGGCCATGATCCCACCACATCCCAAGGGGTCATTTCCTCCCCTGGGCTGCAAGAGGTCAGCTCCAAACCCATCAGATCACAGGATCACAGAATGAACCAGGTTCCTTGGAGATCATCAAGTCCAACCTATAACCCAACGTCCCCTCATCACCAAACCCATGGCACTGAGCAACCACATCCAGGCTTTTGCTAAACACCTCCAGGGACAGGGACTCCAGCCCCTCCCTGGGAGGATGATTCCAGTGCCCAATCACTCTTTCAGTGAAGAATTCATTCCTGATGTCCAGCCTAAACTTCCCCTGGCTCAGTTTAAGGCTGTGTCCCCTCCTTCTGTCAGAGGAATAAAGTCACTGCATCCCCCCAGCTCAACCCTGACCTTGCACATCCCTCCCCAAGCTGCAGCCACCCCAGCTGGGAGGAGTCTGGGAGTTTTCTGCTCCAGCTCACGCACATTTCCAGCACCCCCAGGGGAAGCTGGCAGGTTTGGGGGGGCGTTCTCACCTTCCTTGACAGACTGCACGAAGACGGGGTTGTCCCCGCTGACCGTCAGCCCGAAGCCGTTCTCATCCCGCTGGATCACCACACACCTCTGCACCAGGCCTGGGGACACACGGGGACAGGGCAGGAGCACAGAGAGACACAGGCAGACATCAGTCCAAAGCCTCATCCTCCCAGATAATCACACCCTACTCAAAGGAACGGGGACACCACAGCACAGGGAAATAGAGGAGAGACAGGAACAGGGCAGCAGTCCAGAAATGGAGAGGGATGTCAAGACAGGTCAAGCTTATTGCTCCAGCTACACAAAATAGAGATGCAGACAGCTCTGGCACATCAGACACAACCTGAGGGAAAAGCAGCTTTTAAAGAAGAGCGGCAGTACCCACAGCGATGAGCAGAATTTCCCTTTGTCTGCATTAATACTTCAGAGGGCTGTCAGGTGCTGCTGCACCACCAAAAACACCTCACAGCTTCCACAAGGTGCTCTAAAACAGAAGCACAAATCCCTCAGAGTAATATGAGAGGGTTGGGTCAAAACAGATTTATTGATCAGGAAAAGTCCTCCCAATTCTCAGCCAGAATTTCCTCCTGGGGCACCTTCTGCTCCAGGTGAAATATTTCACAGAGCCGGAGCAGCAGAGGTGAAGAAGTACCAGCCACATTTAACTGTCCTGAACAGGACTTCTGAAATAAAGACCAGTCCAGGGCCAAAATCCCAGGAGATGAGTTTGAATGTGCCCCTCCCTTTAATTTGCTGTGAGACATCAAAGGCAACTTGCTTTGTTTCCTGCTATAGTCAGTAAAATGTGAACCCAAATGCTGTTGCAGAGATAAATTCATTCAGTAGGTGCAGCATTTGGACCAGGTGGAATGCTGGGATGTCTTTTGTTCACCTGGAAATGAAACAAGGCAAAGACAAAGCACGAGCCAGCAGCAGCCCTGGCATATTCCCTACCAAGCACTTTCATAGGGGCAGCTGCAAAAAGCCTCCCACAACGGAACCCTCATCCTGAAAAGTGACTCGAGGAACTCTGCAAAATGCTCCCTGCGATGTTCTTTTATTTCCATCACCCTTATTTCGAACAGCGTGCTTTGCGTTTCCATTTCTAAAGGCACAGCGGGCAAAATTCCTACACTGGCACCTTGAGAAAGAAATCAGAGCTCTCCCAAAGCAGATTCCAAAACGGCAGCGGTTTGGTTTGGTACAGAGGGAACACGGGGAATTGGGAAGATGCTGTCCCAGCCAGACTGGCTTTTCTGGAATGAGTTTTAAGGTACGAATGGTAACAGAGCAGGGAGTCCTTCCACAGCTCCTTTCACTTCTCTGCAGCTACTCCCCATGGAAATGAGGAGCCTCAGGAGCCAACGCTGCCTGCCCAGCCAGTCCTGCTCTCCTCCAGCGTGGCACAGATGAAAAGGGGTATGAGAGCAGTGGGAAAAGCATTCCAGGACTTCTGCAGCACTACCACAACCCCAGGAATTCCCCTCCTGCCAACAAAGCAGGAGCAAAGCACGGCAATACCTGGCACCTGCAGGCTGGGGAGGGATGGCAAGGAAAATCCCCCCCATGCACAGGGAGAAGTGAAGGAAGGCGCCTCTCCCTCGTGCACCTCCCCTTCTTTTATAGGAGCAAGCTCCTCCAAGTCTCACTTCCCAAGAATGCCGCCCGGGGCTGGGGTGTGGGACGGGGCTGGTTCAGAGGAGCAACTCCTCTGCAGCTCCCTGGCAGCCCCCCAGCTCCCTGAGTAAGGCACTCAGCTCAGCTTTGACTCACCAGCCTCCTTTAAAGCCACAGCAGAGCCCCGAGTCTGCTCTGCCACTGCATTTCTCTTTTTCCACAAGCAATAATCCTTGGAGCTACTGATAAGCTCCCTCCTTGGGTGAGCCTGGTGCCACAGCAGCGCCCACACAACATAAACTGACCTGGCAGAGTAGAACTGGACTGAGTTCAGGTTTATTCCAGTTAAAACTCTTTCACTCCACAAGCTTCAATTTCACCCAAGACTACCTTGTAAATTTAGAATGGAGAGACAACTGAATCCAGCCTAAACTTCCCCGAAATGATGAAAACTCGAGCTGAAATTAGTCCATAATTGCTTTTTCCTGTACTTGCTTCCTTCAGATAAGGAGCAAACACTTAACCCTTCCCCTAATCCAATACAGAAGGCTGGAACGAGGTGGAGGAGATACCACTGAGACTGAGATACACTTTATAGTGATTTTAATGAAGTTATCTGGAAGTTTCCTGGAGATAACACCGTGACCTGCAAAACTAGATCAGCTCTGATACCTGAACCACCCTTCAAGAGATTTTACTCTGCTCATCTTGAAATAGCTCGCCACTGTATTACAATTTTCCCATCTGAAACTCAGTGAGTATTACAAAGTCAACAGAATTCGTCATTGAAAGTACTCAAAATTAAATCAATAATCATATTTTTCCCGTTTTTGCTTTCCTTAATCTTTATGCTATGAAGTGAGGAGACATCACTTAACTATGCTTTAAAATCAGGCTCTGTTTGTGTCTTGAGTGAACTCCTAAAATTCTGGAGGAAAAATAATAAATTTAATTTTTTTTTGTCTTCATAGATTTGAAACTTCATCCAAACCCAATGGTGTAGCCTCAAGTCAGGAGTACAACAAAACAGCCATAAAGATGTGCTGGAGTCAAAGAGGTTAAAATGAAAAGGAAAAGCAGAGAGAAAAACTGCAAGGAAAGCTGAGAGGAGCTTCATTCAATAGGTGGCACTCGTCCCTCTCCCTTCTCCAGCCCTGCTCCAAGAGTGTCTTCGGGATGGTGGAAGGGCAAAGTCTGGATTTCTCAAGGTCACTGACACCCCACGGCCAAAATAATTGTTTCAACCAGCCTGGCCAGACACATCTGGGCTGTCCAGCAGCTTCTCTGGGAAGCTCATTTTTCCTTTTCTCTTCTCTACAGCCTACATGGAAGTTATTTCACACCATAGGGAATTCCTTTAGTGACAAACAGAGCAGGGGTTCACTCTGAAAACCAGACTGAGAGAATAAAGAGACCAGGATGGATGGGGCTGGGGGCAACCACGGCCAGTGGAAGGTGTTCCTGCCCACGGAATGGTTGGAACAAAATCATTTTTAAGGATTCTTCCAACCCAAAGCAGCCTGGGATTCCATGGGATGTGAATTCCATCTCCCAAGTCTGCAGGACAAGGCCCAGGAGCTGAGATTTGGGAACTAAAACCTCCCCTGGGGGCATGAGGCCACCATAGGAAAATGCAGTTTTAATAGAGGGATTTGAAATGAATCATTCCCTAAACAAAAATAATCCAACTCCTTGGGGTTTTGAGAGTGGCCAAATGTTTCACTACATTTGAGAAGCTTTCTGTCTGTAAAATACTGTCAGAAATGCTGCTCCACAAAGATAAACAGAACTTCTATAAAGGCAAATTTCTCTGGAAAAACGGTGGCCACAACACAAAGACACAAAGCTGGTGAGGACTGCAAAAAAAGCCCCAGGGAGAGTATATTTCAATTTAAAAATATCTAAATCTGGGGCTTCAAAACAAAAAGCAAAAACTTGTAACAGAGTTGGAGAATATACGTGAAAGTGTTTGTGTCATGTCCAGGCTAATATTTAGGCCAGAAATTGGATTGCTAAATATAAAGGAAGATATTTTTGGAGAGCAATCAAGTTGTGAGGAAAAGGAAGGAGAAACTGATACCTCACCTACCACCCCAAAAGGTAATTTCAGTTTGAAGTTCATTTAGAGATAAAAATGCTAATTTGAGAAAAACACAATAAATATCACGGCATTAATTAGCAAATTACAGCGTAACAAACTACACTCTCTCGCTTGATAATCTGAATTTTGTTGCATATATAAATGTCCGACGGTCGGGTTCATGGATGAAAATACCTCACTGAGAGCTTCACATCGCTATAAATTAATTTCTGTACATCAGAACAATTTCCCTCCATGACCACTGTGCCCTCCCAAGTCACTCACACACTTGAAGAAACTCTGGTTCCTGAATTAAAAAAATTCAAGAGGCGAGAACAAACACCCCCCAAAGCCACACCTCCTCTCCCTGCTGTCACTGCAGCCTTCCCTATTATTCCCTTCCCAGTGGCCAGCCCCCATCCAGTCAGCAGCGAGGAAAATATCAGTACAATATTTCTACTTGGAGGGCTTGGAATAGTTTGGTCCCTTCCAAAGCAAACAGCAGAGCTCCGCACACATTCCAGAGAAACTGGGAAAGGCAGACAAAGGCAGGGCAAGGCCACTGGGAAGGAAGGATGAGTGGGAGCTGCTCCCAGGGATCCTGGACGCGGGGACAGCATCTGCAGGAAGCCTGGGGGATGTCAGAGCTGCTGTTAGGAAGTTGTGTTTGCTCCTGGCACGGCCGGAGAGCCAAGCCAGGCTGGGGCAGAGGGATAAACACGGAGCTGTCCCAGCAAAGCCAGCAAACGTTTCCTGTCATTAACCCGCAGCACCTCCAGCACGCCACGGGCAAAAACGAGCACGGGGGGGGCTGGTTATCCTGACTGAGCTGGCTTCAGAAGCACAACAATCATCCCCACGGCCCTGCTGCTGCTGCTGCTGCTGCAGCCTCCCTGCTCCTTCCCTGGCAGGGAGGGTGGCAGGAAGGATGACAAGCTGCAGCAAGCCAGCTCTCCCCGAGACAGGTTTCCATCAAGGCACCCTCTAAAGCTGTTTACAGCTTCTCAGGGAACACTCTCACACCCTGAGGAACGTGACTATCATATTACTTTGCTGCTTTTTTTTTTTTAAAAAAAAAGTGATTCAAAATTCCAGGGGAAGTGATCTTGCAGAAAGAACAGGACACACCTCCCCAGACTGCAGCAGCTTTTCCTAACATGCCTGGGTTGGTTTAAACTCTTCAGGGTCGCTGCTGTTTGGTTATTTTTTAGTGTTTCTTGCTCCGACAGCATCGCTTTGTATTCCAGAGGTGGGTTAAGAAGCTGGAGCACAGCCGTGAACACCTGGCAGTTTTATTCCAGTGGAATGATAAAGCAGATGATTCTGGAAGAGGCACTGCATCCAAAATCCCACAGCAGGTTTAGCAGCGGCAATTTTCTGAGCAGATTAAAATCAGAAAGCGGCACAGACTGTTTTAAACGTGAATTTTAAAAACCCAACAAAACAGTAAAGGAAAAGAAAGGTGACCCATGGCTGGAGTCAAGACATGCACACTTGGGGATTAGAAATGCAGCCAGATTCAGCCCAAGTCCAAAGGGCTAAAGATGCTGATAGCGTCCAAAAAACAACTTGTGAATACTTATTCCCTTCTAGATTCTAATGTCGGAATGCAAATATCTAGAGAGACTGGAAGTGGAATAAGTCATGAGAGCAGGGGGAGTGTCAGAGCAGGGAAAGCTGCACGGTGTAGGGACAACACGAGGACATATGGGGATATTCCCATCCCAAACTTGTCACGTGCCATTCACTGCAGCCAACAAGCCCAGGAGTGCAGGGACAGCCCCTCTCTCTGGGACAGAGGATGGGGAAGTTCACACCCTGACGCTTATTGAAATGATTCACAGACACACTTCTCCATTTCTGCCAAAAGGAACCGACAGAGAGCACCTACAAACAACTCAGGGAGAGGAATTCCACAGCACAGACTTTGCTAGGAGCACAAAAACCCCTCTGGGAGCCGTGTCCTCGCTGCCAGGAGCACCCCGAGGTGCCAGATTAAACATTTTCCAGCCACTAGCACAGGAGAAGCTGAGAACCGAAGCAGGATGGAAGGGCAGTCCCTGCTGCAGAGCCAACCATGCAGATCAGGGGAGGGAAAAGCCTGGGATTCACAGACAGGAAAAGCAGGAGCTGCCCAGGGGAGGCTGCAGCTTTGGCTTACCATATGTCTCGGATCTACTCTCCTCAGAACTAGACTTTGTCTTCTTGGAGGAGCTATCTGCACGAGAGCAGGAGAAAAGGAGAGAGAGATATAGAAAATATGGAGACCAAACATGAGGAAAAAAAAAAAAAAAACAACAACAAACTTCATGAATAAAACACAGACTTGGATTTATCCGGGTTAAATCGTGCAAAACACAAATAAGATGGGAACAAAACACAGGTGGAACACTTGGAATAAGGGGTGAATAATACACGGAGACACAGGTAACAGCACACAGAATCTGTTACAGGAGCTAGGACACAACCAAAGGAGTTCTCTGCACTAACTACAGCTGAAAACCAAGCACGGAGACTCTGGTTCCCCCCAGAGTCAATAACCAGCACAGGCACAGCAGTTCAGCACCCTGAATTCAGCCCTTAAAAAGAAAAGGGTTGGCTGCAGGGTTCCCCTACTGAAGCACAAGCACGGAACAGCTCTCAACACTGGAGTGACTTTCAGCAAACGAAGATTGCAGCATTCCTCAAGTTTGTTTCTGGAGAAATTAAATTCCTTCAGCAAAATAAGCTCACAGCCTGAGACCTCCCCCAGCCTGAAATTATTTTATATTACCTATCCCGAAGGAAAAGATGAATACTAAACCAGGGGTGGTTTTTTTTTCCCTTACAGGGCGTTTATAACTGGTATTTAAAGCCCATTTTCATGGAAAAGTCTGAATGTACAGACAGGAGAAATGCACCTTGCATGGGGCCAGGAGCCTGGCAAGGCACTGGGTGAGTGTTTCAGAGAGAACAAGAATCCTGTGTGCACCCTCATTTCACGAAAATAAAAGCAGGCTAAACAAAAGTAGGATAGCAAATCCTTTAAAACGAGGCGTTTATCTTCAAATTCGTCACCTTGGGAAGAACAAATTCACTTTGCAAGTGGCAGAGCGGGATCAAAATCTACTGAAAAACAAAACAAACCCCCCCAAAATTAAAAACCCCAGCAGGGAAACCCAGCCCTGGCTGAGCCAACCGCATCTCCAATTTCAGACCTCACTGAAGAACTCCTCTCAGCTAATTACAGCCTTTGCCTCCTGACTTAGCTGGAAGTGGAAGTTGTTATAATTATTTACTGATACACTAATCCAGGTTGATTATGAGGCTGTTTAAAATCAAGCCCACATTCATTTCAATGCCCACACTGCCTCTGCAGAACAACACAGCTCTGAAAACCACATTAAAATCATCTTTATTCCGCTTCGCAGTGCTTTCGTTTGGGATTTTTTTTTTCCCCTTGAATTTTAGGACTTTACCTGTGGGATCGAAGTCGTGGGTGCTGCTGCAGCGTTCAACCTTCTGCTTCTTGTCTGCTGGAGACTCTCTGCTCAGAATGCTGCCGTGTCTGGGGCACAGAAAAGCACAAAATCCTCACCCCAGAGCCCACAGGAGCTGCCTGAGCGCTCACACAAACCTCACGCAGCTCTGCCCCCTCACCAGAAATTCAGATTAAAACGCAGGCATCGGGTTCCCTTTAAAAATTTATTCCCAGGCTGAATTCAAAGGGGAAAATGATCTCCCTTGCAATCTCTGGGAGAGCATCCAAGGTTCCAGGAACAGTCTTGGTAACCTCCAGGACTGGTAACAGCAAGTGCATTCTCTTTATCTCTCAGCATCAGCCCATATTTTATCTTAAAAGCCAAATAAATGCAATGGAAAAAAACCCTCCTGAAATCTTAACTCTCCCAGCAAACTTTAAATATCTCAGCACGGCCAAATTCATGATTTAGACTGTCCCCAGAAGGGAAGCAGCCGTACACCCTGGACCAACAGTGTCCCCTTCCTTCCCTGACCACCTCAAAGCCCAGGTAAGATGAGCCCCCAGCCGTGTCACAGAATGCAAATTGCCACCCCATGCCAAGGACACCAGCAATAAAGCTATTTTTGGCACCTTATCCCCATTTGGACATTGGTTTCCTCACATCTGTAATGGGTACTACAAGCTGAGTTTGTATATATATATATAAAACTTTTTAAAGCACTGCCCCTGCAAAAATGCCGCAGCATAATTTACAATACAGATAAAAAAATAAATTTCAGGAACTCCCCTCGAAGGTTTTTTGAGAGGAAACCTGAAAAGAAATTAAAAAAAAAAAAAAAAGAACTTTAATAAACTTTTCATTTTCAATATGAGGTTTGGTATCAACATAAGTGCTTAAATGTAAACAGTTACTTTACAACGTTGACAAAAAAATAATCCCTGTTTTCAGGGAACTCCATGAACTTGCCATCTTTGAGACAAGTGCAACAAAGTTGAAATTAAATTACCTATCCCAAGTAGCACTGTACATACAGATAACAAAAGCAACAAATCTGAAGTTGACAGGAGAGAAAAGTGTATTTGTATTTTTAATTGAGGAAAAGGCGGGATTGATGAATCCAGGATTTTCTCCCCTTGAATTCCTGACAGAACAAGGTGGGTGCCATCCAAAACTTCTACTCTGATAAAACACCATTATTTCCTTCCCAGACTTACGAGTTCAGCTCCATCCCTACTCCATTCATGGCTTAGATCCCTCAGCTGGGAGGCAAAAAACCACATTTTGAGCTGTGTAAGGCAACAACAGGAAACTTAAATGGCGCTTTTTTTCCTAAATGAAGACCCTACAGATGATTATATAAGAATTATTATTAATGCAGTCTCATAATCTGAAGGTTGTGAGTTTGATCCTCACACCACGGGGCAGCACTGCGTGGGTTTTATTTTTGTTTGTTTAGGGTTGGGATTCATGAGATGGTATTTTTTAGATTTATTATTTATTATTCTTTATTTATATTATCGTTTTGTAGAATGTGAGGTTTTTAGTATATTAAGTTATAAATGGAGTTTAAGGGGTTTGTTATAAGGCTTTTAAGGTATAGATTAATTAATAAATATTAAATTATTTTAAATTTGGTAATTAACTACTTGTGGTCTGTGTTGCGAACTTTTTTATTTAATTATATAATTTAAACTTCAGAAGAAGAAGGTGAAAAAGAAGGAAAGGCTTATGCTTTAGAACTTTTATTTTGCTTTGTATGTATTACTATATCTTAACCTTAACAACTCCTAAGTTTTCCTACTATGTGACTTAACACACTTTTCTTTCAAGCTACACATCTATAATCTTCGCTCTATCACTCAATTTTGGAAGCTTTCTCCACTGCCTTAGGTTAAATGCAGTGTTTTCCTGGGGGAACAGAAATCCTGAAATTCTCTGTGCCCAGGCTTCCAACACTCTCCTATTTATATCCATTCTTCAAGAAGTGCTGGGGCTGAGGCATCAGAGGGAAGAAACTCAATCCCACACGATTCCAACACCACAAATGTGACCAGGGCAATAAACGACCTTTTCTTTTGGAATTTGATGCTTTTTAGTTTAAATTTGTTCATGACCAACAGCGCCCAAGAGTGGATTAGAAAAGGACCACGGGAGAGGGACAAGGAGCAGCTCCAAAGGCAGGCTCAGGTGAAAGGAGGCTGCAGCCAGGGGGGTTTGGGATCTTCTCCCAAAGGAGGGAAAGGAGGAGACAGCAGCAGGAATTTCCCCACAAAACAGTTTGACACAGGAATAACTTCCCGGTGGAAATGGTTAAAGGGCTGTGACAGGAATGATTTCCCCGTGGAAAGGGTTAAAGGGCTGTGACAGGGATTTCCCAGAGGAAAGGGTTAAAGGGCTGTGACAGGGATTTCCCAGAGGAAAGGGTTAAAGGGCTGTGACACCTTCACAGGGGCTGCCCCATCCCCGGAGCTGGCATTTCTGCCATCCCACAACCAACACACAGAACCCAAACCCTTCCCCCCGTGTTTCCCAGGCCATCCCAAGCCCGACTCCCTGAGAGGCAGCACAGAACGCCCCAGCACTGCTCCTGTCACCTGCTCCCCTCTCCTTCCCTCGCTCCCTCCGCCTGGAGGGGCCCAGGCAGGAAAAGCTCCCTAACTCCCAAACCACAGAGCCAGCAGAACCCCTCTCCCGGAGCAAGAGCCGTGCCATGGAGCGTGGATACACCCAAAACTGGCCAGCTCCCACACGCCAATCCCCTGTGCAAACATGCACTAATATGGAACTCCAGAACGAGCCTCTGATGACACATTAGGCAAGGGAAATTAAAATGTTGTCTGCCTGTTCCTGAAAATAATTATCCACAGCAAGACACTTGCCATCTTTCAGATAACAGCATCGAATTTAGCTGAACTACGGCAGCAGCTTCCAAATGAAGGGGGTAGATAGGGCCTGTGATTGCATAAACAGCAAAAAGTTAATTAATTGAAGGCAAGAGGTGGTAGTCCTCCTTCCTCCTGCCCCCAGAAGCTCTGTTTTAATCTTAAAAGTCTGGGAAATACACTCTGATTCAAATGAGAAACATCCTCTCCTCCTTCTGCTCTACCTGCATCTCTTTAGCATCCCATCCTCCCATTTACAAATTCCAGCCAGTGAAGGAAGAAAGAAGACAAGACAGCTTGAATCCCAAAGGAAAGCAAACCAAAGTCATCTCAGGCCAAGCTAACCCTGCCTGAACCCTGAGCAGCCAACAGATGCAGCAGGAATCAAATGTGTCACTGAAAAGCACAAAAGAGGAAAAAAAAGGAATCCAGGGAAATATAGGAAAAGATGCTTAGGATGCATGACACCCCATTTTTTTATCTGATGCATTTGAACTTCTGAGTTGCATTAAAAATAAAAAAAAAACAAAACAAACAAATCACTGGTTAAGTATTTAAATGAAGTGTTTTAGTGACAAACTTTATCCTACAAAGGTTCTTATCAGCCCCCAGAACTGCAGGCTCTGCTCCTGCAGCAACAGGCAGAGACTGTGGACAACAGAGTGAGCTCCCTGCTGTACCTTTTGGGCTGGTTCAGAGCTCTTTATTATCTGTGAAACACAAATATCCTGTTTTCCAGGGTCCAGAAGTCATGTAAAACCCTTCTGCTTATTATACATAGGCTGGTGATTAATTATTTAGGAAGGAACTTTAAAGATTTGTAAATAAAGCAGCGCTGAAAACACTGGAATTTTTTTCTGTGCTTTGACGTTAGCGGCGAATATAAAATTCCTGTAGGGTGGGAGCCAAAATCCCCTGCTCCTAATGCCCAGCTGGGCGGTACAAGGGGTCAGGATCCAGCTGGCTCTGGAGAATCCTCCTCGCTGGGAAGAGACCCCAGCCCAGGGCTGTGTCCCCATCCCAGGCAGCTCAGGAAACACTGGAGCCTTTTGGCCACCCGCCAGCTTCCTGAGGCTCCTTCTTGGCCCAGACAAGCAGGGATGGAGTCAGGGACAGCTCTGGAGCAGGGAAGGAGGTGAGGGCAGTTTTGGAGCAGGGATGGAGGCAGCACCATCCCAGGAAAGTCTCTGGGTGCTGCACAACCACGGCTCCACACCCCCTCCTGCCTTTGCTTTGCTTCACAGGGATTCCCTGCTATCCAAGGAGCAGCAAAGGAGAGGGCTTTGTCCAGCCAGGCTGAAGGTGAAGCTCTCCAGCCCCCCAAAACCCTCCCCTCCTGCATGTGAAATCATTCCTGGGCACCGGGTTATGAAATGACAGGAGTTTCAGGTGGAGGAGTGAGCTGAGCTGAGGCCACAGCGCTGATCCCTTTTCCCATTTCCCTGCCTGAATACCACCTGGAAGAAATTCCTCATTTCCCAAACACTGTGCCACTGGAGCAGGAAGCGGAGTGAAACTGTATAAAATCCAATCAGAGACCACAGAGGAGCTGCCCTGAGTTCATCTGTGTTTCAGCGCAGCTGATCTTCCCTTGCTTGGAAAGAACATTAAATATGAAAGCAGCCCCAAAAATCCCCTCGCCGTGTTACAGTACCCAGCACAACATAATTCAAATTAAAATATATTTCACCTCCTACTGTAAACAGCAGCAAGAAGGCAGAGGAGGGTGTGGTGGAACAGCTGGAGCCTTAATTCCAAATGGAGCTGGCAAGTTTAGGCTCCACGATAAAAAACCCTGTAGACATTTTGTCTGATAACTGATGAACATCAGCACATTTTCAAACGAGTTGTTCCACTCTCCCAAATACCAGCACCAATTAAAAGCCAAGACAGATTTTGTTTTGAAAATGCTGGGTCCAAATAATTGGAGTCATTTAAATGCATCAAATGACTAAAAGTGTGTCCTCTTAGTCATGCTGCATTAGGAAAATCTATTTAAGTGAGGAAAATGCACCTACAAGTACTAACCCCGTGGATTAAACATTGCATTTCAGGTTGGCTCACACATATACTCCACCAGTGCCTAATAACCACCTCCAAGCCAAGCAGAAAAAGATACTTTGAAGACTTAATGTGTCAAAAAACACCAGAGCAGGGAGGATTCCCAGCTTCCAGCAGTACAAAGCATTCCATTCTAGTTGGGGAGGTTGAAAATATAGCTGACCATAAATAGCACAGCATCCAGATAACCATGTTGGGTTTTTTTTTTATTTCCTCCCTTACTAAAATATTACCAGAATTCAAGTATCTGCTATCTCCAAAGCTGATCAAAGAGAAAAATATTTAGATTCAGACAAGGGCCTCAACCTTGGAAATATTTATTCATGTGCCTAACTTTAGTTCCAGGACTGCTCACATGCCTGAAATGAAGCTTGTGTGTGTTTGCACCGTGCAAGGAGAAATTACTCCAACTTGTGCCCAGATGAGTAAGAAAAGTTGTGAAACCCGTGCAGAAGAGAACAGCCAAAAACTGCTTGCTTGACAGAACTAATCTTTAATTAGGAGATGAACAGTTGCAATAGAAGCTGCTTCAATGCTTTATTAGTTTCATTTAAATAAGACGTTGCTCGTTGCAGAAAACCCCTCTGAATGAACTATAAATTTCAAAGAAAAGCAGCCAACACAACTGATCATGCCAAATTCAGGAGGAGAAACAGTCCAGGGTTGAGCATTGGCCTGACACGTTCAGAAGGAGCAGAGGAAAACCAAAGGTTATCTCCAAGTCCCCCCAGTAAAAGCCCCAAGCTCTGGCTTTCTAAAATCTCTTCCTAACTCAGGAGGTTTCCACCCAGTCAATAAGAAGCCATCAGCTCTGTGGATTTTGGTGAACAGTGATTTTAGCTGAGAATTCCAGAATGGTTTGGGATGGAGGGACCTTAGAGCTCATCCTGCCCTGGGCAGGGACACCTTCTACCACCCCAGGGTGCTCCAAACCCCATCCAGCCTGGCCTGGGACACTGCCAGGGATGGGTGTTCAAGAGGTTGGCAGTGCTGAGCAGGATTGTTCTCTCCTCTTGTTCGTACATCCTCAAAGGGACCCTGGAAAAACCAAAGTGCTCCTGGCTGAACGATTCCAGGACCATTCCTACTGCATCCAACTCCTTTCAGCCCTATCAAACTTCATTTTCAACACCCTGATTGGACCTCACCAACAGCACTCAGAGAAATTATGCTTTTTCTGCCTAAATCTAGGAGGTTTTAAGTGCCCTGAAAGCACAGTAAGCGTTGACATAAATGCTATTCTGCAAATAACTCCCAGCATTTCATCTTGGAAGAGAGAGAATGAAAGAAAAACAAGGATCTGTTTTCCAGGGTTGGAGAGGCACAGATCCACCAGAGCAGGTTTTGAAAAGCCCTGACAAAGGTTTCAGGGGAGAGTGCTGACACGGAGCAGCGCCGACACGACCTGCTGGGTCATCCTTTCCCCAACCCAAAGCCCAGAGAAGCTCAGGAAACCACGGAGGGTTTTCCCTAAATAAAAATAAAACCAACCAAAACCCACTGCGTACTGAGGGCAGACTGGACGCAGGGAGCAGGGAGAGGGGGATCCAAATGGGGAGGATTCCTGGGAGCTGTCAGAGCCTCTGGACGTGTTTTAGGGGCTTGCAAGGAGGCAGGAGGGAGGGAGGCACTGCAAGCTCCGTGTTATTTTTGTGGGAGTCCGAGGCAGGCAGCACAGCTGACGCAGTGACTCATGGAGGAATCCTCCCTGGCATTATTAACCTTGCTCTGCTGCCTCCAGAGAAGGAACAAGGGGATTTAGGGAGCCCACAGAGTCAACACCTTCCATGTCAAACCCCCCTGACCATCCCCAGCAGCCTCAGAGCTGCATTTGCCTCAATAAAGCAGCAGCAAACGCCTCCCACTCAATATTATATCATTTTTTCATGCCACTAATGTCTCTACCCATAACCAGAATACGCCATTCAATTTTCCTTTTAGGAGAGAAAATGCAGAGTAGCCAGTAGAGCCCATCAGCATATTTCCTGATGGATCAGGAGATGGATCAATGCAAGGGACTGGTGCTATGGCAACCAACGTGCTGAGCAAAACATCTAAACTAGGTTAAGATGAATTTGATAAAAATCAAAGGCTGGAAGGCTGGCAAGTTCCATCTGTAAAGTGGGGAGGGTCAGGGCTCCAAGAGGGAGGTATTTCTACAGGAAAAGAGAATTTCACTGGTGCCTTGCCTTCACAGGACGCTTCCTCTTCGAGGTTTAAAAATTAAGTATCTATGCACAGATTTCTCATTCTTGTGGTTGGCTCTGGGTGAGGGCTTCATCAAGAGGGGTGAAGAGAAGGTGGAAGCATGAGAAGGGAGCAGGAAAAGAGGAAAAAGAAACCAGCTTGATATTATGAAAGAGAAACAGAACGCAAAGATAAATCTCCTCCATAAAACAAACAGCAAGAACTTGGAGATTTGCCTCCACACATGGAATTTCCTGATGATACAGGAATGTATCATCGCACTACGTCCTGTCTAAATGACGAGCAGCTACTCTGAGTTTACTACAGGCAGCTGCAGCTCTTTCCTCAAGCGTCCCTGCCTGTAAAACCCCGCGATGGGAAGGGTTTCAGTCTCTCTCGGAACAGCAGCATTCGGAAAAGGAAGAAGAAAAGCATCTCCAGAGAAGTTTCATCCACAGTTCACTCATTCAACCCAAGCAAGCGCCTCAGCTATTTTCCATGACACAAGCACTTGGATTTTTCCAAGAGCTGATGTCAGGGCTTTTCAGGGAGAAAGAGCTGCATTTACAGGGCAGGCAAGGAAGGAGGGCTTCCCCAGCAGCCATTCTCAATGTGGCCTTTGTGCTGCTCCGCTGCTCGGGCCAGGACCCTGCAGGAACTTTGAGTCCCCGCAGAAACTCTCCAGAGGGGAGGGGACAGAGACATTTTCAGCAGCCAGCGCTGTTCTTCCACTCCTGACTGACTTCCAAGGCTCAGAAGCGGCAGCAGATTTCCCTCTGCAGGCCCTGAAGTTGTCACACAAGGCCATTTATTGTTTAATATCCCTGCAACGGGCTGGGAGCAGCCAAACAAATGAGAACTGGGGAGGGGGGGCACTGCAGGGAACATAAATAAACCAGGTTGCTCATGTTTCCTTAATGCTGCCTTTAGATTCAGCCCAAAAGCGAGATTTGAGGAATAGGGATAAGGTTTGGCCGCCGAACGTAGCTCAGAGCGAGCACAAAACCCGCTCAGAAATTGGTGGGGAACAGAGGTTGCCAAATCCCAGGCAATTTCCTACTGGTTTCCCAACGTGACTGGTTACAAATTACTGAATCTCTCAGTGTTCACCTCTGGGAAAGAAAAAACTGACAGCTTCAAAACGCAAAAAAAAAAAATTGAACCGCCACAAATGCCAAAAGAGGCCGAGCGGGTTTTTTTCTAAAAAGGCTTCCAGAAAATGTTATCATCACAAAAATTTATACAAAACCAGCGCACGGCAGGAAAGAAACGTTCAGGATTTGTTCCTTTCCAAGATTTTACTGCACGACCCATTTAACACGAGTGACCAGGTACAGGAGAAAGGTCAAGCTGGTGATTTCAGAAGTTATGACCCAGTTTTCCCACTCATTTATTTATTTTGAAGTAGGCCATAGACAAATATTCCCAGGCCTAGAGAGCTCAAGCTTCCCTGAAGCAAGAAAAAGATGAAATATGCGGTTTGGCCATACTGGAAGAGCCCCCAGAATATCCAATTTTCTCATCGTCTTTGCATCCTGAGTTTTGCTGCTTGAAAGAAGGGAAGGAAGAGGGGTAGAACACGTTTGTTGCGATTCATCCCTCCAGCTTTCACTTCTGAAAAATCCTTTTCAACCCCTCTGCCCACAGCCTGAAAGAATCAAATCAAGCACCGGGGTTTCTTGCGCAGACAGGGCGTGGAGTCCAAATTAACCTGCCCTCCCTAAACTGCAGCTAATTACAGGGAAATAAAATGTTTGCTTTGCTTGCCAATAATTGCAATGCAGAGCTGGCTCGGTGGCAGCAGCACCGCTCCTCCTCCACGGCGTCTGCAACAGCTTTCCAGTGCACTGCCCCCAAAAAAAAAAATCAAAGGAAGAAGACAATTTTATTTTCCTAAGCACACCAGAGAGAACTGAAACTGTGGAGTGCCACGGGATTTGCTTTCACCTGACACACACACACACAGAGCCAGGGCTGGGATCACTCGTGCTGCCCCAGCGTGGGGAGCAGTTTTTGCATTTCATTAGGCACCAAGCCTAGTTCCTTATTAATGCCATACCCAGCTTGTGGTTGTTATGAACCAGCAACGAGCCTGGTGTGGAAACAGTCCTTAAAAACAGCAAAAGACAGCAATTAGAAAGGGAGGAGAGGAAAAGAACCCAAAAAATTATAAAGAGAAAAAAAAAAACCCAACCCCAACACACAACTGGAAATGTTGCTTTCAAAATAGCGTAACGCTGCCTCCAATTAGGCAGCTTTAAGTTTTGCAAATATATGTACAAGGTTCAGAGGCACAGAGGAGCATTTGGCCCGCAGTTCACATTTCTGGGGAGTGAGTGCAGCTGCCTGGCATAGGAACACCACACCTCCATGGCTCGGAACTGCTGAGAGCATGGAGCTGAAGAACCTGCAGCCAGACATTTATTACCCCTCCTATGTGTCTTTCAAAAGGTGTTTTGAAGAACTGACAAGGCCGAGGTGCTGCTGGGCATTACCAGCTCTGCCTGGGTTAATGTGTCACTGGCCACGCCGAGGTGAGCAGAGGAAAGGCTGGCAGAATTGGGATTGCTCAGCCTGGAGAAGAAAAGGCTTTGGGGTGACCTCAGTGTGGCCTTCCAGGAGCTGCAGGAAAGATGGAGAGAGCTCTTTCCAAGGGCTGGGGTGACAGGGCAAGGGGGAATTGCTTCAAACTGACAGACAGCAGGGTTAGATGGGCTACTGGGAAGGGATTGTTCCCTGGGAGGGTGGGCAGGCCCTGGCACAGGGTGCCCAGAGCAGTTCTGGCATCCCTGGAAGTGTCCAAGGCCGGGCTGGAGCAGCCTGGACAGTGGGAGGTGTCCCTGCCCACGGGACTGGATGATCCCTTCCATCCCAAACCATCATTTCCCCTGACACACAGGGAGCTACCACCCGACAACAGCAGCAGCACAAGAGCCCAGCAGCGCCTTCCCCGTGGACTCTCACATTCCAGTTTGTCCTGCACAACCCAGAAAGTTCCACTAAGTTACTCCTGTGACAAATGAGCTCAGCAGGCACCCCTGTCTTCATTTAAATTTTCCTTCAGCCCCCGGTAAGTTGTTTTAAAAGTCTGGAAATGTAAGCCAGGACTTGCCTGCTCATCAGAACCAGCAGTTTATGAGTTCAAAGCTGAGCAGCCACTCAACCCAAAAGCATTTCCAGCCCTGCCTTCCCTTCTCCCACTCAGGGATGAACCTTTGGCCAAATTACACCCATTCTGCATGGGATGTGCAGACAACATCCACCCCTCTGACCTCTGCAGAGTTTCTAAATATTTCCCAGCTGCCATAAACTAATTTACAGTTAATATGTCCAAAACCACCCAAAGGCAAAGTGTTCCCAGTGGCTTAATTTACACCAAGGGGGAAATTGGATCCACAATTTTACAAAGGAAAGCTGAAGCACGGAGAGAATCAAGAAAGCATTACCACAGTGTTGCTTAACCTGTACCGTGTATTTTTAGCTCTTCACAGCTAATTCTGCTGAAGTTTTAATCCTGTAGGTACAAACATCAGGGGCAACCAAACTACTGCAGCCTAAATTCCAAGTATGCAACTAAATGAGAATTTCACCTTGCTGGCTTGCACGCCTCCCAGCAGGGTTTCTGTCCCAGCATTCACTCAGATTTTAGAAGCATCCGTGGAAAGTTTCTCCACCATAGGCTGCAGTTGTCCAAAAAAAGAAAACGTGATGTCAGCTGAGCTATAAAGAGATTAGCAGTGGTGTATACTACAGTCGAAGCTATCTCAAGTTATTTAAACGGCCTAAGAAAAAGAAAGAGGCTTGTGGAGATGCAAACCTATTATTTCTCCCCTGAAAGGCTGTTCCGGCCCATAAAACACAAGAGGAAAGATGCACATAGCACACATTGCACGAGGAGGGGAAAAAATGTACACAGGCATTCGTGGCATGCTCTGCTCCTTCCCATTTCATCTCCCCTCCGTCTAAACCACAGCACAAATCCAGAAAGCTCGACTGGGGAGGAGCGGAGCAGAACACAGGATTAGGATTTCTCAGCAACATCAAGCCCTGTTCCCTCGACTGTAAAATGGAAGATAAAAATCCAGGAGTGAAGCTCCTTGTAAAATGGCTCAAGATCCTGACAACAGCCTGTGAGTCAAACCCAGAGCTATTATTAAGCCTCTGGATGTGTTTGTATTAGTATTTTGCCTCTGGGATCTCGTAAAATAAATAAAAATACAAGCTAAAGGGAAAAAAAAAACCAAAACAACAAATACAAAAAACCCCACCCCCAAAAAAAAAAAATTTTACTCAGGAAAGCTCCCAGCTGCTTAAAGGTGACTGCACCAAATTCTCCAAGATATGTGGAAGGGGTATGGAGATAACCCCAGCAGCAGAAACAGCAATGCCAGATTGGAGCTGTTTCCCCAGCGGGTTCAGTGACACCTTCAGCTCTTGGTGCCTCCCCCTCACCAGGCAGGATGATGAGAACTGCCAGCCCTCACTGGCTGTATTTGTATTTATCTTTAAAAAACCACAACAAATCCCCCAGCATCTCACAGCCTTTCTACATCACAACCCCATCTATCAGTACAAAACACTGCATTTTCTCTCACTGCTGATGGCTGTATCAACACTGCTTCAAATCTGTCCACACCGTCACAGTGACTGATAACGATTTGTTTAGATTTTAGAACACTTAACGGTAAAATTTAAAAAAAAAAAATTAAAAAATTAAAATTAAAATCGGTGAAAAGCGTATTTGGTAAAATAAACCCCACCCAAAACACACGGAGATGGTCGCCTGAGCAGCAACAGCTAATTTAACACCAACATGCATAAAATATCAGCTTATCAAAAATCACATTCCCTGTGGCTGGTGAAGAGGGTCTGGTATGGAATTAGTGGGAAATGGAAAGAAGGGAATGCTGCCAGCATCTACATCTAAAGCATCTTTCCAGGTTGTCAAAACCTTTGTTCTTGAGCTTAGACACCGAGACACCGAGATTTTTCACAGCAAACACGTTAAAACTGGGCATTTTCACGGCGAAAATACAAAGGAGCAGCTATTAAAAAAGAAAAAAAAATATATAGGCAAATCTCCCCTCCCAGCCTTTCTCCCCTGTCGGTACTAAAGGAAAAATCCTTTCTCTCTGCATTCAGGGCAGGTGGAGCAGAACAAAGGCTCTGATTACCTGTTCCAGAGGGCAGAGTCAGCCGGGCACGGCCGGCCCGGGGCCCAGCGCCAGCAGAGCCGGGAGCCCGAAGGGTGCCCGGGGAGCCCCGGGCGGCCTGGCCGGGAGCT
>VWZN01018082.1:227903-246816 GCA_013396955.1 Regulus satrapa | reverse complement strand
AAAAAAAAAAAAATTAAATCCCGTTGACACGGAGCAGAAAACAACACTGTGCTCCTGCTTGTAAGCACCAGCTTGGAAAGGCACTCACCAGAAGAACAGGAATTATCACGACGCAGCTCGAGCAGCGTCACAAGGGAGCTGCTGTCACCGAGAGCAGCCTCCTCAAGGGCCAGACAGGCACTCCCAGACACGGAGCGTGTTCCTTCAGCCCTGCACGGCACTCCTCAGGCTCTCTGCCTCCCAGCTCTGGCCCTGCAGGCTGCCATGTGCCTCCAGAGCACGGGGCAGGCAGGAAACCTCTCTCCTATCTGGCAGCTGCCACCAGCTCTCCCATTTCTCACCCTCTCACTCACTTCCTATTGATTTCTCCTGTCTTGCACTGCAGCTTTTTCCTATTTCCTTTCTCTGCCCGCTCGTTGTGGCTTCCCCCCCCCCCTCTTTAATTCTCCCCTTTTCTTTCCATCCCTTTTCTGGCAGCTTTGATCTCGGCAGAACCCTCTTTTGCATCTGGGCACAGCAGAAAGGCAGCGGTGCCTCCGTGGCACGGAGAGGGGGAGACGCCTCGTCTGAAGTGCTGCCAAGAAGCTGCACCAACAGCCACTATCATAACAGGCTAAAAAAGACTTCCAAGCAGCCATCAGATGCTTCAGGTGAGCCTGCAGGTTGAAGCTTGTGTGTTTATGGGAGTGGTGGACTCGCAGTCCTCTTTGCCTGTCTCACATCAGTCTGGTGCTTTATTAAACACATGGGGCTTTTCCTGCTCGCTGGGAAATGCTTGCTCAGGTCAACCCAGGTCCCACCGAGGTTTTCCAGCCCTTCTCCAGCACTGCAGCTCGCTCAGACTCTAGAAAAGTCTTCTTAGGTTACTGATTCCACTTGGGAGGTCACCCAGGACTGGGCATGTGATACCACAGACCAGGATTCACAGCTTGCAAATAAATTCAGGACCAGCTTCTCACACAAACAAGAGTAAATCGTGCTGCTACTCACAGATTCAATAAGGAACAGCACCTGAATAAAATCCAGATCCCCACCAATATTCCTCACAATTTCCAAAACGTATTTCAAGAGCTCAGGAATAAAACCAGCTCAAGTTTTGCCCTCCCAGCCACAGCTGTTGTGCCAGCTGAGAGCAACCAAGAGCAGCCGCAACACGGAGATTCTCTTTTAGCCTTTGTAACTTCAACTTTTCAACTCCTTTGTATCACCCAGAGAGGCCCTGCTGCTTAATTCACGCCTTCAATTTTTACCCTGCTCCCTGCCCATAAAAGGTTCATTTTTTTTGGAAGAACTGAGCCCCGAGTGCCACATCCAGGCCAGCGCACACTTGTGACCGTGCCCGTCCTGCCAGGACATCTGACAGCATCCCAGGGACTGACAGGACAATGTCCCACATCCCACCAGAATGACTGCAAGTACAGAAACCCGTGCTGTGCTCTTCTCCACCTCAGGAAGGACTCCTCTCATCTGCCTTCCCAGTGCCACAGCAATTCCACGGAACGCTTTTGCCACCGAACATCCCAGCCCAGATCTTTTCGGCGTTGTCAAAACACAGCTTAAAATAGCCCCAACAGGATCACGCTGAAGCGTTTGCCACCAAATGTAAACAGAAATGTTTCTTATTTACCATCAGGCTGCAAGAAAGGGTTCCGGCCCATGGGCCTCAGAAGTCAAACAGACACAACACTGAAAATCCTCAAGGAAAGGATGCAGGGTGATAACAAAACATCGAGACGATTTGTGAATGTCACAGGCTGAACACTGTTTGTTTGGCTTTTACTATTTATACTTATGCTTACATTTGAAACATAAGGACGATGGTTTTTCCTGTCATTTTAATGTATTTATTTTTACATGTTTTCTTTTCAAAGAGAAAGGACTAAACATTGCTTCTTCCTGCCTTTTTCCAAGCATGCTGTTACTATTTTGTATGTATCCTGCCTTGTATTTTATCCCTTTTGCATTCCTAATCAAACGTTGCACGTTTTACATCCCTTTTCATTTTACTAATTCCCTTGCTACTGCTTCTCCTGGCCTTATTTTAAGCCCTCTCTTCTGAGGTTGAGATATTACCAACATCCAGGCTCCTGACCCTTAGTTTAATCAAGCTGAGACATGAACTAAGACTTTTATTCTCTAAACCCAATAATTATCCAGAGCAGGGCCACAGAACACAGCATCACCTACCTGAAAATATGCATTTAAGTCTATTTTCTCTTCGTGCTATTGACAACTCTTACAGAGGAAAATCTGCTTATCTCCAAGCAGATAAAATATCAGGGGGAGCTCTCAGGCCGAGGAATATCTGGAATGCTACAAGGAGCATTTTTACAGCAACTCATCCACTAGAAACTCCAGGATAATACAAATTCACTAACAAATCTCCAACTGCTAATTTTCAGAGGGAAGGAAGAGGTATTCAAGAAGAAATGTGGAAGATAAAGGCTCAGGGCAAGAGGCTGGGCTTATCTTTCAAGCAGCACAGCCAACATGAGGACTCGAAAAGGAGCACCTGGAGGTGGAGTGGAGAATTCAGTCTCCAGACCAAAGGAAACTCTGCACAACTGTAAACTACAGCACAGCCAGCTGGGGGGGAGAATTAGAACCATGAGAGGTAAAGGATACTACTCAAAATGCCACAGGAAAAATGGGAAGACAGCAGTTAATGTCAAAAATCCCACTGGTTATCCTCCAAAGCTGCTTGGGAAAAGAGAAGCAGTCACTGAAGCTACTCAAGTCCTCTAGAATGGGAGACCCCACTACAGGGAATAACCAAATAATCCTGGTGTCTAGCCATGAAATATGGAAAACAACTGGTACAGGTGTCTGTACCGCCTTCCCCAGACAAACTCACCGGCGCTCTGAACAGCCTGAGGATGAACTGCCAGAATCTCTACTTCCACACTAAAACACCACTTCCACACTGACCATTACTGCTACAAAAAGCATCACTTTCACAACGAGCTCCAGAGCGGCCGTGAGAGCGAACAGAAGACTCTTTGATTTCCAGCAGGACGCCCGTGGTCACCGCTGTCACCCTCCAGGACCGAGGAACCCTCCTCCCACACAGGCCGTGGAAGTCAAAGGACACCAAGGAACACCCACAAATCCCACCAGCGACCTCAGCAAACTCCTGCTCCAAGGGCAAGCTGCACTTTCCTTCTCAAGCATTTCCAGCTAGGACAGCACCGAGGGATTTTTTTTTGTAATTTTTTTTTTTTGCTGCTCAATCCCTGCAGACGCAGGGATTTAGATTTTGAAAATCTAAAATCGGAGGCACCAACATCCCGGCACCTTTCCCGATCCACCCATTTGAAATGTTAAAATGCCATTAAACAGGAGTTCTGTGCACAGGGAGAATTGGGCTCACAGATGAAATATCATTCCTGCCTCCACCCAAATAATCACAACGCCCACAGCTCTACTCAAAACTAGAAAATCAAGCTCACCTCAGCTCCTGTCTCCAGTAAAAGCCCTAATAAACTATGCAACGTGAAGTGGTAGCATTTGTGTCCCAGCCAGCAGTAAACACCCCAGACAGTGCTCTCTTCTGCCAGCCTCAAGAGCAGCAAAATAAAACATGAATTTATGCACAGACTCTGTTGACTGCTAATTTCCAAACACAGCGAAGGCACGACGATGAAAAGCCCCACTCAAAGACTATTATTCTTTCTAATCCTTAGATGTCACGCTGCAGCCCATCTTCCATAAATATTGGATTTTACAAACTCTACCGGTTTAAAAAATGCATGATAATGACATTTAACTAGTCAGTAACACTAAGGTGTGACTTGCTGTGCAGTTCTTACCCTGCTGGAAGAAATAAAACCCTTCTTCCTCCACCACACAGTCAAAGAATTCCCAATTACTACAGGGACTTCCAAAGAGCCAAAGACAGGGAAAGTGCATCTAAAGCAGATAAGAAACAATTAGAGTCTATTTTAATACCAAGTCAGGAGCAAATCACCAATTAAAACTTCTCAAGGGTAATTACGTGTAAATTCTACCTCTGCTGTTTTCCAATCATAGCAACAGAAACTACAGCAGGGTTATAAATAAAACTCATTTGCAAGCAACTGCAGAGGAGAGTCACCAGTTCCTCAGCGAGGTCCTGCGAAAGCAAGAGCCTCCTTTCTTTTACTGGCCTTTAATAAACAGAAAGAAACGTAAAGCGAGTCCTGCAGCCGTGCAATTGCTCAACCCCGCAGTGTGTTTGGAGCGGTGACAGGAAGAAAAATACAGTTAACTCCGAGAGGGGAAAAAAAAATTAATGGCACACAAATGTTTCTTTAGTGTCATAACAGGATACAGCCGAGCTCGGGCCGGCCTTCGGTGGCCAAGCAGAGGCTGGAAATGGCCGAAATTCAGAATTTCAGCCCGGCCCCAGCGTGGCCTTGGGAAGAATAAAGCCCTTATCTCACCCGGCCATGTGTGGCCGGCCGTGCTCAGCACACAGCAACGCCCAGAGCTGGCCAGTGTCCGGCCAGGAGAGCTGCAGAGCCAGGGAATCTGGGCAAGCTCCAGCAGGAACAGGAAAACTCCTCCAAAAAACCCTGCCCGGCCGCCTGCTGCCCCCTCAGCCGCTCACAGATGGGCCTCAGGGTCTGCTACCCCCCCCGCCAAAAACAGCATCCAGCAACAAAAACCCGACCCAGCACCAGCCAGGGGCCAAAAATAGATTTTTAAATTTTTTTTTAAAGGCTAAAAAGATATGAGAAATCTCACCAAAAATCCAGAGCGGGGTGAAGCTCAGTCAGCTGACTGATTTTAGATACCTTCAGGATAAGAAAGGTCCCCTCGATGCGCAGATTTCCTTCCACTAACAATCAAGTCGAGCCAGATGAGCAGCTCAGGGATGTCTACCTCAAAGACTTACTAAGCTCAGCAAGATAAATGCCACCTTAGGAGGCCTCTGAACAAATACAGCATAGCTAAGAGAGGATTAAATTAAGAGGGTGTAAATGTTTACAAACACGAAGGAGCAGGGCAATAGGGCCGGAGATGAAGAGTTTGATACGGTCCAATGGGCACTGGGACTCTGAAAAAAAAAAGCAGCTGACAAAGTAAAAGAACATCCTGAGGGAAAGAAGGGCAAGTGAAATCAGCGATTAACTCCCTCAAACCATCAGCAGCCGTGCGAGGCACCAGGGCTGTCCCAGAGAATTCTTTGCTGGTGTGGTTTTAAGCCTCAAGAGCTGTGTCAGGAGGTGATTTCTGTAATTTCTGTCTGCCTGCACCCTTTAGGTGCTCCCCCAAATGCTGCGGCGTGTGTCGGGAGCTCTCAGGAGCCTCCACGTCTGCTCTGCTTTTTTCTGTTTAATGCCTGGTATTCCTCCACTCCCCCAGGCACTCGCCTCCCTCCAGACTCAAGGCACTTGAAGAAGAAGACACCAGAAAACGATGCTGCTTTGGGAGTTCTGATAACAGAAATCTGAGCATAACCACTAGCAAAATTAACTGGGGTAAGGTTTAGCCCACAGAGAGAATGAGCCCAGACATATTCAGATATGAACTGGCCTGTGTTTCAGCAGTGCCAGACACTAAAATCCATTCAACTTTCCTGGGAAAGAGAACAAAAATAAAAGAAGGGGGGGTAAAAAAAAAGGAGGGGACTTCATAAAAACATTCATTTATCATCTTGGCTCCAGAACAGCACTAGAAATGGCCACTCACACACTCCTAATTTATATATTCAATGGCAATCGTGATATCATCAACAAAAACAAGAGTAAAACATGTCAAGGATGAGCCAAGGGCAACCTGGGCAAGAGAAATGTGACAGCTGTCAAATCATTACCACCTTAAACTGAAGAGATACCGAAGGAAATATCCGCTGTCTTTAATGGGGATTTAAGGCAGCTCTATCTGCACAAAATGCAAATATGTAAAGCTAATATGGAGAAAAATCCAGGCCCAAGCTACCCTATTATAGTCCTAATACCATCTGGCACAGATGCAAGCTGGGTTTTCCTGGTTTAAGGCAATTCCCATCTCAATCCCACCAAGGAAGGTGACTGACAAACACAAGGAGAATTGAACATGTCAGATGATTTATAGCACGCAGATCTAATGACAGTGGAGGCATCAACATTATTTATATTGCACCTGCTTTACATTCCAAGCTTAAGAGGTGGATGGAAGGAGGCAACACTGAGACTCCTGGGGCCTGGAGGGAAGGGGAATGCTCTGCAGGGACAAGAGAGATCAAAACCCAGCCCCTCCAAGTCCTGGGGTTGAAGAGGAAGGGCAGAGATGGAACAGCACCAGCACGTCTGGGGTTCTGCTGAAAGGTTTGGCCAGGGAACAAATCAGAGAACCATCAGAGAGTCCCAGAACGGTTTGGGCTGGCAGGGACCTCAAAGATCACCTCGTTCCCATTCCCCTGCAGCCTTCCACTACCCCAGGCTGCTCCAGCCTGGCCCTGGACACTGCCAGGGGTCCAGGAGGCAGCCACAGCTGCTCTGGGCATTGTCACCACCCTCACAGGGAACAGTTTTTCCCTAAGAACCAATCTAACCCTACTCTGAGTTTGCAACCCTTGTCCTGTCACTCCAGGCCCTTTAAAACAGCCCCTCTCCATCTTCCCTGGAGGCTCCTTCAGGTCCTGGCAGGGCACAGTTAGGTCACCCCAAAGCTTCTCCTCTCCTGGCTGAACCGTGACCATGACTTTGTACTCTAGAGCTGGGGCTGTTCCAGAGGTGAAAAACAGCGTCAAGAAGAGATCCAGTTCCCCCAGCCATCCCAGAAACCTGAGGGTTCTGGAGACAGCTCCTCACCTGACATTAAAAGCCTTTTGATCCACAACCTTAATGGAACACCAAAGAGAAACATCCTCCTGACATGACTGAGAGCAAAAGGAAATGAGACTTTTTTTTTATTCGGCTGCTCCAATTCAATAACGGAAAGTATTTTGTTTTACTAACAAGTAAATTAAATTCCCTGTTCTTGTGCTTTTCCCCTTCCATGCATCACTCAGCTGCTTCTCCGTATGAAAATCCTGTCGTTCTTTTTGATATCATGCAACTGCCACAAGACATATGGCCTGAAGTACGTAACAAAACCCTCACAAATCCACTGAAATGCCTTTTTACTGTCATTGCCTCGCCTGGTACAGAAAAAAAAACCCAAAACCATCCTGCAACTCACAAATCATTCATGCACTGCGAAAGACTAAATTCTGCTGGTACAAAATTAATTGCCAAGATTGAATACTCTTGTGAACAGTTGCAAACAGAGATTGTACACAAGCCTGAGCCCTTTGGACTGTGCTGTCTGCGAGGACCTGTGGAGTCACGAAAAGGCCTGGGTTTAAATGAGAACCACTCCTGGAGCCTAAAATTGGTGAGCTCGGGCACCCAAAAATCATCACTGCTCTATCCCAGCCCCAGCTTGGCTGATGTGCCAGAACTGCTTGGTCATGAAAGGCCAAAGCGAGGCCTTTGCCACACACGCTCACACCTTAACCACCAAACAGACACAACAAAATACATTAAATGGGAGCAACAGCGTACAGTGTCAAAACCAACCCCATGCAGTGCCAAAAAAGTATCTTTTGTTCTCAGAAAAAAGACACTCACTCCACTCACTTGCCTTAAAAGCATCTTAAGACGTTTCCTACTTGACTTTTCTTTTTTTTTTTGCCACGCTTTTTTCCCTTCCTCTGAAACATCCCAGCACACACAAGAGAGCTCCAAAGGTAATGAAAGGCACCTGCAGAGCAGCCCAGAGGCCTGAGCAGGTATCTAAAGGCAGGTTCCAGCTAAGGCAGACACCAGCAGACATTCCTGCTTGTCAACTATCCCTCCTGCCCTCACCTGGAGTGACCTCCCTGCAGGACTTGACCCAAGGAGACCCAGCTGCATCCTCAGCACGGTCTCTGGGCTCAGCCTTGAGCTGGATCCTAAATTCTGGTGCCTTCTCCTGCTTCAGCCTCGCAGGGACGCTTGGCTTTCGGTGTTCCCCGCAGCAGCGGCCCGTCCTGGGAGCTGAATTACCACCCCCGGTTCCTACAGTCAGCCTGGCAGGCCTGAAAGCTGCTGGACCTGAAATACTCCGGTTTCAAAGTTAACCCAAGTCGCTTTGACAGTCAAGACACCCGTGGTTCCCAGAGCCTCTCATTTAATCCTGCTTTTCGGATCCCGTCTGTCACTGAAGCCAGAACACACAAAAGTACGTGAGCTCCGCTAATAGTCAGACTTCCAAACAAAACAAAAAAAAAAAAAAAAAGAAAAAGAAAAAGAAAAAAAAAAGACAAAAAAGAAACTAGAAATCTCATTCTATACTGACCTGTCCGTGATTGTGGACTGTGTGCCACTCATTGGAGCCTTTGGCAAGAAGTCGTATTATCCAATTTACATTTTACTCTTATTGCAGGAGTATGAAAGAGGCTTTGCCCCCTCACATGCACCGAGGTTCAGGATCCAGCCTTGCTCCAGAAGAGGCATGCACAGAGGACAAACTCAGTNATCATCCGTAGCAGTTGCCTGGGTCAAACCCTCTTCGTTGGTGGTGCTTGCAATGGTGGTGGCTTCTGTTTCCTCCTCCTCCTCCTCTTCCTCCTCTTCTTCTTCTTCCTCCTCCTCTTCCTCCTCTTCCTCAGCTTCACCAGTGCCCTCCTCAGCCACCACAGTGTCATTGCCATGAGGTCCCATACCCTCTGTGGTATTGGTGCTTGTGCCATTGATACCATTCTCGTTCTCATCTACTTCTTCTTCCTCCTCTTCCTCCTCTTCCTCCTCCCTCTCTTTTCCTTCTCCTCTTTCCGCTCCTTCTCCTCCTCCCTCTCTTCCCCCCTCCTCCCTCGCAGCCCTTCCCCTGGTCCCTGCCGAGGCCTTTCCCCTTCGGGAAGCCTTTTCCAGAGCCGCGGGCTGTTTCCTGCTGCTCGGAGCCGCTCCTCCCTCACCCCGTGTCCCTGCCCAAGAGCTTTCCGTCCCCCTGCACCCCGAATCCCGGGAGGTTTCCCTTTTTTCCCTCGATCCCTTTTTTTTTCCCTTCCCCAGCCGATGCCCGGCTTGGCCGTGCCATCAGAGCGGGGAGCGCCCGCGCCTCCATCTCCATGGAAAATATGACACGGGCGAAACTTCGAGCAGGAAGAAAACAAATAAGCAGCGGATTGGAAGAGTAGGAGTGCCAGGAGCTGTGCGGCACGGAGCCTCAGGCAGCCCTGTGCTCTTTGCTCCCAGGCCTTTCGTGGCCCTGTTGTCCAGACCCGCGTTCCCCGCATTTCCCACACACGTTTCATCAGGAATTTTTCTCACAGGTTAAGGTCAACATAAATCCAAGAGCTGATCCCTCCCTTCGAGTACATTCCAGAAACACTGCGGCCGAGGGCCTGTTCCTGCTGCCCTTCGAAACCTCCAGCACGGAAAGATGAGCCGTGCAGGCTATTTGGGCATTTAAATTTCCGCAGGTGCGGATTTCCCTCCCCTCAGCCCGAACACAAACACGTCCTTGCTGTAAACTGAGAGAGAAACGCGTGTCTCCAGTCTGCACAGAACCCCAGAATGGTTTGAGTTTTAAAAAAAAAGGACGATCTTAAAGACGATTTTGTTCCAAACCCCTGCCATGGGAAGAAGGGAGACTTTCCACTATCCCAGCTTGCTCCCACCTGGCCTTGGACATTTCCACGGCTTCTCTGGACAACCTCATCACCCTCACAAGGAGTTATTTTTTTTCTTAATATCCCACCTAAACCTACTCTCTGTCCATGTGAAGCCATTCCCCCTTGTCCTGGCACCACAAACCACTTGTTCTCAAACACCTGGAAACACCATCTCTGTACCTGAGAAATTCAGGAAACTTCCACGCTACTCCTCCAGAAATTAAAGCTCGTGAGCGGCACGGATGTGGAATGAAAAGCAGGATGTCTCCACTGCCAGCAATTCCTGCCCCCTCTACACAAAGGAACTTGTGGAACATCAGTCTCCCCCCAGCAAACGCCAGCAGACTAAAATAACCTTATTAGCTAATCCAAATCATCTAGGACACCACGCTACTTCCCTTTAATTAATCTTGCCGGGATATACTTCAAAGCCGGGACAGCGGGCTTGGGAAGAGAACAGGCTGTGGGAAGCGGGGAGCAGATCCCGGGCTGGGCACACAGGACCATACCTTGCCCGAAGCTCATCCAGGCCCCCGGACCACGGAGCTGCTCGGAGCGAAGCGAGCACGGATCAGGAAGCAGAATGTCTGAGAGCCGGGAGAATTTGTTGTTTTGGTGAAGTTCAGAGCAAAGAGGGGAAGCGTGGGATGAAATCATTTTCTACACGATACTTCGCATATATACACGCGAGGCATCTCTACTTCCTTTTTTGGTTTCCTTTTGGGGAAAAGGAGAGGCTTGGGAAAAGAAAAAAAAAAAAATAAAAGAAAAAGCAGAAAACTGAGTGTGGGAGTGCAAGACAAGCAGCCACGTCTGCCTCTCCTTCTGCAGCTGTGTGCAATGCAGTCATCAGTGGTGATGAAGAGACTGAATGACTCCATGTATCTATATTTATTTATTATATATCTCTTTATTGCATCTTCTCTGCAATAAATCCCTCCTTGCTTTTAACTTTGGGAACATCGAGTACTGTGCCTGGAGAGGGGAAAGCTCCTGGGAGATCTGATTCATGGCAGGCCCTGCATTTGCATATTAGGCCTCGATGCTTTTTTATTACTTTAATTATATTTTATTGTGCATGACAACATAACGAGAACAATTAGCTGGAGGAAATCCTAAGACATAGGTTCTGAAACTGTAACTGCTGCTCTTTTCTACAAATGCTGATTTTTTTTTTTTTTAAATTTTTGCATACTTAGATGAAGATAGATGCCTATTTATGATAATTCTGTTTTACAGCCTGAAATATGGGGTGGGGAAATCAATAAGCAATTACACTGTGTCCTTTAAAATTGATTGGGTTTTTGGGGGTTTTTTGTTGTTGGTTGTTGTTGTTTTGGGGTGGTTTTTTTTGGTAGCTCTGAAGTTGTCACTTGGCCTGAATTTACACACAGAACCATCCCATGGCAGGAGGGCTGGAGCAAGATGATCTTTGAGGTCCCTTCCAGCACAAAACCCATTTTGTGATTCTCTAATTAACCTCCTCGATCTCTTTTTCTAATCCAGAGCAGAGCTAAGCAGGACATTAAAGTGAAGGAGTTTAATTCCTACGGAGTAAAACTTCTTATTTTTGCCTTCAAGTAAAGGTCAGATCCTTGGAGGTGCTTTATAGGGTCTCCTGTAAAAACAGATTTATAGAGGAAGTGTTGAGCGAGGATCCCTTGGCCAAATCCCCCTTTCCCAGCCTCGCATCGAGGAGCTGTTGCCATCTGCTGGGAAAGCCTCGAATGGCTCCTCCAACCTGAGCTGCCGGGCAGGTAAAAGGTGAGGAATTTGGAAAAAAGGAGCATTTCCAAGCGCTTTGGGGTCACAAGGGTTTGCACCGCTGCGAGCCCAGCGTAAACAGAGAGAAAGAAATCAGCAAGAAGTGATGCTTTAAAGGTTTTAAGTGCGGATAAACAGCGCCTGGAAGCAGTTTTCTTTCAGGAAATTTTCAGTTTGTGTTTCAGATGGGATTATCAGCTGAGTTTCACCGAGCTCCACCACAAAAATCGAGTGCATAAAGACTCTTTTGCTCCTTACAAGTAATCAATTTAAAGCCAGCGAGAGAGAATGCTCAGGTATTTTGAACTGTTATTTGCACTTACCACAAATTGCTCAGGCAGCTCCTGCTTTTCTTTTTTCTGTTTTCCAGCTGCTTTTGAGAGCCAGCTATACCAAACCTTTACACCTCGGATGGGGAAAAACACAGGGGAAACGATTCCCAAGCTCATTTCCCAAACTTGCCTAGAAATTTGGGGCTCCTAAAGAACAGAGGATCTAATCCCAGAAAAAAAAACAAACAAATCTGTGCTGTGCTCCACATTTGTGTGCCATTTCCCAGCCTTTCTTAATCTCCCACCTTCAAACGGGCACCAGATTTGCTCCCTACAGCTCTCTGGAAATGCTGGAAAATGCACCCAGGGTTGGTCTCGGGACAAAACTGATTTGGAGACACAGAGAGCCTAATCTAGCAGAGCTTCTACAGTGACAGCTTATTACAGTTCCTAAACCTGGATAATCCACGGGGCAGTCAGCATTTTTATAGCGCTAAGCTTTCGTTCCATATCAGCATAATGAAAGCAGCAACCTTTGTAAGGGCAGATGAAACTGCTGGACATGGTGCCCCGAGTTTCCTTCCCTTTCTCCATCCTCTGGCTGGAGGGGGGATTTAAAAAAAAAAATTTTTAAAAAAAGGGTGGTAAAATCTAAAGAAACTGAGAATATAATTTCTCTGAGCATTTGAGGATTGTGGCCCTGGAAAGATCTCAATCTTCTGACACGAGACACAGTTCAAACAACACAAGCACTGCAGAAAACCTGGGGTTTGTAACATCCGGGAGGCTGCAGAAGCTGAAACTTTCTTCTTCCTGTACAAAATTACCTACCTGTAAACCCTTATTACTTGACAGAAGCTTTTCCGTGTACCTCGATCTGTTACATTCCTTATTTTAGTAATTTTCTAAGGATCTTTTACACTGTCGACTTATCAGCTGCCAAACTGCCCCTGGAACTTGAAGCAAACAGGGCACTGATTTCTTTGGCCATGGCAGACCGCGTAGTATTAATGTAATAGCAGATTTCAAAGACTTAAAATGCTGCTTTTATATCACTGCCCGGACTACTGCTGCAAAGGAATAAAGCCGTGAACATAAAAAAAAAAAAAAATAATTGCAATTTTTTTCAAGTACAAATAAGGAGTTCAGCTACAAAGAGAGGGCAGAGGACTGAAAGAGGAGGTTAATTTTACAAAGCTCGACTGCAGGGCCAGCAGGAGAAGCAAAAGGCAGGCAGCAGGGTTGCCTGTAAAGAACTAATAGGATGATAAAGAACGAAATTAATTGGGTGTAGAGGGGCAGATTTCACTTTTCACAGACAAAGCACATCTGACCCCTGGCAATGCCAGATTCTGTCCCTTCTAAGACCTGCGAGACACTTGCAGGTTTAAAGCAAAGCTTCAGAGCTCTGCTGTACTTTCTTCTCTGCTTCTGGAGCTACCTCAGAGGTCCAGCAAAGTGCCAGCCCCGAATTCTTGCAGGCTTTGAGACTCCTGCAGCCCCAGGCTGGGCTCTGTAAACAGAAAACACCTCCAGAGGGCTCAGTGCTGTTCAGCAGCTGCTCCCCGGCACCCGAGGGTTTTAAGCTGGACTTAAGGGTTACATGCAAACAACTAAATTGGCTTAACTATTTATAGAAGCCAAGACTTTTGGCATGCTGGATCTCTGAAGGGCCGTGGCCATCAGCGAGCAGAGAGGCTGTTTACCAGCACAGCACCCCAGGGCTTTGCTAGGCAATAATATTCGTTTACAATTGAGAAGAGCTCACGGTATGGAAACACAGGAGAAGCCTCTCCCGTGGCATCCAGGGCATGGAATGGCATGGGAACAAACAAAGTTTGTTTGGAATTTCTGCTCCATCTACAGTACAGAACCTTTGATATTGGAGAAGCCCCCTCAAAACCATCAAGTGCAACCTGTGATTTAAGAGCAGCACCCAAACAGAGAGAGCCATTCCTCATGTAATTAAATAATCTTTATTTTTATAAAACATAATACAAAGCATCTACACCATTCACTGGTGGAACATTAGTCGCTATTACACAGTAATTCAGACACAAGTTATTATTTCACACTAGTTCTGCAGTTTCCTCTCACAGTTTGCTCTAGCCACTATGGACTAGCCTGAGGACAGGTCCCACCCTGTGCTCCACTGCTTGGAATTTGTACTCCTGGGTCTGTGATTCTATGCTGGAGCCCACTAAATGGGCTATGAGGCCTTGCTCTGCCTCCCAGAGCCATCCCTAATTGCCCTTTTGTTTTCTTGTTTACCTTCAAAAGCCTCAGAGCTGAGCAGGGCTCTCCTTCTTCCACCCCGTTCAGAAAAGGGGATCGCTCTGGCCCTGGTATTTCAAAAGGTCTCCAAGCAGGTGATTCACAGATACTACAGTCGCTGCCATCCTCATCCACCTGGGCAGGTAAGGACTGTAACCCCCAAAAGCTGCACCCCAACCCTCAGCAAAGGTCAGAGCCCAAACCCCCAGGGCTGCTCTGCAAACTCCTCGTGGTGGGCAGCTCAGCAGGAATGGCCAGCCTGTCTTCACCTCCAGCACCTGTCTTGACCCTTTCTCCAGGAGCTGCTGCTGACAGCCCTCATTCCCCGCTCAGGCCGGTGGCCGAGACTCTTTTGGCTCCAGATTCCTGCAATCCTGCCCAGGGAAAACCCACCAGGCACCTTTTCCTCAGCTCGGGGCTGCCCGTGAAGGTGCAGCAGCACAGCTGACCTTCATGTGTGTGTCCAGCTCCCTCCCTGTGACTCCTGCCCTAAAGCACCTTTGCAAAACGCCTCACTCCTGCTTTTGGGGTGCTGGGAAGTGCCCACGTTCAGGTGACAAAGCGCTGCTGATGGCTCATAGCGGGAAGAGCTTCACTCAAAGCAACTTTTATACAGCTCAGCGTGACACCAACCACCGAGAGTTCATCACAGGTGGCTTGCTGCTAAATGGAAGCACCCCACGAGGTAGGTAAGACTGGACCCACTTCCCAAAGTGGGTTGAGTTGATGTGCTCAACAGAGCTGGGAAAAAGAGCCAGCAAGCCCCAACCAGCCTTTCTGGTCTCCTTTTGAAGCTTGAGAGTGCTGAATGAGTCAGGTTTCCTTTCCAGGACCAGCTCATCTGTTGGCTCTGCTCATCTGAAGGGTTTTTTTGGGGGCAGTTCTTCAGGTCTTTGGCTGCAGCAGGCAAAGCTCAAGCAAAAGGGGGCACCTGAGCTGCACTGGAGGCTCGAAGGAAATGCTCAAAATCACAGCAACAACAAAGGAACAGTTTAAGAACATGCAGTGAAATAAACTCCAGAAGCTGCCAGTTGGGTAGGTATGGTTTTTCCCTGCAAATGGGACAGATAAGTAATGGTTACTTTTCTTCCAGTCAGGGGTTTTTTTTGCTTAAAAAAGACCAGATTCTGAGCCTCTCATTTCTTTAATCATTAAGCTGTAAAAGAAATCTCTTTAACTCTCTAAGTGTTCACTTTTATAAAGTGACTCAGACCCAGTCAGAGGGAAATGAAAACCCAGAGGTTTTGATCAATTCAGATGAAGGAGAGCCAAGGTAAGTCTATGGCTTCCACAGGGCAGATTCTGGGCAACCAGAAATCCCAGTTTGGATCTGGGGCACAGCAGAGGGAATTCTGATGTTCTGGAGACAAAATCAGGGCTTGGCTCATCAGCAAGAAAACCCCTGACTGGAAAATCCTGCCGGGGCTTCTCAGAATGGAGTGTGCTGCTTACCCAAGGAGCTTAAAGCAGTGTTTGTAGGGGAGTTCTAACAGTCAAGGAAGAAGAGGAAAAATTTTCCCTTCTGGGTCTGTGTCTTTGGGTGCATTCACAGAGCACCTAGTCCTGTATGGCGCCAGTGCTGATTAGAGCTTCTGGACACTACAGAAAATAAGTCATCAATATGTTAATAAATAAGTTATTAAAAGGGGTTAGAAAGGGTAGGAAACAACAACCTACCTAAAATACTGATTTTTCTAGAGTCTCGCTCTAGCTCGACCACCAAAGTCATTTCTCCCAAGGGAAACACAGGGATAACGAACCAAGTGCAGGTAACAACCATCACTTTGCATTTATATAGCACCTCTCAAGTAAAAATCTGAAAGTGCGTAACAGATGGAGCAGCTCCATCACCCCCAAGTCGCAGAGGGGGAATTAGGCACAGAGTTGGAGTCGCGTGGCTTGCCCAAGGCCACACAACGAGGTGGTGGAAGAGCCAGGAATCCCAGCTTGGATTCAACACTAGAACACTTCTTCCTACCAGCATGAAGAGTCACTCTAGCTGCCTAGACTGCACAGGACACTGGACACGGAGACCTAGTGTTACCTCCTCCTCTCTTCCAAGATCCTGAAGGAGTTGGCTACAGACATTGCTATTTACACCTGCACTAGTCACGTTTAGTCTATAAAATTAGCCCTTCTTTCGCTCATCGTTCAGGCTGTGCTCGCGCGCACGCTGAGCCAGGCTGGACGCTGCAGATCCAGTGAATCCGTGGCACAGCTCCACGGATTTCAGTGGAGTTAGGCCAGGGATAAATTTGGCTCCAGAACTGCTAACGTGCGTTGGCTCCTCTCCCGACAGCGGCATTTCAGGCACGATCCCCCCCTCCTTGCCAGCCCGCGAGCTCGAGGAACTCTTCTCTCGGCGTCCCACTCAGTGGCTTTTGAGATGCCCGTTGGTTTTCAAGCCCAGCTCGTGGCTCCTGCGGCTCCTCCAGGCCTGGTACTTCCTCATGCTCTTCCTCCGGGCGAAACGGCAGATGCTGACCATGAACACCCAGGACACCACGTACATGATGACCCCTCCCAGCTTGATGTACCAGCGGGGCCTGGGCGAGGCCAGCTCGCAGTACATCAGCCAGGCGCCCATCCCGATGCGCACGCCCGTGAAGAGCACCACGAAGAGGAAATCCACCAGGTCGCCCGTGAAGGTGTGGTAGCGGCCCAGCTCCTTGAGGAACCAGCGGGCCTGCAGCAGCGGGTTGGTGATCTCGCTGCCGAAGATGACGGCGTTGACGTCCGCGGCCGACTCGCCCAGGGCCAAGGAGGCGGCGATGCCCACGATGCTCACCAGGTGGTGGGCCAGCATCAGGGCACCCTCCGTCTGGAAGTACACGCACCAGCACAGGTCGAAGATGAAGTAGCCCAAGCTAAGGCACAGCCCGTGCACCTGAAGGGTGGTGTTGGGTGAGCCTGGAACATAAAAAGCAGAGCTTTAAAGCGTGGAGGCAGCGGGCGGGATGTGGGATGGGGTGTTCACCTCTGGCTCGTCCCGGTGACAGCCCGGCCTAAGAAGTCCCTCCCCGAGTCACAATGCCACAGTTGTTAGCCCAACATCTGCACACACGTAATGGCCACACAAAAGGTCACGCGCTCTGCCAAACTGCAGCTGGGGAGGGGGCCTTACACCAGCAAAATACAGTGCTAAGCTCTCCGTTCCTCTGGGGCTTTCCACCCCAGAGCAGCTGAGATCTCACTGCAGTCATCATCCCTCGAGCGGGCCGGGGGCTGAGCTGGCAGGAGAAGCCCTGGGGGAGGCGGGCTCAGGGATTTCCTCACTCACCTGGGTGGCTCAGGGGCCAGGGCCCATCGATGAAGCCGATGTAAGCAGACAGACAGGTGGCGAGGATGCCGTGGGTCAGCGTGACCAGCCTGCAGCTCCACTCGATGTGCCGGTGCCTGTAGCGGTGGCAGAACCACTTGTAGAGGCAGAACCAGGCCAGCAGGCTGCAGGCTGCCCGCAGGGGCAGCGGGAACAGCATCCTGTCCTGCCGAGAGCACCACACGAGGCATCAGAGAAAGACCAAGTGAGCACAACCCAGCACAGCTTTGCTCCGTTACCACCCCAGCCCCAAGCAGGCAGGGTTGCCTCCTGATGGGGCTGCTTGCTCCTGACAGATTTTTCTCTGTGTGAAGACCACTTTTCACACAGAGAAAATGTCTCTCCTCACTGCAGGCTTCTCTCACTGAGTCTCCTCAGACTTCATTTCATTCTTACTGGCACCAAAACCTCCAAATCTTTTGGATGCAAAAGAATAAGAATCTATGTCCATCAAGATTTATTTTTTTTTCCCAGCAGTATTTCTTTTATACATCTTCCCTCACACACCGTGCAATAATCTCTCAAACAAGCAAAAGACAAACTGCCAGAACAAAATTACAGCACATGAACACTTGTGGATGTTGCTAAACCCTTCCAAACACACATTATACGCCTCGTTCCTATAATGCCTTCCCACGAAATCTGTGTCTCGCTACTCCTGAGCATTCAGGGAAGCGCAGCAAAGAAGCTGAGCCAGGCTTTGGGATACAGGAGTTTCCAGTTGTGCAAGAGCCCAAGCACCACTGGTGCCTGCTGCCCAACTCTGGCCTCCCTCCCAGAGCTGGGGAGCACCAGAGGGACTTCACGGGATGAGGAGTCAGAGCTGCAGAGCCCAACCTTCCTGTTTGGCCTGTTGGAGCATTCCCAGGAATGACTGGAGGCTGGGTAAACAAAACCATTATGTTTTAATGGGCCTTGGGAACACGGGGAGGTGAAGCAGGGATGGGTTCAGCTGCTCTGAGCAGGCGTTTCCGTTCACCTCCCCGGAGCTCGAGGTGCGCACTCAGAGCGGATACGGGAGGGAGAATTCCGATGTGACAAAAGGGATGGACCCGCTGGAGAAGGCTGGTGGGAAGAAGAGTTGTAAAAATACTGAGGCCTTTTCCACACCTACTCATGAAAAGGATATGTCTCCATACCCTGGAAAAATCACAGAATATCCTGAGCTGGGACAAGTACCATCCAGCGCAGCTCCCGGCCCTGCTCAGACACCCCAAAATCCCACCCTGGGCATCCCTGGGAGGTGTCCAAACGCTCCTGGAGCTCGGGCAGCCTCAGGGCGCCCAGCACCTCCTGGGGGAAGAACCTTCCCCCAAAATCCAACCTAACCCTCCCTCGGCACAGCTCCAGCCACTCCCTCAGGAACTGTACATCGAAAAATCAACATTTAACGGCTCTAACTCAAAGCCAGTAAATATATATGAGATATTCAGAAGGAACTTTTCCCTGGGAGGGTGGGCAGGCCCTGGCACAGGTGCCCAGAGCAGCTGTGGCTGCCCCTGGATCCCTGGCAGTGCCCAAGGCCAGGGTGGATGGAACTGTTATTATGATTATATTATAATCTGTATCCCCAGTATTTATTTATTTATAGAATTATACATTTTATAATGTTTATATATATTTATAACACTATATATAAACAATAATTATATTTATCAATAAATAATATATATATTTTATAAA
>VWZN01018082.1:204949-216808 GCA_013396955.1 Regulus satrapa | reverse complement strand
GATTTTTTTTTTTTTTTGCCACTGTGGAAGAGTTGCTCACAGCAAAGCTCTGTGGGTGGCACTGCAGGAGAGAAAACTGGCTGTGGAGAGGGTTATCCAAGCAGGAAAAGCAAAATAAACCTTCCTCTGCTTCCTTCACACGGGAGTCAGGTGAGGACAGTGTTTCTAATCATTTTGGGGCTTTCCTTTTAATTTTATTCTTCTTAACCAGCACAGTTGCTCAGGCAAAACGTGATTGACTATTCATTTTCAAGCAGAAAAAAAACCAGCCACATCCTGAGAAATCACAGAATCTCCTGAGCTGGGAGGGACCCACCAGGATCACCAAATCCACCTTCTGTCCCTGCACAGGATGCCCCAACAGCATCACACGTTCACACAGAACACTCCAAGAGCTTCTCCTGACTTTCCTGGAGCTTCTCCTGATTTTCCTGGAGTTTTCCTGATCCCAGTGCTTTCCCCCCACCCAGCCCCCGATGCCCTGGGTTGATTTGGGTTGGGTTTTTTTGATTTTTTTTTTATTTTTTTAAATTTTTGTGCCTTACCCTGAAGAGTTGAAGCCAGAAGAGTTCATGGCAGCTTTGGAGTTGCTCTGGGCTGTGCCGGGGCTGCTGGCATGGAGGGCACTGCCAGGGGACGAGGGCCTGCTGGAGTTCCCTGGGGAGCACGAGGATGTCACTGCGTGGGAGAGAGCACAGGGGGGCTGGCACCTCCTCCTGCCCAAGCATTCCCCCCCAGCCCTGTGCCCATCCCGTGGCTCCTCTGGTTCCCTGCCCTGGGGAAGGTGGGCACCCCAGGAGTGTCCCCTGTCCCTGCACCTGGGAATCTCAGCTCTCCAAGCAGATCTGACACTGACCCACCCTTTACCTGGCTCCTCTGATTCCTTGCCCTGGGGGACTCCAGGAGTGTCCCCTGTCCCTGCTTCTGGGAATCTCAGGTCCCCAAGGACTCTAACCCACCCCTTTGTTCACTCCCAGCTGTCCTGGCTCCCCAACCTAAACAGCCCAGCCCAGGATGGTGCTGGAAATGCTCTTTTCCCAGTGTTTCCCATGTTTTTATCCCACCCAGCAGCAAGACCGGGCTGTTCTCATCCCAGCTGTGTGGGGGCACCTCCCCTGGCCAAAGCCAAGGCTCCGATGAAGATGATGCTGCCAACGTGACCCAGCAGTGGAGGATTTGGGGAGGGAGGGGCAGAGGAAGGAGGGGAGGGAGGCTCCCCAAGGCTCACCAGTCCCGGGCATGGTGCTGTGCACTGGATTGACGGAGAGGGGCCCCAAGGAGCCTGAGGTAGAGACCTGGGCAGGAACAGAGGCAGGCAGTGAGCATTTGGCACTGAGAGGGGATCAATCCCACCCCATCCCGCCTGGCACAGCCCCTGGGCAGCGTGCTGACCCCATGGCCATCTCCATTCTTACTCCAGGCTGAAAGCACCGTTCCCATAGCCAAGGGAAGAAATCAGGATTGCTATTGCACTGGCACTCCCCACAGCCATCCAAACGTAAGGAGCAGCTATGGAGAGGCCTGGATTGTCTGGAAGCCTCCAAATAAACTTGTAGGAGCCTTTGGATGTCCCTTGGGCATTCTCAGCCTGAAACTCTTCCCAGCTCCCTCTGGTGTCAGGCACAAAAAAATCCCAATCTCCTTTAGGGAGCTTCATTCTCAGGTGACAATTGAACATTTGGGAGCTGCCATCCCAATCAGCACTTGTTCCTTAGGGCAGCACTTTGTTCAGGGAGGCTGAGGAGCAGGGGCACGCTTTGGGCAGCAGCCACAGGGGAATTATTCACCCCAGCTCCTGCTGTGGGAATCCAAATGTTCATTTTGGGGACCAAACAGGTTGGGCAGCCAAATTTCCTGTGATGTTTTCCTGCCTTCTGATGGAGAACTCGAGATAAAACTCAGACTCTGCCTCCCACTCCTGTGCTGCAGCACTGAGGAGGTTCCTGCCACTTTTAAATGGCAAAGTCACCAAGCAACTCTTAATTGAAGCAGCAGAAATGCAGCTAAATTGATATCAGTGTATGTAATCCTCATACTCCATTAATTTTGGAAATATTTTCTTTATCAATCTCAAGGGGAAAAGCTTTGGGATAGCACTGTGACTTGAATAAATTATCCTCCAATTAAACTAATCAATTCCTCCTAGGAAAATTTGCCTTGGCTTTCTATTGGTTTCAATAAATGGAATTATCGTGAATTAACTGCTATAATTTCGTTGATGGTTTTCAATGGATGGAGCAATAATCAATGCTCTGGATCAGATTCCATTCCGGGGGCTGAATCCCACGTCCCTCACCAGTCTGGAGTTGTAGATGGGTGATTTGATGGGGGATGGCATCGGGCAGCTGATCCGCTTTTCCTTCTGGCGCCGGTTGCAGAACCAGACCCGAACCACTTCCTTTTCCATGGAGAGCTGCTCTGCTATCAAGGAGATCTCCTCTGAACTGGGCTTGGGGTTCTGCTGAGAGAGGCAGGGGGTTAAAAAAGGCCCAAAGANTCTCCTCTGAACTGGGCTTGGGGTTCTGCTGAGAGAGGCAGGAGGTTAAAAAAGCCCCAAAGAGCACAAGGAGATCTCTGAACTGGGCTTGGGGTTCTGCTGAGAGAGGCAGGAGGTTAAAAAAGCCCCAAAGAGCACAAGGAGATCTCTGAACTGAGATCTCTGAACTGAGATCCCTGGGTTTGGGGGTCTGCTGAGAGACCCAGGAGGTTAAAGAAGTCCCAAAGAGCACCAGGAAATCTCTGAACTGAGTTTGGGATTCTGCTGAGAGAGGCAGGAGGTTAAAAAAGCCCCAAAAAGCATCAGGGCCCGCTGGGAGGACAAGGGTGGGGTTGGCTGCAAGCTGGGGAGGGGACAAAATCCCCGTCAGAGGCCAAGGGTAAATATTTGGGTGAGAGATTATGTTCTGTGAGCCACAAAGGGCCTCTGGTCCCACATCAGCTCTCCCAGAGTCAGGGATGATGAATCACAGAACCACTTCCCTCTCCAAAGTCTTCCAGCACCAAAATCAGGGCTGGGGTCACCTCAGCCTGGTGGCCTGGTCACTGTCCAGGGGACAGGAGCTCAGGGAAGCCACTGCCGCCCTCTTCCCCCAGCCCTCCTTTAGAAAGGGGAATAACAGAGCCCACCCTGCCCCCTGAGTCGTTTCTTTTCATTCCTTTCGGCTCCGTGGGGCTTGCTCAGAGTTGCAGCTCAGAAACGTCAAAGATTCCTGGCACAGAGATGCCGAGAAAATATTCCCATTGCAGAGCATGCTTTGTACCAGCTAAAAACGAGCTGCTCAAAGGATCTGATGGTGACTGAGCGAGTTTTGATATGAGGGAGAAACCAAGGAAAAACGAGCTCAGAAAGAGTTTTGATTTCGGTAATTTCCAATGCACAGTTTGGTCCTATTGATTAGAGCTCTGTTTGATGTCTCCAGTGATTTTTCTTGAAATTCTTGGAGCTTGAAAAGTACAAAGGCCCCACTTCTGAATGGGCTCAGGAGAAATATTTGGAGCAACAAGATCTGGGGGGTGTCACAAGGGTGGCTTCATGGGGCACCGTGGCCACAGAGCTCCTGTGACACGTCTGCAACTCAAAAACAAAAGAGATCAGCTTTTGGTGACAGGGAAGTGTGGTGCTAAAATCGTAATTCCCTTAGAACAACATTCAACAAGGAAATAATTGGGAAATTCTTTGGGTTTAACACTTTACCTGTCAGCTCCTTCAAGCATTTTTTTAACCTCCTGTCAAATAAGAGGGAATTTCTTTGGGTTCAACACTTTTCCTGTTGCTTCTTCAAGCATTTTCTAACCTGCTCTCAAATAAATACCCCCCCCCAAAAAAACCAAAAAAAAACCCCACAAAACCCTCTTCTCTTGAGAGGACTCAGTGCTACAAATGCCAGGGGAGAGTTCCCAAGAGATTTTCCCCTCACATCTTGGAATCTCTTCTCCAGTGTGGAGCGGATGTTGGTCTCGATGCTGGTCCTCTTCTTCCTTTTCCGTCCAAACATCTCGTTCACCGAGGGGTAGGAATTGGGGGTGCTCATGGAGGAATCCAGAGGAGCAGATTCTGGGGGAAGAGGCAGGGGGAAAACAGATATCCAAGAAGATGATGAGTTATTTTCATACCCAGATACTTTCTGTGAAACAAAGGCGCCTGCTAAAATAGATAAATTGTCCCTGCATTGTGGATCCTCCCTCTGAGGGTGATTAAAATAGCTCCAAACCCATCAATGAGCTTGCCCAAACCGAAGGAGAAAAATGTTTTAACCCACCCACCATTTTCCCTTGGTGAGCCTGATTTCCAGCCTGCTCTGACAGGGACCAGGAGTGCTCCAACCATTTCATTTCCCCCAGGAAAGGATGCTGAGCAAACCGTTTGGGGTGCCTGGGATGTGACCAATGGCTCAGACATCCTCTCAAGGGTCGGGTGAAGCAGGAGGCTGTGAGGTCAGCACAGGGAATTCCCCTCCCAGGGAAATCCTGGGCTGCTCCCTGAGCACCTCAGCCTTTCCTCCCCTTCCCCTCCAGCTCGCACAGGGAGGGGCTGAAGGGATTTGGGGTTCCTGGACGGATCCTCTCCCGCTGGTGGCGTCGGTGTCACCTACCTGCATCACTGAGCCACTTCTCCAGCAGGGGCTTGAGCTTGCACATGTTCTTGAAGCTCAGGTTGAGAGCCTCGAAGCGGGAGATGGTGGTCTGGCTGAAGTCATTGCCGTAGAGCTTGCCCATGGCCAGCCCAACATCGCCCTGCCAGGGACAGCCAAACGCCAGTGTGAGCACAGGGAAAGCCTCCCAGAACCACTCAGAACCACATTGAACCAGGCTGGGAAAGACCTCGGAGATCAGCAATCCAACCTAGCACCCAGCCCCTCCTCGTCAGCTCAGCTGTGGCACTGGGTGCCACAACCAGGCTTTGTTTAAACAGGGACTCCAGTGCCCAATCACTCTTTCAGTGAAGAATTTATTCCTAATGGAGCCTAAATTTCCCCTCAGGCTGCTTCCAGGATAGCTTCAGTCTTATTTCCATGACCTGCCTGCCAGGGAAAGGGGATTTTTTCCCCCCAGGAATGTGCCCCCACCCCTGAATGCTGGAATAGGTGCAGCTATCGAGGCTGTGAGGTGTCAGGAAGGGTTTGTCTCTTCATGGATTTGGAAGGGAACACCACAAAATAACCCGAATTTACCTAATCCAGCCTTCCCTTCACCCACACCCCTGCCCCAAACCGCCCCCAGCCCCTCCCTCTCACCTGTGTGAACCCCAGCTTGATCCTCCTCTGTTTGAAAGTCTTAGCGAACTTTTCCAGCTCCTCCAGGTCGCTGGGCTCCTCGGAAGCTCCTGCTGGGGTCAGGTGCTTTGCCACTTGCAAGTGCTGGGGGACGTCCAGGTGGGGTTCAACCGAGGAGCCAGGGAGGCCAGAGCGACCCACAGCCTGCCCGAGACACCCCCCAAAAAAACAAAAAGATGCTCAGGAATGGAAAACCTAGAGCAGCAGGGAGAGCTGACCACGGCCTCAGGTGTGTTCTTACCTGGGAGGCCAGGCTGGGTCCGGGCTGGGAGAGGAGGAGGCTGCCCTGTTGCTGAGGGAAGGAGAGGAGGTTTGGCTGCAAAGCTGAGGAGGAAAAAAAAAAGAGACACATCTGGTCAGAGAGCACTCCCGGGAAAGCTGGGAGAGGGGAGCTCCCTTTGTTATTTCTTGCCCAAAATACAGGAATTTCAGCTGTTAGGAACGTGCCTGGCTCTGAGCTGGATTATGAGAAAGAAAAGGTTCTTCCCCTGGCTTTTTAGCCTGCAGGGGATTATTACAATAATGATGGAAGTGAAATATCTCATTTTGCTGATCCCTGCGTGTCACTCAGCACGCTCAGGCGTTTTAGAGACCTCTAATCTTGATTTTAGGTGCCAAGCAGCAGAGAATTTCCTACATGCTCGTGGGGATCTCTCTCAGTGCTTAATCATTGTAGCTCTCAGGAAAATGGACATCTCATTTCCAATATAAGCCCTTCTGACTCCCAACTTTCAGCCACTTGATCTTGTTAAAAAAAAAACCAACCCTGATCCTCCAGTTAATCTTGTGAGCCCTCCCACCCTGCTCTCAATTCTACATTTCATTTTCGAATGTCATTTGGAAGCCCTCTGACCCTTCCTTTCCTACCCTGCTGTATTTCAAATAAATTGAATTTCTTTCAGAACGTCGGAGCTGACGCGAAATGATGAAAGGGAAAAAGAAGGGAAATCCATAAAGCCAGCAAAAAAAACTAGGATTTATGGAGACTGTGTAATTGTTTAGTTGACAAACTGCCAAGTACAAGCCTCTATCTCGTAGAGGGAATGTCCTACAGGATTAGGTTGTGTAGTTCCCTGGAAATTTAGTTGGTATCAAGTCCATTGTGAGTGAAACCTATAGAATTTAGTGAGGATTTATAACCTTGCTCAGAGCAGTCAATATATTAAATTGATTATAACTGACAATTACAGGGAAATCCATAGAAATTTATGGACTTCTGCTAATAAAAGGGAAAACAGATAATCTCCAGAATCAATCACTCCCCCTCTCTTTCTCTTTCTGCCTTTCCTTATTTAATTTAGATCTGATGTGCACAATCCCATTTATTTACTTAGGCTGGGGTTGGAATAAGGCTTCCCTAACGCTGGAACAACTCAAAATTTCAAATCCAGGCTGGTAATGAGGTGCACATTTTTACCAGTGCAGGTAATTAATCACTGCAATGGCTTTGCCTTGGGACATGGCAGATGCTCTGTCATTTGGAGTCTTTAAAATCATGATTGAACACCTCAGCTCCAGCTCGGAGGGAAATGAAGGGCTGGATTCAGCAATCACGGCTCTGACAGCTGAGATGAAGATTTCAGCAGCAATATTTAGACTGACAGGATTCCCAAAATCTCCGTGGCTGCTCATTCCCACCTTCACAGAGCTCGCCCACCCCCGACTCGGGCCGGGTGCCAGGATTTGGGCTGCACAGGGGAATGAGGAACAAGACCTGGGAATTTCTCTGACAGCTTCAAAGCACAACCAAACTGAAATTCATATCCCTGTGGGAAAGGTTCGGCCCCCAGCCAAGCCCCTGTGGCCACAAAATCCATTTATGGAGCCACAGTCCAAAATCAGGAGACACTCAAGGCATTCCCAGGGACAATTCTGGAATATTTTCTGCCTTCCTTCAGGAGGAAGAAAACTCCACTTGAACCAAATTCCACAAAGCCAACCTGAGCCTTCCTTTTCACTCCCCGCTGGCTGTGCATGCTCGTGACAGAAGGATCATTAAAACCTGGCAATCACCCATGCAAGTGGAAATGTCCTGCACAAAAATTCCAATAATATCCAATCCTGCTCAAGCCTGGAACAGGAAGGGGTCACAGCCAAGCATAGCTGCCAAAAAAAAGTCAGTGAGCAGATAAATTGTAATCTCTCAAAGGCAGCAAGTTCTGCTTTGCAGCAGCAGATGTTTATTATTCATGAATAAAAGCAGGCAGCAAAGAATTGATTGTCCTGACTGTATTTCAAACAAACTAATTCAAAATTATTTGTAAATATACATCAAGCATCTTTATCCATCACTCAGCGTGATTTGGCAGAGAGGAGAATTTATATATTGTCAGGAAAAAATAAATTCCCCACTTGCTTTTGGAGTGCGTGAACCAGTGGGTTCAAGCTACAGAGATTTAAGGTTATAATTCTGAATTTTAGTTCATCTTGAGGGAGCTCTGTGCTGGGATAAATCAAGAGCACAAGAAAAGGATATGATGCCTTAAGTTTTAACCTCTCTATTTCTCAGGCTCTGGGTTGTTTTAGGGCAGTTCTGGGTTTCCTATTGGGCGGTGCTGAGCTCTCCTCACAGAGTCAGAAAACAGAACAGTTCCTTCCCCAGCTTGGGACCAAGGATGAGCGGTGCAGATTTCAGGCCCAAGAGCACAAAGAGAGGAAAACAAGGAGGATGGAGCTCCAGAACCTGGGGCTTTAATTGGGCAATTAGCCCCAATATGCTAATGGACCAAAACTTATAAAAATGTGAGGCCTCGTGACCGCTCATCCGTTTTGTGCCCACTTTGGGCTCATCTTGGGGTGTAGCTCTTGCACTGCCCAAGGTGGATCCACGGAGGCCTTTCCATAATTCCCGATTTTATCTTTTTGCTCTGCCTGGTCTCTGTTCCAGGTCACCTTCCAAAGCAACAGATCCAAGTCCCCTTGGATCTGCCAGGTTATGAATTAAAGCCTAAAACCTCCTCCATCCACATCTCTGGGGTGGGAGAAATGCTCTAAAAACACTGCAGGTAATAAACAGAATTACAGGGATTTTCTGAAGCACTGAGAGAGTCCTGAGAGCCAATTCCTCCATGTTCCAGGAGCAGGGAGACCTTTCCTACCCTGTGGAATACCCAAACTTCTCGCTGCCATCCCACAGCTGGCTAAGCTGGACTTGTTCTGTTCCTTCCCTGCACTTAGCCTCCCTCCAAACGATCAGCCCGAGCTTTGATGAGCTTTCTGTAATTAACGAGGAGCTCCCCGAGGGGCAGCTCCTTCTCTGTCAGTCCTGAATTCCCGGCTGGGATCCCTGCCTGGCCCCAAGGTGGCACTCGTGGAGCGCACAAGGCTCAGGTGCCAGCAGCATCTGGGATGCTGCCGCAGGAATCTGGGATCATCCCCAGTGTGGGAACGGGCTGGGAAAACCTGAGATCCCCTAAAACAGGAGGTTTTCCCCAAATATTGATCTATCTGATGCCTCAGGATTTGAGGTTTTGTATTTTTTCATGCAATTGTATCCCTGCAGTTCTCTGGTGTGTGACTCCAAACTCCACGGGCAGTGGACACAACAATTCCTCTCCAGGCCTGGCAGTCAAGGAGNTGCACCTGTATCAATAAATAAAACTGGTTTTTATTCTCTTAATTTTGTCTGGTCTCTGTTTTTAGGTAAGCCCCAAAATGCATCCTCTCAGCTTCTCTTTCTCTTACCTTGTTGTCCTGCCTGAGACTGGGACAGAAGGAACTGGGGGACTGACTGCATGTGCCCAGGAAGCAACACCAGCTGCTGCAGGGTGTGGAGGGAGCTCATGTCCTACAGAAGAAAAGCAAAGGCAACAATAAAACTCAAGGATTTATGCTCCTCACGCAGCATCTCCTCCCAAATCCACGCTGAATTTGTGTAATTTGGGGGCTGGAGGTTCAAAAGTTTCAGGTATAGGAAAAGAATTCAGTGCATACGGGGACATCCATGTGGAGAGCTGTCTGCTTTCCCCTGGAAATGTTAACTCTTGATAAAGACAATTTTGAGGCAATCAAACTCTGGTTGTTAGAACAGTGAAACCTCTTGGATTTCAGTTTCTTCAGGTAAAGTATTTCCAGAATGAGCTGTCTAAAATCACAGAGCAAATTGCAGCAGGCTGTCCCAGCTCACCAACACTGCTTCCCACAGGACTGTTCTGAAGATTGAGGGAAATTGAAGAATCCCTAAATTGCATAATGGATCCAAATACCCCATGAAAGAATGAGGGAAGGGATTACTGAGCATCTGTGTGGCCGCCCGGCATCCAACTCCCACTAGAATTTAACGCGAGTTAAGTGCTGAACTCCAGATTTTTTACCTTAGAAAAAGAAAAACTCCCTCGAGGAACTAATTCCTCCCCTGGTGTAAATCAATTTGAGGCAACAACAGGCTCAGATTAGGAGTTAATCAGGTCTAGAACCCTATCTCCAACAACGGCATTAACCAGCCACTCATGAATGAGGAAGAGCAGGGCAAGGATTATCAAACACTTCCCCACGGTGCTGTCTCAGCCTCAGGTTATTTCCAGTCCCAGGGATTGTCCTGACCGTGGGGTGGTTTCAGTGCTCAGCAAACCCTCGGAGGGAATCTCCCCCCAGCACGTGTCCAATCTACCCCTGAACCAAAGCCGAGGAGGAAGGGGAGGATTTGCTTTTCCAGTTCCTCACCCTCTCAGGCTCCTTCTGCCACTGGCCAAAGGGGTTTGGGGAGGGGAGCAGGATTTTTCCTGGGATCCTGGGAAATCCCAGACCACTCACCCCTGCGATTTGGCTCCCTGGCATCATGGATGATCCCTGCACGAGGTGACCCGACCGAGGGGGGATGGCAGATTGCAAGGAGTCGCTGAGGTCCTCGGTTTTGATCTGCAAAAGAGCAAAGGCATTGGGAAGGGTTGGGAAGGACCCAAAAGGGTTCGGGAGCACGGAGGGGCAGGAGCAGTGGGATCCAAGAGGCTGGAGCAGGCTCCTCTCAGGGAATTCCCAGCTGTTTCCATCGCTGGAGATCACTCCACGCTCCTGCTCTCCCCTCTATCCCACAGACAGTTTTCCTGCTCTGCCAAGCCCAGGGCAGGCTGGCACTTTGCTCAATTAAAACACTTCAGGAAACAACCAATTTCCAGGAACTTTCCAAAGTTTAAAGCCTTTTGTGGAGTTTTAATGAAGAAAAGAAGCAATTTCCCTTTCCAGATCCCAACTCGAGCCCCGATAGGAGGGCTGGGTGTGGAAAACCTTTCAATTTTCCCTGCACAAAACAGAGAATGGTACAAGGGAATGGGAAAGGATAGGACATGGAGTAAAAGACCTCAAAAAAAGCAGAGCAATCTCCCAAACCAGAAAATGCAGTGCTCCAGGCACCAAATGCATTTGTTCCNAAAAAAAAAAAAAGCAACAAGAAATTGCAAGGAAAATCTCCTTCCTCAGTTACAAGCTGTGGAAAAATAACTGGAAAACTTCACAGGTGTCCATTGGTCTTTCTGAGCTACTTTAATGTTCAAGCAAAGTTCTTGTCCACAAGAAAAGAACTATTTTTAAATCCACAGTATTAGAAAAAAATGCACCCAGGAACCAGAACTGAATCCTTGTTTCTGGTTTATTCCACAATCTCCATGTTCATTTCTAACACTGCTAATACATTTTTTTAAAATTAATTTTTTAAGAAATATTAACAATGATAATAATCTGTTCCAATTATTGGAGTAGGTGGAATATTTTGGTAGTGCTGACTGGGACAGGAGGGAGGGGAGGATTCTGGAAGTTTTTAGGTTAATTGCTGGAAGGTGAGTGAGGACTGTCCAGGCACAAAGGACAGACAAATCATACAAAACCCATCCACAAGAAAAGATTGAACCAAACTTTTCCATCAGCACCAGAACACCCTGAACAAGGATTATTCCTCATCACAGCAAGAAGAGCCTCCAGCTCCCAACAACTGGAAAAACCAGGAGCACTCTACAAAGGACACGGCTTGAAAGCCCTGAAGATTCACCCTGACCTAGGACTGACCATCCCGGGGGTCCCAGCAGATCCCTCCCAGTCCCCGCATCCCCTGAAGATGAGGAGGGTCTTTGCCCCACTGATGGGGCATGGAGGCCCTGCAGCCTCCTGCCAGCAGAGGGGGAACACGAAATCCAGCTCTGCAAACACCGTCCCGAGCGGATATTTTGGGGTTGAAGGAGCTTTTCTGCCCATTTGAGCAAAGCAAAGAAATGCACGGAATCATTCCGGTTGGCAGAGACCCCCCTACAGTCATCGAGGCCAAGCTTTGATGGATTTCCATGAGAGAAGAAAAAGGAGGGGGAAAACGGCATCCCAAGAGGCTCAACAGCTCCGGGACAGGGAGCTGCAACGTTCCCCTCTGCGTTTTGGAAGGTGCTGCTTGGAGGGAAGGCGATTACAACACCCCCTTTCGTTACAGCTCGAGCTCTGGACACCGCCGAAACTCGTTTTGCAATAATCCCAGCGCCTTGCAACAAGAGGTAGACATGCTATGAATTCCAGCTCTTTCCTACCTTTCAGGTTGGCATGATCATCCCTCCTAGCCGGCAGGGGAGAAAAAAAAAAAAAAAAAAAAAAAGATCCGAGCGGAAACACG
>VWZN01018082.1:193007-204943 GCA_013396955.1 Regulus satrapa | reverse complement strand
GGCGGGGGAAAAAAAAAAAAAAAAAAAAAAAAGAAATCAGGTGGAAAGATCTCCTCGATCGCTATCGACAGCGATAAGTCACTAAATGCCAGGCAAAAAGGCTCAGGAGGACACCCCGTTACCCCTGAGCCATCCAGTCACTCCAGGCACGTGGATTTATGGGTGTTCTATGCATTAAAAAAAAATCCAGCGGAGGCAAAAAAAAAAAATTTTAAAAAAATTATTGAAAAAAAAAATAAAAATTAAGGTTTGTTTGCTTCATCCAAGGCTGAGCAGTCCCAAGAAATAAAAGTTTCTGTGGCGTCTCAGGGAGCCGGGCTCTGGATCCCGCCTGAGCTGTGATCCCGGTAGGAGTGGGGTGCTGAAGAGGCACGAGCCATTTCCAAACTGAAATCAATTTTTCCAGCTGCCAAGCGGGACGAGCTGGCGTTGCTCCAGGGAGAAAGGGGTGTGTAGCCGCATCCCGGCACGGCTGGATGTGAGAACGGGAGGTGGGTTTGGCAGAGGACCGGTTCCCCATTTAAAAACAACAACATCTCCCACTGCTCCTTCCCCCGGCCCTGGAATTCTCCCTCCTGCGCAGTGGGCGGGAACCTGGGGTTTGTTCTTGACAAATCCTTCTCCCCCTTGCACCCGTTTCCATTGGGTTTGGGCTCAAATTTACCTCGCCCTCCTCTTCCTCTCCCCGACAGGCCTGCAGCTGGCTAATTGTTCATTAGCAGGAGTTCGGGATCTATCCAAAACTTTTGGGGATGGTTTATGCAAATCCCTCTCCTTCGTTTTTTCCCTGGCTAAACCGGCAATATTGCCAAGTGTACATTAAAAAAAAAAAACCAACCAAACCCAAAAAAACCCCAAAAAACCACACACATTGTGGGCGAGGCCACTCAATATCATGAGACTCGCTTAAAATAATGTAAATTTCTAATTAATAAAACGAGGGGAGGAGTTGCCTCCTCCTTTCCCAGTGCATCTGCCTCAGATTTGCAGAAAATGCCTGCAAATATGGGAAGAGTTTTCCTTGAGGAACCAAAAAACAAACCAAAAAAACCCACAAAAAACAAGGAAAAAAACAAAAAAACCCACAAAAAACCCACAAAAAAAACCTCCAAAGGTTGGAATCGCCTCATGGGGGTGTTTGATGGGAGCTCTACTGAAATATTGCAAGCTTGAAAGGGTGATTTGGGTAAAGCCAGGAGCAGATCCCACTGGGATTGCTCAGGATCTCGGTTTTGTAGGATGATCGTGGACGGGGAAAAGGGAACGAGAATTCACTGAGAGATTTTGTTCCCACTGAATTTCACTCGGGAGAAATAACAGCATTTAAGGAAGGCAACCTGGTCCGGTGGAAGCTTCGTTGCCCATGGCAAGGGGTAGGAATGGGATGATCTTCCAACCCAAAGCACTCCATGGGAAACACCAGCGGGGCAAAGAGCAGGAGCTGCAAATCCCCACGGCTGAGGTGAGGCGTGGGGGCTCCTGGCTGTGAATCTCCAGCACCTTCCTCCCCTGGAGCCCGAGGGGAGGCCCAGGGCAGGGCTGGGAGCGGGTAACGGCAGCTGCAGGCACGGGAGCTCCTCTGGGCCAGGGCAGGAATCACACTTGCAAATCTCAGGTGGATGTTTGGATGTTTTCACAGCCTTGAAACAGGGTCAGCCCCCGAGCAAGCCGAGTGAAAAACACAGGAAGGGTGACTGGGTGGAAAAGACAGAGTCCCTTCCATAGCTGGCTTGAACAGCTGCAAGGATGGATGGTTTCTTACCTATCTCTGGCCTAAACACGAAAACAAAAAGCAAAACAAACTAAGAAACACATTGAGGGTGATGGAAAATGATCAAAGCTCCGGAGCCTGCTTGCGTAACTGATTTGTGGAAGGTGTTTCATAAACATTTCATAAGAAGGAGAATTATGAAGAAAACATCTCCCAACCTGCCTGCAATTACTGCACAAACTCTTCCTTACCAGTAGGAAGAAGGGGAGAGGAAAAAAAAAAGAAAAGAAAAAAAAAAGAAAGAAAGAAAGAAAAAAAAAAAGGTACAACTGTTTTGTAACTGATCTGTGAACTTCTGGCAAACGCTCGGCTCATTAAAACATCCTGCAGACATCTTGCAGAGCCATGGAAAACCGAGAAATTGGGAAAATTCTTCTGAGCAGCTCTGCTTGCTGCTATTCCCTTCAGCTTGACCAGCACTGGCTTCCATGGCTGGATCCCACGGGCTGGGCTGGAGCCCTCCTTGGGTAATCCCACTTTAGGGATGATCCCAATGTCTTCCCCACCTATCAGACCCCAAAGCAGCCCCAGAATCCTCCTTGGGATGAGCTCCTGGTGTGACACACCCAGTGCTCCCTCATCCTCCTCGCTCAGCCCCCCATTCAGAGCCTCCAGCCCTCTCCCCAAATCCAGGTCTGGATCTCTCCTACCCAAGCCCTGCCAGCCCTCTCCCCAAATCCAGGTCTGGATCTCTCCTATCCAAACCCTGCCAGCCCTCTCCTCAAATCCAAGTCTGGATCTCTCCTACCCAAGCCCTGCCAGCCCTCTCCCCAAATCAAGGTNAAATCCAGGTCTGGATCTCTCCTATCCAAACCCTGCCAGCCCTCTCCTCAAATCCAAGTCTGGATCTCTCCTACCCAAACCCTGCCAGCTCTATCCCCAAATCCAGGTCTGGATCTCTCCTATCCAAACCCTGCCAGCCCTCTCCTCAAATCCAAGTCTGGATCTCTCCTACCCAAGCCCTGCCAGCCCTCTCCAGCACCGGTAATCAGGCAGGAACCACATTAGTGGGAGATGGAAGGCAGCCCTATTTGTTGTGAAGCTCCTATTTAGCCAGTGACCTCTTTGAAACACATTTATCTGCCTCCACATCTGCCTTATCTCACAGGCAGAACCGAGTTTAAGAGTTTGACTCACTCCCAGCCCTCCACAGCAGAGGGAAGAGCGGGATCAGGTGCACACGGAGGGTCTGGAGCACCTGGTCCTCGCTGGAAAGGAAGAGCGCAGCTCTGAGTCACCCCAAAAAGCTTTGAGTCACCCCAAGGTGCTCTTCAGCACAGCAGGGCTGCCTCAAGCTGCCCCAAAACCCTTTGCCTCGAGCCCAGGGAGGAGGTTTGGAGCTGGAAGCAGGCATTAAGCTGGATCCAAGGCTCCTGCAGCTCCCTGAGCCTTCCCACCTTCCGATGGCGTAAGTGCTCCGCCGTGAATTACCCGCACACGTGGGCCCCATAAAATAAAAAAACACACTAATAATGAATTATAGCAATAATAATAATAATAATAATGGGGTTGCAATTACTATTTCCACATGTACTATCCTGCACGTACAGCAGGGCTTAACAGACACCTGGAAAGAAGGCAGAAAACCTTGATGCCAATGCCACGATATTCACCCTGTAACAGTTGTATCCCACTGAAGGCTGGGAATTTTTGGAAGCTGTTTGGATTTCTGTCAGCGTGACAGAAAGGAATTCGGCGTGGGATTAACTCCCGAACAGGCTCTGTCCCAAAGCTAAGCCATGGCAGCACGCTGGAAAATTCAAATTCAAACCTCAGCACACCTGCATCACCCTACACGAGGCCTTTGAGTTTATTAATTGAGGTCTGATCTGATAGGGTTTATCCTCAGCTTCAGCTTGGGATGTAAATGGTTGTGCTGGAGTCCAAGTAGGGGTGGGAAGTCAAAACTTTAGGAGCAACCAAGCTGCACGCTCGACAGGAGAAAACAAACAGAACCACACGCAGCTTTTGTGGGCTCTCTGATACAGCTTTTCCCTGGAATTTTTGCTTCCAAACAAACAGGGAAGAGAGGAAGGTCCCCCCACCCTTGCTGTGATGAACCTCAAATGGTTCCCAAATGTGGCACAGGAGCTGGGCAAGGGCGAGGAGAACCCAAGGCAGAGGTGGGAAGAGCAGCTGCCCTGGCTGGCCGGGCTCAGGGTGGCACCTGCCCGGGTGGGAGTGTCAGGGCTGCTCCCACAGCTGGGCAGCACAGAGCCTGCTGGGCACTGTCAGGAGCTGCTCCGTGCTCAGGGGCTCACAGCTGCTGAGAAGGCCCTGAAAAAGCCACAGCACCTTCCCTGTCACCAGTGGTGCCTTCCCTGGCCAGGCCTGCGGGCATCCCCGGCTGGGAGCAGTTTAACAACAGGCAGGGGGAGATGCCATTCTCTTGGTCACGGTGGCCAGAACCTCCACTCAAAGCATGGGAAATGATTTCCCCACCTTTAAGGCTGTGGTTTCTCCCTGCCAGGAATCCCCCTGCCCCTTCCAGACCCCCACGCCNNNNCGCTGCCCCTTCCTCACCCCCGGCCCCAGCCTCCCCCTGGGCTGCAGCTCCCTGCACCTCTCTCTCTCTCTCCATTTCACTTGCCCAACTCCCAAACCTCTCCAGAACTCCACCTCTGCCTACACCTCCGTGCTTATCTGCTCTGCTCCCACCCTGGGCTGCATCCCTGCCCCTTTCCTTATCACCCTGATTTCACACACACCACTCCATGGCTTCTCCCCTGCCCTCCTGCAAGCTCACACAGGTCCCCTGGAGCCCGAGCACGTTCCTGTTCCACTCCACAGCTGCCTTATTGGGATTTTCTGGGCTGAGAATCTGCCCTGCATGAAAAATGTCCTTTTTTTTTTTTCTTTTCTTTTTTTTTTTTTTTCCCATGCATCCCTTGCCCATGGGGAGGAATCTCTGTTTGTTCAGGACTCTCTGTGCCTTCTGGCAGTGACAAATGCAAACACCTGGCACTGTGTGGATTTTTCTGCATTAGTCATCCACCACGGGGAGAGTGCCCACACAGCCCAGGTAGCCCTTGGTAGGGACGCACTTCCCACCACATCCCATTTTTAGGAGGAATTAACTTGGGACCAGGCTGGGGCTGGCTCCATCCCAGCTCCCCCGTTGGTTCCTGGCATTTTTGGCACCGTCTGCCACGCCTCAGGGAACTGGCCCACAAGAAGGAGCTGGAGGGATTGCATTGAGCACACCAATTAAAAGAGAAAAGGGAGAGTGAAAAGATGGGAGAGCGAGGAAGATTGGAAAGGGAAGAAGATGGGAGAGTGAGGAAGATGGGAGAGCAAGGAAGATTGGAATGGGAGGAAGATGGGAGAATGAGGAAGATGGGAGAGTGAGGAAGATGGGAGAGTGAGGAAGATGTGAGAGTGAGGAAGATGGGAGAGTGAGGAAGATTGGAAAGGGACGAAGATGGGAGAGCGAGGAAGATTGGAAAGGGAGGAAGATGGGAGAGCGAGGAAGATGGGAGAGCATCCCGCGGGGCTTCGTGTTGGGCAGAGGGATGAAGTGCAAGGGCTGGGGGAGCTCAGAGCCAGCTCTCTGCTCCCAACCCACACAAATTCCCCGGGCTTGGGCAGGAGGGTTCCCTGCTGGACAAACCCATCGATCCCACCTGGAGCAGCTCAGCACCTCCGGGCAGGCAGAAAGTGCCCTCTGATGTCCAAAATTAGAGGCCTTGCTGGAAACCCATGGCCTTCCCCTCGGTGTGCTGGGACTTGCCCAGGTGCAGGACGGGTGCAGGGCCCCACCCTGGCTGGGTGTGCAGGTTTGGGGTGAATTCTTGGAGCTCAGCAGATGAAAGGCCTTCAAGGACTCGGAGTCCTCCCCTCCTCATTAGCGGTGACTCCCTGAGAGTCACAACCAGGCGCAGCAGTTCGTGCCACCCTGCCCTCTAAAAGGTGCTGGGCCACCCAGATTGTGGCTGGCCAGTGACAGCCGTGCCTTGGGCTGAGTATCTGTTGTGGAAAATGAGTTTTGTGGCCCTTCAGACAGAGCTGTGAAACTGGGGCTTGTCCCTCGGGAGCAGAGAAAGCGTTTCCTGAAGGATGAGCAGGGAATTTACACAATGATCTCTGTCTCTCCCTCTCAGACACATCTTAAACAGCTGTACGAGGTATTTTGCCAAGGGAACAGGTGTAGGAATCACGTTATAAATGAAGTTTGCCCTTTAAAAGCAGGAGAGCAGGAGTTTGGGATTGGACTGCAGCTGGATGTTAAGGAACAGATAAAATCCAGCCAACTCTGGGTTGGTGTCAACAAATTAATTCAGTGGTTTCAGTCCACCTCTTGAGAAAAGCAATTTAAAAGGGCAAATCCTTGCTCCTAATTGCATCCCCCTTTCCCTGACAAGTTCCCGTGGCCTGTTTGGGAGTTCATTCCCAGCAAGCTCACCCGAGGTGCCAGAACAAACCCAGCCTGAAGAAGGGGTTCCTCTGCATATCTGTCCTAAGCAAAGCAGGGCCAGATTTAGACTCAGAGGACTTTCCCTGGAGCCAGGGCTTTCTCTGATGCTTTCCCAAAGGGCTGCATTTCAATGAGGAACCTGCACACAAACAAATTTATGCAATCAGCCTGTCCCTAGGACAGAGCAGGGAGACTTCAAAAGGGAAAGGCCAGGGCAGAGCTGAGCTTGGATCCAGTGTCAGGCGAGGCAGATGCGAGGCCAGCCCTGATTTCCAGCCAGGGGAGGCTCAAGAGATGAAAAGCAGATGCAAGACTTAGGCTGATCCCCTGGGGCAACGGGGAGAAGAGAGAGTGAAATCTGAATTGATCCCCAGAGGGGAGAAGGAAGCAGGATGTGAACCTCCCCTTGAGAGGAGGGCAAAGCAGGACTGGGATGGAAATCTGGAGGGCAGACTGAAACCTGAGCTACCCACAGGGGGGGAGAAAAGCCAAGCAGGAACAGCAACGACATCCAGGGAGCACACGAGATTAGGGGGAGGTGGGAACACGGAGAGGAATCAAAAACTATGGGAGAGATCCCCGGGGGAAGGGAAGCCCTGGTGGAGCGAAATTAAATGTGCAGGGAGTTTTGCATCCCAGATATTAATAACAAACTACCCAGCGAGTTCGGCCCTTCTCTGCACCTTCAAAAGGACGGAGGGGAGGAAGAACTTGTCTGTGGTTGAGCACAAGACGATGAATCAGAGGATGGGAGTCCAGAACCCAGCTCGGCCAGGGGCAGGCCCCTGGATTTCAATACACCCCAACGTCCACGGGCAAGCGGCCCACGAAGCATCCCCTGACCCCAGCTTGCAATCACAGAGCTCAGCATCTTTGGGAAAAGCCAGGGAGCCGGGCTGCGCCTGCAAGACACCTCCCCACCTTCCAGAGGCACCGAGGGATGCTAAATCCATTAGCAAAGAGCCTTCAGACGTGTGGGTGGAAGGTACCAAACCAGGTCAGGGTGTTTATTACTGGCGCTGAAGAGGAGCCACCAGGGATTTCACATCTCGGGTGCAGTTTGCCCACTTTGGATTTCTCACACCGTGTGCCCACGGGACATCAGCTGTGGGGCCCTGAGATAACTCACCCTGGTACCTCAAAGCAACTGCTGGGAATCCCACACAAACCTCAGAAATTAAAGTTTCTTTGGGCAAGGAGAGATGTAAAAAGAGCAGGGAGAGGAGTTAGACAAGGAGGGAAGGGAACCCCCTTCAGCATCTCCTCGAGAGAGCGGGGCAGTAACACACAGCATGCTTGACCTGCTTTTAGAAAGGAGGAATTTTTCAACAGACCCAGCTGAAAAGGCTTTCTAGGAAGCCTGTTGGAAATCTGTATCCTTACTCCATCCCCTGATTGGTGTGAACCAAAGGCAGCAGAGCACAGGAATGAAGAACCAGCAGTAAAACTGAAGCTGGGCCGGGCTCGGGCACCTCAGTGCCTGCCTGTCTGTCTTAAACCTTGTCAAATCTCCCAGCCAGACCAGCCCCAGATTGATGAAAATGGCAGGTTTGATAAACAAATGACAGCCTGTCCTGCAAGGGTCAGCCTTTTGCTGGCATGAAGAGCGCCTGGCACGCTGGGACAGGGAGCAAAGCCCAGCTCTGCTCATACAAAAACCTGCCANTGAAGAGCGCCTGGCACGCTGGGACAGGGAGCAGAGGCAGATCCTGCCCAGCTCTGCTCACACAAAAACCTGCCAGGCTTTACTTCCAGAGGGACGTTTTCCCTCCCAGCTCTGGAGAGCAGGGAGGCCTGGGAGAGGAGCTCTCATTCTCTGCTCTGGACGGAGGAAAGCTGATCCTGCATTCCTCCCTGGACCAACAAGGTCCTGCCATCACTTCCCTGCTGGAAAAGGGGAAGGAAAAGGAAAACTCCTGGCCTCGGCAGCTGTGCATTTTTCTCCTCCAGCTGTGAATGGGGGCACAGCACCGTGAGCCGAGCTCACACCACTCACACAAGCCCTGGCGCCTCCCAAACCCATCAGCCCTCGGCCCGTGTGTGTATTCCAGCATTATCCCAGGGCTTAGCTCCAGACACCTGGCTCTCCCGAGCAGCTACAAAAACAAACAATCCGGTATTTCCTAAAGGCTGAGCGGGGAATTCAACCCAGCCAGGCCTGGGGAGACCGCAGCACCTGGGCAGGATGGCCCCATGGCAGCCAGGAAAATCTCCCATTGCAGCATTCCCAGCCCCGCTCCCGCTCCCATTCGTGGCAAACCGGGCTCGGATTTTGCCAGGAGAAGGCAGAGTCTCTCAGCTCTGTCCCTGCCGCGCTCTGGCCACCGTCCCAACCCATCAGGAGTCCCTGTGCAGGCTGCCAGCACCGAAGGTGAAAGTTTATTACTGTGCCTTTGCATTTCCCTCGCCGTAAACAGGAAACAAACAGCATTAGACTCACTAAATAAAAAAGCCAAACCAGATAGGCAAGGCTGAAGATGCTGCTTTTTTCCATCCACACCCTTTTCCCTCTCATTCACATACAAATTACTGTTGCATCCAGGTGGGAGGAGAGTTTGAAGAGGGGAGGGAAAGGAGGGGGGGAGAAGAAACCTTTGCCAAATAGGCTGAGGGATCAGAGGGAGCTTTCTCATAAAGCACAGGGCTGACCCACAAACTGCTCGAAAACCTCAAACTCCGCAAGAGTTTCCCTCCCTCGCCGTTTGCAGGGTGAGAGCAGCCCCAGCAGGGAATTGGGAGGCAGGGAAAGGGGTCTAACCAGGTCACTCCACCCTTCCCATCCCGCCTGGAGCGCAACACGGGAGGGAGGGAAGCAGACCTGAAATGTAGGCCATCTACAAAGGCTGGGGGAGAGGCTTCAACGTTGTGAGATTTATGATCTTCAAAGTGATTAGAGCCCAGCACTCCAAATAAAGGCAAAGAGAGCTCCTGCAGTCAGTTTGGAGTTGGGTTTCAAACCATCCTGCTCTGGCTTCGGTTTGAGAACTTGAATTGCAAGCTAACGAGAAGGGGAAAAAAAAAAAAAAGAAAAAAAAAGGACACCCAAAACCAACCTCAAACCCCAAACCAAATTAAAAAACCCACCAACCTCCACCCCTAATGAAAGAGTGCAGCACCTGATTTTACATGAAAACACTTTGATATTTCCAGCTCTCCTCTCTTCTTTTTTTCTCGTCATTTGAAATCTATTTGCTGAATTGAGGATGAATTCACCAACAGCTGAGGTCAACCCTAAATGCGAGTGTGGAGCCCGTGTGCGCTTGGGCTCCTGCTCATTTAAGAGAATAATTTAAAATAATAATTATTATTTTAAATAACAATACTTTCAAATAGCAATTGTTATTTTAAATAATAATGATTTAAAATCACTCTACCCATGGCCTTGGGAGGGCCAAGAGAGGGAGACAAAGAGCCACTTGCACAGGCCTGTGTCCACTCAGGGACTGTTACATCCCCGTCCCCAGCATCACTGCAAACCCCTTGAGTGGGCTCTGGACAATCAGAGCAGATTAGAAATAAAATAAAATAAAACAAGCTCGTTTTTAGCCTTGCTAAATCCCCAGCTGAGTTACACAGACAAGCTGGAATAAACAAACTGGATTTTGTGGTGCCGTTTTGGTGGAAGGCAGAAAATAAAAGTGAAAATGCTGTGGAAAAAAAAAAAATAATCATAAACCCATTCTTTTTAGGAGGAGGAGATTTGCACTGCCTGCAAACCTGGCTGTCCCCAGCATCACTCAGCGGTTGTTACTGGGTGAAAATCAGCATTGCTCCCCCAGCTCGCCTCAGTGAACCCCAGCCCGGCTCCAGCACCTCGGTGGGGTCGCCACGCGAGAAATCTGCAGCGGGCAACGGCCTCGTGCTCATTTCTATCCTCAAGGAATTTCCTTTTATCACCCCTGGTGAGCAGATTGGATTCTTCTGCGGACTCTGGGCTGGAGACACAGGGCTTTTTGTTTGCAGCTGGGGATTCCAGAGCCCTGGAAGATGGCTGAGCGTGTTGGGACACCTTTGATAGGAAAGGGAGACCCACCCAAAGCCGGAGCAGCCAAAGCAAACAAACAAACAGCAGCGGGGCTGGCGTTTGTCACCCGGGGAAGCGGCAGGGACACGGGGCCGTGGAGAAGGTGCAGCCACCCAGGGCTGCTCGTGGGGAGCCCCTGGAAGGGGTTGGAGCCCTCGGCTCCGAGGAACGCGCGCTGCGAGCGGATGGGGCTGCTGTGCCAGCGTCGGCCTCAAGTCTGTGCACGGAGTTACAGCCCCTTCTGCATTCCTGGCTGCAGCTCCCGTCCAAGCCCTGGGATCCTGCAGCAGGGCACTGCTCGGCTCTCCACACTCCTCTTTTCCTTTCCAGGCTCCATCCAGCTCTGTCGGCCACAGGAGGCCTCAGCTCTGGGCTCAGAGAGCGTTTTCCTAAAATCTCGGAATGGTTTGGGGCTGGAAGGAACCTTAAAGCTCATCTCATCCCACCCCTGCCACAGGCTGGGACACCTTGCAGTGTCCCAGGATGCTCCAAGCCCCTTCCAGCCTGGCCTGGGACACTGCTGGGGCAGCCACAGCTGCTCTGGGCACCCCGTGCCTCCCCACCCTGCCAGCAGAGCTCGTGTGTCTGCACAGCCCCAAGGACCCTAGAGGGCTGTCACCTCCTGACCGGACACGCGAGGATTTTTTTAGAGCCACACAGGAGGATCTGCAGGCACTCCCTGAGCCAGGGAATGCTTTCAGCTGGACAAAGCAGGGGCAGAAGGGCACACGCAGCGGGGACGTGGCCCCTCAGCTACTCTCGCAGCTGGGGTTTGCTTGCCCCGTGTTTTTATCTGCTGTCCCTTTCAGGAATTTGACCTGTGCAGTGCAAGACCTCAAACCACCTCATTTTCAGTGCTGGCTCACACTCCCGAGTCAGCCCCGTGCCTTTGTCCTTGCACACCACAAGTGTCACAGCGCTGGGGCTTTGGAGAGGGATTTGTACCCTTGCCACCAGATCCGAGGTGCTTTCTGTTTCTAAGTGATGATATTTAAAAAACTGTAAAAGCCAGAAAACCCCTCAAGCGAATGGTCATTTAAAGGAACTCTGTAATTAGCTGAACTTCTATGAATTAGGGAGAGGGAAACCAGAGTGCAATCTGTCATTGCATCCCACAAGGGGAACTGGGAAGAAGTTCTGTGGTCTGTTTGATGGCAGCTTCTGACCTAACAGTTTTTTTATCTCTTTGCAGGAGCTGCAGCACGGTGAGCAAGTCAAAAACAGCCATTCCAGAAAGAAAGGAGGAGAACACCTGGCAAGCCAGGGAGCATCTTACCTGCCTGTTAAAGTCCAGCCCATTCTGTTCGTTCCCTACAACGAAACAAAGAGGAAAAACATCTCAGTATTAACGACAGTCAGCACTGGTGGGAGCTTTCCAGAACTCGGAACACACACAACCAAAAAACCGGCCCTGGCAGAGCAAGGAGGAGGAGGAAGGTGCAGAAATGGAAGGGTGAAGGCTTCTGCAGCCCTTAGGTGGTGCCAGCCTCTGCTGAGGGATAATAAAAGTGTTCCTGCATGGGAGATACCTGGCCCAGGGTGGGGGAAATCTCGCTGAGCGCGAGGGAGATTCCAGCAGGGGTGAGCTGGAGGACATCACAGATCTGCAGGGAAATCCAGGGCTAACTGTGGGAAAGGCCAGCAAACAGGTGGCCAGGGCTGCTCGGGGATCTTCAGGAACCCGCGTGGCACCGGGTAATTATGGGATATCTGGAGGAACACCGGGT
>VWZN01018082.1:180124-192783 GCA_013396955.1 Regulus satrapa | reverse complement strand
ACCATCACACCTGCCAAATTCATCAAGAACATCACAGAGCAAAGGTTGTGCTCTCCACAGATCTGAATGCTTTAAGGGATTCCACGAAGCTCTGGAGCTGCAGAGGCAACCCCAAGACGCCCCTTCCCTTTGCACAGCACATGGCCCAAGCCGTTCCCTGCCAGTCCAGCCGAGCTGGTGATAAAGAGCCCGGAATTGTTCACATCCCACGGGCACAAGCCCCCAGGGCTCCTGCTGCTGCTGGGTTTTTTTCCAGGATAACGTTCCCCCTCGAAGCAGAGCCCTGTGATCTGATCAAGCTCCAACACATCGTGTTTTCCAGCAGTTCAGGGCTCCTGCAAAGAGCTGGAAAGTGCTGGGGAGAGGCTGTGCAGGCAGGAGGGCAAATCCAGCTCTCCCCAGCACTTTCCTCAATAGAATAAGCCTCTCTCCTATCCCAGCACACACTTTTCCATGCACAGAGTATTCCCAGGTGAATCAGCGTGGATCCTGAGGGGGAGTGTGCTTGGTACAATTATCCACGGATGGCAAAACATTGGAGAGTCAGGGATGACAGAGCTTCGTGGCTGCTCTCTGCTGTCTAGAAACAGCCCTGGAGATTTAATCTGTGACATTTAAAAGGCACTGACTCTGGAAACGGAGCTGTGGGACTGTGCAATCGAGCAGGGCCAGGGCAGAACGAGCTGCTGCCCCCTCAGTTTGAGATCTCCTCATCATCCACGCCCCAACCGGCTCTGAGCTGCCCCTCCGTTTGAAATCTCCATCTCCTCCCCCTCTGCACCCCAACCTGAGCTTCCCACCCCAATCTGAGATCTCCTCCATCTCCTCACCAACCAGCTCTGAGCCCTCTCCCCCAGCCTGGCTGCATTTCTGCCTTCCTCCCAGCCTGCTGTCTCCCAGCTTTTTCCCTCCCCAGTCTCAGTCCTTTATCTCTTTTCTCGTGTAATTCCCTCGCTCCATCCCCCTTCTCTCCCTGTCCAGCTCTCTCCAGCTGCTCCCTCCCCAGGAGCGGGGTTCATTCATTGCGTTCCAGNTTGATGGCAGCTTCTGACCTAACAGTTTTTTTATCTCTTTGCAGGAGCTGCAGCACGGTGAGCAAGTCAAAAACAGCCATTCCAGAAAGAAAGGAGGAGAACACCTGGCAAGCCAGGGAGCATCTTACCTGCCTGTTAAAGTCCAGCCCATTCTGTTCGTTCCCTACAACAAAACAAAGAGGAAAAACATCTCAGTATTAACGACAGTCAGCACTGGTGGGAGCTTTCCAGAACTCGGAACACACACAACCAAAAAACCGGCCCTGGCAGAGCAAGGAGGAGGAGGAAGGTGCAGAAATGGAAGGGTGAAGGCTTCTGCAGCACTTAGGTGGTGCCAGCCTCTGCTGAGGGATAATAAAAGTGTTCCTGCATGGGAGATACCTGGCCCAGGGTGGGGGAAATCTCGCTGAACGCGAGGGAGATTCCAGCAGGGGTGAGCTGGAGGACATCACAGATCTGCAGGGAAATCCAGGGCTAACTGTGGGAAAGGCCAGCAAACAGGTGGCCAGGGCTGCTCGGGGATCTTCAGGAACCCGCGTGGCACCGGGTAATTATGGGATATCTGGAGGAACACCGGGTGCCGTGGGGTTGTGCTCAAGAGGCGTCTCCTTGATTCCAAAAGAGATTGGCAGGCACAGGGGGAAAAAATCAGACAGGTTTCAGCCTGAAGGTACCGCACAGGCCCTCACTCATTCCCCTTTGATGATAAACATCCCCCNGACATTTAAAAGGCACTGACTCTGGAAACGGAGCTGTGGGACTGTGCAATCGAGCAGGGCCAGGGCAGAACGAGCTGCTGCCCCCTCAGTTTGAGATCTCCTCATCATCCACGCCCCAACCGGCTCTGAGCTGCCCCTCCGTTTGAAATCTCCATCTCCTCCCCCTCTGCACCCCAACCTGAGCTTCCCACCCCAATCTGAGATCTCCTCCATCTCCTCACCAACCAGCTCTGAGCCCTCTCCCCCAGCCTGGCTGCATTTCTGCCTTCCTCCCAGCCTGCTGTCTCCCAGCTTTTTCCCTCCCCAGTCTCAGTCCTTTATCTCTTTTCTCGTGTAATTCCCTCGCTCCATCCCCCTTCTCTCCCTGTCCAGCTCTCTCCAGCTGCTCCCTCCCCAGGAGCGGGGTTCATTCATTGCGTTCCAGCTCCGCTCCAGCCCCAAAAGCCAAGGAGGGCACATCCAGCGATGGGAATGCTGATAGCGTTAATGGATGATCACAATCAGCATCCACACACCTGAGCAGGACCGCGGGAGCATCTTCAAGGCCTGCAGTTTCTACCTTTGGAACCCCCACGGGGCGTGTGTGTGTGTCTGTGTGTGTGTGGGGGGGGAGTTTGATGCGATCTGGAGGCAGCAGCTGAAGGGAAGCAAAGCCAGGAGGGAAGGAGGAAATAAAAGCTCCCAGCTGCTAAAATAGAACAGGAAGGAAAAGGTAATCTCCTGGTTTCTTGGAGACAGGAGTTTCGCTCACGTTCGGGCGCAGCGGGGTGATGAGGCAAGATTCCGAGAGCTGCAGGGGAATCCCTGGGTCCCGGCGGCTGAGTCACCACCGTTCACCCCAAACCTTGGAACAGAGCTTCCCTGCACAGCCTTTCCCCTCCTCTGCCCAGCTCTTGCTCTCCCCTCCCTCAAGCACGAGCAGCTGACACACTTGGAGCTTTTCTTGGTCCCTTCCTCTCCTCGCAGCGTCCTCCGGGTCCCCTGCAGACCAACGGGGCCCATCTGGGAGCACCCCGGCCAGGAATGCTGTGCCAGCTGAGCAGAGATTCCTGGAGCCTGGCACTCAGAGGGGTGTCTGGGTCTGAGGGAGCTGCCCCGGGCTGCCAGGGCAGACAGAAGGAGCAGCAGGCACCTCCAGAGGCCATTCCTGCACCTATCTCAGCCGCCCATCGCTGGCACGAATGGCCCTCTGGAGATGACTATTCCTCCTGACTGACTCCAACGGGACCCAGGGGCAACCAGTTCAGCCTTAGATGTCCAAGAGGGAGAGATTTAAAACTGGGAGGGGTGATTTCTGCTCCCAGTGGTTATGTAAATGGGAGCTGGTTACACAAATCTCTGCAGGACCAACGAGTGTTTGGGCACAGATTTATTTGCAAACAAATCTGGCCCCCATTTTTTTTTTTTTTCCTAGTTCAGTAAATGTAAAATTCAAGTGATTGCAGCTGCGAGCCAAGGTTTGGGTGTGATAGGGATAACAACTCTTCTCTTTCAGCTGAACTGTAACTTTCCTACAATTGCTTTTAAAAAATAGCCTCAGTTTCCTCCCAGTTTCTGTCAACACCAGCACTCGCACTGCAGTAGTCATTTCTCTCCTTAAAGGAACGAGCTGTTCAAACAATCTACACTTAAGATTTAATCTTTTCTAGCTCCAGGAGATAAAAAGAAAGAAAAGTGTAAGTGGCAGCAGATTCTCTCTCCTGCTGCAAACTGCCAGAACTCCACTCATTTTAATGGAGCTCCAGCCCAGCCAACAACTTGATTTTTGCTGCACGAGCCAGACACAGTGGGATCCAGAACCTCCAGAATCTGCTAGATCAGTCCTCCCCTTCCTGAAATTCCAGGAGGCTGGGGAAGCCCTGGGATTTCAGTGGGGAAATCCAGTGGGGCTTGGAGCCCCTGCAGTCCCCAGCAGCTCGCCCATCACCGAGGCTTCACCCTGCTGTCCCCGGCTGTTTGGAAAAGCAGTGATAAGCTCAGCTGGCTCTCTCAGGCTTGTGCTGCTCTCCTTGGTTCACCTGGCAGCTGTTTTGCATAGCCCTGGCATCAGATCTGGTGCGAGCTTGCCTGGGGAGGTTTCTCTGGGGATGAGAGCAGCGCAGCAGTTCCGGGCAGTTCCCCCCACCCGCTGCCGTTCCCCCCTGGAAAACCCAAGGCTCGGGATCCACGGGGAGCTGCAGAGCCAGTCCGGCCCTGGAGGATAAAAGCACCTTAATGGGGGAAAAGGAAAATCAGGGCGGCCTTCATCTTCTTCACACGGGCAGGTGTCACCTGCAGGGAGTGACACCTCTCCCCTGGCCACGCGGGCAGGGCTCACCCCTCTGGCCAGGCAGCTCCACTCCGAGCCCACCCCACGCTCGGGGCTGAGGGGGTGATGCCAGCCTTCAGCAGGCGTGGGGGATCCCCTCGGGCAAGCGGTTTGGGAGGGATTGCCATGGTTGGGAGGGAAACGGGGCAGGGGCTTCGGCCGCCTGGGCTGGGATGTCTCAAAGTTTCAGGTGCCAATCGCTCCAGGCTCCCTTTCCAGCCATGCAGAGGGAGCAGGAGCTTCCAGAGGACAATTCCCCTGGCCCCCGAGAGAGATGGCACAGGGGTGAATCACCCTCTGGAGATCCCTGCTCCCATTAGGGCCTGCCTGGAGTCAGGATCCAATATCTGACATGAAGATTAATCTCACCTATCCTGGAGATTTTAGCACTCCACCCGAGGAAGCACAATGCTAGAGGAGATGGGCAGAGCAGGCCTTGGGGTGCAGGGTGCCTTTAAAGGGGCATTTCTGATAAATTGACTCCTTCAAATCTCTCATCTCAAACAAGGTGTGAAGTTAGAGGTTGCCCAAGTGCTGGTAGAGAAGAGAGTAGCAATTACTGTGACTATAACCAGTACTTGTCCCACAAGCTGTGAATGAAGCCAAATGCTCACCTGCACTGAAGGAATAAGCAAAACAATGGAATTCTCCTCAGGATTTACACTGACTTTGGAAATTCAAGCAAAAACCAAGGCACAGCCTTCATGGCTGCCGCTCCCAGCAGCCACACCAGCGACTTCTCCAGAGCCAGCAGGAGGCCCAGGATGCTCGGAGCTCGCTTAAATCACCTTTTCCCTTTGGAATGGCCACCCCTGATTCCCTCCAGCTGCTCCCACCAGCACTGGGAGGAGCAGGAGCTGCAGCTGAGGTGGCACCAGTCAATTCCCCGGACCCCCACGTGCCCTGCTGGGATGCTTGATGCTCCCAAGGCACTTGAAAAGTGCTTTTTAAAGTGCCAGCAGGACGGGGAGTTCTTGAGGCAGCCAGGCAGGGCTGCAGTTCTACTCTGAACTCTTTGCTCCAAAGACACAAAACCCCCAAACCATCAGAGCATCTCCATGGGAAAGCCAAGGCTGGCGAGCAGAAGTGAATCCTGTGCTGACTCAGACAGCTCCAGACTCCAGGGGAAGCTTTCACTGAGCACTCAAGTGCTTCATTTGCCTGGAAACCCCTGGGTTATATAGAAACACCTTCCCTGTGTCAGCAGTGCCTCAGAGAAACCCCATCCCCTGTGCCCGGGTGCCTGTGCAGCCCCTCGGCGTGGGGCAGGGCGAGGGGGAGAGCGGGACAGAGGGTGTGGGAGACTTGGGCACCGGCCAGAAGGAAACCCGAGGGCAGCAGTTGTTCCCACGGAAAACATTTCACCTGCAGGTGCTGGGAGAGGGCAAGCCTCTTCTCCTAGACCAGAGGCAAGAGGCAGATCAGACCAGCTCTTCCTTTGCCCCTCTGATTCAAGTCAAACCAGCCTTTTGTTCCCCTTTCCCCTCCCCATCCTTTTTTATCCTCTTCCATAATGGGATGTTTAAGAAAAAAAAAAAAAAAAAAAAAACAAAAAAAAAAAAAAAAAAAACCAACCTCAAACCCTAATCACCTTCATTTGAATTTCAAATATCCCCCTCCTGGCCTCCCCCACGCCCCAACTGACTCGGAGCTGGGAATATGGAAATTTCTCCTGCTTGCCTTAAATGTGGCTGTGCTATGAAAATCATCAGCCTTATGCAAATCCCGAGCAGCCCCAATTGCCATAGCAACCAGCTGTTTCCAGCCCAACTGCTGCAGCTCTCATTTACCCGGGACTTGTCCTGGGGCTGTGCATGGCTGCAGGGGGAAGAGACCAGAGAAATCCTGGAGGCTTTGAGGAAAGTTTCACGAGGGAGAGCCAGCCTTGGGGAGCAAAGGCGTAGCCCAGGACGGAGCTCAGCGTGGGGCCGGGAGAGGCCAAGTTTCCTCAAAAGACTTTGGCCTGGCAAGCTGCTTCCAGCCTGAGCTGAGGAGGGAACAACAAAAGGGAGAAGGGAAAAAAGGATCCCAGGAGAAAAAAAAAAAAAATTAAAAAAAATGCTGGGAGGCAGCAGAGGCTGAGCACCCCCAGCCCAATCTGCCATCCCTTACCTGTGCTGGGTCCTCACCCCGAGTCAGGGTGGCCAGAACCTCCAAACCTCATCCCAGCCTGACCCATCACCTTCCCCAGACTCTGCCCCACGGGAATGCCGCCAGCAGCCGCCTTGGCAGGGCCCAGCAGAGGTCAGGGCTCTGCTCTGCCCAGCCCTGGCCGAGCAGGACTCTCACCTGGGAGCTCAGGGCTTCGTTCCCTCCGTGGCACAGGCAGACTGAGGCAAAGCCTCTGATTTTCCATCTGCCCTGACACGGATTTAATGCAAAAAGCCCTGGCACTGGGAGGGGATTTGGCCGGGGTGGAAGTTCTGGTGTCCAGTTTCAGAGCTGCTCTGAAATCTGCCCTGCGGACACCTCGCCACGGGCTGAAGGAGGGCACGAGGGGGAAGGATGGCATCCACAGGGATGGATGTCACAGCAGGAGGGACTCCTGGGGGCAGATGCATCACAGCCCCTCGCTGCTCGATCCTCTGGAGGTTTAAAGGGCAGGAGAGAAGATCCCTGCACTGGTGCTCTCTGCAGGGGAGACTGAGGGGCAGCTCCAGGCTCTGCTCCAGTCTCTGCTCTCTGCGACCCTGGGAGCAGCTGGAGCTGGGTCAGGGGAGCTTTGGGATGGATCTCAGAAGGTTCTTCCCCCAGAGGGTGCTGGGCACTGCCCAGGCTCCCCAGGGAATGGGCACAGCCCCGAGGCTGCCAGAGCTCCAGGAACGCTTGGACACTGCTCCCAGGGATTTGGGGGTGACTGAGCAGGGCCAGGAGCTGGGCTGGATGATCCTGTGGGTCCCTCCCACCTCAGGACACCCTGTGATCCTAAAGCACTCTGAAGAGTCCCCCAAGCTGTGAGGGTGAGATAACCCTGCTCCCATGGCCTCCAGGAGCCCAGAGCTGCACCAAGCCACCCTCCTGCCCCTCTCCAGCGCCCAGGCTCGGCCACAGAACCCCACAAACACCAAGCCAGGGGTTTCAGATCATCGACCACCCTAACTCCACCTCAACTCAACCAGCGCCACATCCAGGGACAGCGACTCCACCGCCATCCCGGCCAGACCATCCCAGTGCCCGACCACTCTTTCAGTAAAAAAAAAAACAACCAAAAACTTTCTCCTGACACCCGACCTCCATTTCCCTTGGCGCAGGCAATGCCCCCCATCCCAGAATCCACCCAAACCCTCCCCACAGGGCTGCCCCACGGTCCCCCCCAGGGCTGGGGTGCCCAGCACACCCCACCCCGGGCTGCTGGCAGGGCCCAGCTCCCCGGGTTAAGGGTGGGGAGGGAAGATGCTGGGGCTGCCTGCAGCTATTCGGTTCCCCGTGGTTGTGTTTGAAGCGCTTCCCTATCGCCCTTTTTGTAAAAGCTTTGGCTTCCCCCCCATAGCCTCAGCAGATGGAATCAAAGGGAAGTAGCTCTGCTTGGTGTAACCTGTTTTGATGGAGGAGATAACCGGGGAACAAGTGTCTGACACAAACAAACAGACAGACAGGGGCAAGTCCCACCTCAGCCTCCTGTTGCATCAGATACCGAGGGCTTAGATAAACCACAAGAAGGGGGAGATCTCTGCCCCCGGGGCTGCAGGACCAGGGGCGACACTCGGCGGTGCCAAGCCCCCACAGTTCCCATCAAAAAAATCCGCGCGCAGCTCGCTGGCATGGCTTTCATCAGTTTAAAAAGAGATGAAAAGAGCTCCGAGCCGAGCAGAAAACTCTTCATTACCCCCCATGGAGGCTCGCCTGGGAGCCCGGCCCCGATGCCAGGGCTTGGAATCACGCAGGGAAAGAGGAAAAGGAGCCGAAAACCAGAGGGATGGTCCCAGAACAGCCCGGCCCGCGTCCTCGGGGTGGTGGGGACAGCAAACCGACCCTCGTGGGAGCAGCTGGTGCCTGTCCCCCTCACACACACGATTTAAAAAAATTTAGAGCTGATGTTAAAAAAAAAATAAAATAAAATTAATATTCACACGGCTGGGTGGTGAGAAGCCTTAGAAATTATATGTGGTTTTAAATAATGGTTTGTAAAATGGCATAACTTCGCTGTAACCGGTAGATTTGGGATCAAGAAACCACAAGTTTCTGGAGAATGTATTTTTTTTTAAAGCCCTGAAACATTTCCTGTGAAACTGGTGTGGATTAAATGGAAAAAAAAAAAAAATTAAAAAAAAAGCATTGAGTTCTCCAAGCCTCCTACGAAAGGTGAACAATTTGAACAATTTTCTCAAAAAAGAAAACCCCCCACAATTATTTCCAACACTTTCAAAGTAAAACAATGCCCCAAATTACCTCCTTCCCCCCCTCTTCTAAGCCTGGAATTGGCGGGGATATGAAAGGATGAGATTATGCTTCTGCTGCTGACACTTCCCATCAGATCTTTAGGCATCAGTTTTAGATCAAGGGCTTGGTTTCCAAAAGCTTTTTGGTACTTAATTCCCTCATTTTTCTTTTTTTTTTAATTTTTTTTTATTTTAATTTTTATTTTTCTTGTTTCAAGTTCTTGGAGCCAACCCGCATCTTTTGGTGATGAAAAAAACCTTGGGCTACCTGCACCTAGGAGGGTTCCTGGGTGTAATATTGTTAATTTGGTATCCTCTCCTTTGGGGGGGAACGAAGCTCCTGGGGAGCGGCGCGGATTGGCCTAATCCGGTAGGAAATGGGAAATTCAATTAATGAGTCATCAGCAAACACACGAAGCCTTTTCCCACATGAAGCAGGTAACCAAAACACGCCGCTATTAGGAGCTGCAGTAAATATTCCTCCAACAGCGCACGCAAAGGAGCACAAAAACTTCCCGGGAAGCTCGGCACAAAGGGAGCTTTGTTGTTTATAAACAGAAAAGGCTGAAAGGAGCGAGGAAACGACGCGCCGAGAGGGTTTGGGAGAAGAACCCGCAGCTACACCTTGGACAGGTGGATGCCACCCCTCCCCTGAGGGTCCTGCAAGGTGTCCCCAAGGGTCACACCCTCTGCAGGGTCTCCTTTCCCAGAAAAAGGCAAGCAGAGCAAAAAGAAAAATCACCGGGGCAGGCTCGGGGGGGAAAAAAAAATAATAAAAGGAAAAAAAAAAAATTAAAGAGGTTCTTTGTGCTGCTCTTCACAAATGAAGGGGATTTACTCGTCCTGATTTCCCTGCTTGATTTGAAGGCTCCGAGCGCGCAGCCAACGCTGCTGCTGTGAACATTTTTTGGGGTATTTTCAAACAAATTGACTTCGCTGCTCCGCTTTCTTTTCTCAATTACCACTAAAAAGAGGCGCTGCAGCTCGCGCTAATGCCTGTCTGGGATGCTTAAACTGAAAAAGAAATATTTTAAAAACCAAATTTATTTTATCCAACCAAATGTGCTGCCAAGCTTCTGGTTTAACACTTCTGACTCCAGCCACAGCCAGAGCCTCCCACTATATTTAATAACAGCCAAGACCAGAGTTAAATCCACGTTTTCCTTAATCTCAATTAATCCTGCCACTCGTCATTGAGCGCCAAATATTTCAGGGGGTTCCAGTTCCCAGTTTAAGGCCCTGTGACAGCACCCAGGGTGTTTTGGAGGAGCTTGGGGTGTTGGGGATGTGTTTGTTGCTCCTTTATCCCAAACCCCAACTTGGGCTAGTTTGAGAGCCCCGAGCAGGAGCTGAGCTGGCCAAAGTCAATCAGAGTTCATGGATGTGAATAGAACCAGATTTTATCTCTATTTTAGATTATGTCAAATAACCCATCTTAACAGGCAAGAACACAGAGGATTTCTAAATCAAGGGCTGGGGTTGGTCCCTTTAAAACCTGGAGTTGTCTTTTCTTCCAAGTTATCTCAAATTGTATAAGAGGAAAATCACTCAGTGGAAAGCTTTCACCTCTCTTACACATCTCCTTGACCCAAGCTTAAGGCTCTTCATTACTCAGAGAATATTTGATCCTTCTACATTTTCTCCACCAGTTTCGTTTCGAAAGGTGTTGATTTCTAAGCTTATAGCACAGCTTCTAATAATCTTAATTTGCTGTACCTAGTGGGTGCTAAAATGATTTCTTATTGTTGCTCATTTGCCTAAAAAGGGATGTGAGCATCGGGAAATTACAGGGCTCGGGCCTTATATTCAAATCTCACTTCAGGCAGCCCGAAAACACAAACCTGATTTTTCGGGTGCCTGTTCCACCTCGCAGTGGGCAAGCCTGGCAGAAATCACCGCTCACAGCACTGCTGTCATCTCCAGAAGATCACCCTGTGCCCCAGCTTCCCACTTCCAAGGAACGCCGAGGGCAGCCGGAGCCCGCAGAGCGCCAGGTGAGAAACCCAACCACGCCTCCCCATCCCTTTTTGCTGGGAATTTGATTATCCCCAGAGTCCCTCCCATTTTTTACACACAGGCAGAGCCCAAAAAAAAGGCTGTTTTCCCTAAGGACAAGCTGCTGGCACAGCCCCCGTGCCACGCAGAGCTGAGCTGAGCTGAGTGTGCCAGGACTGTTCCAAAGCCATTATCGCCGTGGCAGAGGCGTGAGCGAATTTCCATGTCAAACCCACTCTGAGGACAGGAGGGAGGCACTCCGGGATTCGCTGCTGTCACACCGAAGGGATCTTGCATGGCTGATCAAGATACCAACGCAATCCTAGCCCAGAGCACATTCCTGATCAACTCCCAGGCTGCAAGAGCAGCAACAGGAGCCGAGAAAAAGCACCGGGAGAAACTTCCAGCGCCCACATTCCCTTTTTTCCCTTTTCTTTTCTTTCCCCTCCCCATCCTGCCACCCCAGACCCTCCTTACCTGGCTCCACCTGGTCAGGTTCGTGCCGGGCGTCTGTGGAATCTGCTGCATCCCCGCTCATCTTGATCTCTGGAAAAGGAGGCACAACTGATTTTAATAACAGGTCACAGTCCCAGGCAACAGGCACATGTGGCTTCCACTAAACAGCACAAATGAATGTGTGTAATTATAATAAACCATCAGACTTTCAAATTTCTGATTCCTCAACATCCAGGCACTAGAATATTCATCAGCTCTGAGGATGCACTTTCCCTCCTGTTGCTCTTTGCAGCCCCCCTCGCTCCTGTCCCCCCTTCCCCAGTTCGCTGTGGGGTTTTCACCCTTCTCACCCCTCCTCAGCCACGGGATAAAGGGATGGATTCAGCCCCGGGAGCTCCCCAGCCCTGGCCAGGCTTCCCAAACCTGCTGTGGTGCTCGGGCTGAGTCTCCACCCTCCCACACCTGCAGAGATGGGGATCCCTCCAGCTTTCTCCCAAATCTTTTCCCTGTCCTTCAAGGTGGCTCCAGCTCAATTGGTTTTTTCCCCCACTGCCTCGATCAGCATTTCATTTATCCTCTTTTCTTCACGTGCAGGTGCTCACACCCCTCACAAGCCACCCAGGAGCTGCCTTGTCCCAAAGTGTTGTCCCCAACATTTCCCTCCTCCCCCCATCCTCACCCACGCCAAGAAATTTGTCATTTACCCTTGAAGTGATGACTGCCACCACACCCGGGGCCACTTTCTCCTTCGGGGACAGCTGCAAGAAAAGGTGGGAATGGTCAACTTCACACCGTGCTGCTCATCTCCTCCTTAAAAGAGGCCAAGGACACCGAGGTGGGAGAAAGGGGGGATATCTATTCAAATTCAGATCAGCACCCCCTCAGCTTTTCCACCCTTTCCATGGGATTTTTAACCATTTCCAGACTAGCTGCGGGGAGGGAGAGGGGGGAAAAAATAAAAAGGTAAAAAAACGAGATAATTTTTTATCATTGGAGTGATTTGCATGTGCCTTCTGCAGCCAATCCCGGCCACAGACTCTTCCCATTTGCATCGGGGAATAACAACAGCGGGGAAGCTGGGCCAGTGTTTGCTGTGGTTTTGCCGGGGCAGGGAAGGCAGGTGGAAGCCACCTAAAAGCATCATGCAAACCCTTTTCCTCTTCCCCATATCCACCTTTTGTTATTCCCAAAGGGGTGAGAGCAGCCCCGTTGGATTTTTATCCCCATTTTTGCTCTCCCCAAACACAGGCAGGGCTTTGTGTGTGTGTGTGTGTGTGTGTGCGTGCAGGTTTTCTTTTCCCATATTCAAAGTTTCCCTCGTGTGCAAACAGCAGATAATCTGCTTTTCTGGCCAAGATTTCATAGCTTTGATCGAGTTGAAAGTCTGAAACTTTCTCCAGCAAATGAATAAAGGTAGGAAGAAAGAAAAAAAAAAAAAATCGGGATTTTATACCAGAGCACAGAAACTTTCACATACTTCAGAAACTTCCTTTCCTTAAATTATATTAAGGAGTGAGGGTGCGGGGCAAAGGAGGGAGAAAAGAGTTGTGGGATTTTTTTATTTTTTTCCCCCCCTTCAAATAAACCCTCTGCAATTAAGACATGAACGTTTAGTGGGGCTTCTAAGCATTTCTACTGCAGGAAGAGTAATTACCATCAGCTATAAACATCTTCTTGTCTTGTACCACTGCCAAGGGACCCTAACTTAGGCAATCTACAAAGCACAAAGTTTTGCTGGCTGCCAAAAAGTATTAAGAAAAAGAAAAAA
>VWZN01018082.1:164978-177118 GCA_013396955.1 Regulus satrapa | reverse complement strand
CCCCCCCCCCCCCCGGCAGGAAGGTGGGCACTTCACCGGGCGCCCCAGCGGGAGAAAAGAGGAGGGAAAGCAGCGAGGGAAAGGCCAGGGCAGCCAGAGCAAGCCCGTTTCCTTCTGCCCGAGCCCACGGCCCCGCTCCACGGCGCAGCTCCGTGCCCTTTACCTGCGTGCACGGACTCCAGGTTCACCATCCTGCCGGCGGGGGGAAATCCGCGGTGTGCCCAGCCTCCTGCCGTCAGCCCCAGGTTGCCAGGGGCTGCCAGTTTGCCCTCCCTCCTCTGCCAGCCGCTGCCTCTCGAACCGGGCGTGGGTCCGCTGCCGAAGGGACCTAGAGCTCCATTGCCTGTTGCCATGCAGGGCCAGGTGAGCATGCGGCGAGGTGCCACGCCTCGCCCCACCTCCGGCTCCCTCGGGTGCCCTGACACCCAGCAGCCTGGCGTCAGGCCCATGCAAACGCTGCCATTTGCATATTAGTAACTGGGGGATGGATGAGTCCCTGCAGCGCTGCCAGGCTGCGGGGTGGGGTGGGAAGGAGGGCAGGAAGGAAGGCGCAGCGCTCCGCCCTCGGAGCAGCACCCGCAGCACCTGCCCCAGAGCCCTCCCTGCCCCTCCGCGGGGTCCGGAGCGCGGCCGGCCCCGGGAAATGGGGTTGGGATGGGGGAACGGCGCTTTTTTGGTCACTCCGAGGCTCCCCTGGGCCTTTGGGGCTGTGTCCTCGATGCGGAGTGAAAGAGCGCGGTGAAGGGAGGTCAAAAGCGGCGGAGAGACCTGTCTTGGGTCGATAAAGCGACCCTGCCCTCCTGCCATGTGCTCCCTCTCTGTCCCCTGTGGAGGCGAGTGGCAGCCAGCCTCCTCCTCCTCCTCATCCCTGCTGCAGTATTTACCAACTTCCAGGGAAGCCAAGCAAGGGGAAAAAAAAAAAAACAACCCCAAAAAAACCCCTAACGCAGGGTTCTTCTGCAGAAAGCAGCCGGAGGCCAGAGCCTCTGCGCTGTGACAGGGGCCGAGCCACCCCGACAGCAGCGGCTCCCTGTCCCTGCCGTGTGCCACCCTGGTGACCCCAGCAGCGCCGGGGACAGCCGTGTGGCCGGGCCCAGCTCCCAGCCCTGCCCAAAGCGTTAACGCTCGATTAGTAGCTGCCAGGTACGAGCTATCACGCATTCATCTCTCCCTGGGTAATTCACGTTCCAGGGCTCTGGGCTTTCCCACATGCCGCTCTCCCTCCCTGGAAAGACAGGTTTCTCGAAGGGATGGGTGGGTGGATGGGTGGGCAGGAGCTCCAGCCCGGGAGCTGCCCGGCGGCGCGGTCAGGGAGCGCATCCCAGGGGAAGGCGGAGGAGCTCGACCAAACTCCAGCGGAGGGGAGGAGGGGGTTCCTGAGTCAGGGAATCGACTGCCAGGGCGGGGGACATTGCAGCCTGGAGGAAGCAGCGAGGTGGCAGCAGCGCGGGGTGCTGGGCAGCTCCCGGCGGGGCTGGGCTCCTGCCACCCAGCCCGTCCAGCCGCTCGGGCCCTGAGCCCTGCGGCGTTCCCGGGCAGCTGCCGCCCTCTTTTCGAGTGTTTTTCTCTGGGTTTTCCCCCTCCTGAAGGCTGACGTGATCGGGTGTCTTCACTGCGTCAAACAGGAATTTATTTGCTGGTGGCTCCCGGCCAGCTTGAAAGGCTGGCGACCACGGCAGCTCTCCTTCCCCCCCCACATCAGAGCACCTTTTGTTCAGCCCCCAGGAGTTTCTCTCCTCTCCCTGCTCTTCCTGGCGCTTTTCCCGTACTCCAGAGCCGAGCAGGAAGGCGGCTCTGCCGGGTGGCATCTCCAGGCGGGCAGGAATCCCGAGCATCCTCTGGGCAGGGCTGCTGTCCCGGCCACGGGCAGGGACACCAGTGCCCTCTCCTGGCCCCAGACACAGCCGGGAACGACTTTTTCCGGCTGTTACTCTGTGGTCGATGAAACAGCGGGGGAAATTGGATATTTAGGTGGTTTTCTCCCCAAATAGCTGCGGCAGCCAAGCCCATCCCCTTGGGTGCCCAGGGCTTTGGTGATGTGCAGGGCAGAACACACCTCTCCTTATGAGAAATAAAGGATGGATCACAGCATCACCACTTCTTTCTGCTGGGGAAATGAGATTATCAGGCAGAGGCAGGATTGGCTTTACTCTGATCGCTGCTAAAATCACTCCCAGACACCACCTTACGCGCTGGGTTTGGTTTTGGTTTTGTTTTCCTTTGTGTTCATCCATAACCTATCCACTCTCCAACTCACCGCAGGCACCGTGCTCTTCCTCTCCGCGCTGGGTTTGGTGTTCCCCTCTTGGAGGGAGATAAGCTCCGCAGGTAGCACCTGGTTTATGGGATACGGCTTTGGGATGGGCCCTGGAAGCACAAACTGCAGGGAGACGCTACAAAAAACCCCAAAGTCCTCTTCCGGCAGGGCTGGGGACATCCTGCAGGGACCGGCTGGACCACGAGCATCCCTATCCCGACATCCCGAGCCCGGCCGGGCACAGCCGCGCTCCGCCAGCACCCACTGCTGGAGGCCGGGGAACTGCACCGGCTGCAGCCACTCCAGAGCCTCGGAATTCCCAAATAGAGCCCACGGGGGCTCGCTGGGATGTGTCCCGACCCTCCCAGAGTGAGCCTCTGCTTGGCACGGAGGGATTTGGGCTCCCTTGGTGCAGCCCCTCAGCGGAACTGCCTTGGAGCTGAGGCCCTGGAGAAGGCTCCCAAAATGGAGTGGTGGAGCTGGGATTGGGGGTGTGGAGTTTGGACAGAATGTCACAGGGTGAACACTCTCAGCTTTAGGGCACAAGGGTGTATGGAACAAGATGGAGGGTTTTAGGCATCAGCTTTTTCTTCTTCTTTTCCCTTCTCCTCCTCGGGTTTGGGTGATATTGTGTGATTGGGTGCACAGTGCCACACTGCGGGTCACAGCTCTCTGGTCACTGGGTTAAAAGTAAAAATAATTTCTCTTTAAATGGCAATTATTCACTGGTTAAGTTTACCCTTAAAAGCCCCTGTAGCTTGAAGCTCTCATGGCCATTCCTACCCAGAAGCTGAGGGGCTGAGAGCTCACTCCCTTGCAGCACCGATAAGAAGAACAAACGTCTGAGACCCAACACCAAAATCCATCTCCTGCGTCTCAGTGCTGACCCTGAAGCAGCTGAAACTCCCACACAGCCCAGCGCCGGGCAGCAGTGGGAACGGGCTGCAGCCCCCAGAATCCAGCCCTGCTCCCAGCCCAGCGCTGGCTCTCACCCCAGGACAGGGATAGCCCCACGCCGTGCTGCTGCAGCACAGAACAAAGCCCTGCTCCCCGGGAAGGGGGAACTGCTGCAGGGCCAAGCGGGGAGATGCTGGAAGCGTTTCCCCATCCCTGCATTCCCCACGCTAGAGGGAATCAGAGCTCCACATTTCTCCCTGCAGCCACCTCAGCAGCTCTGGGCTGGCCCCAAAGTGGGGAATTCGGCAGGAATGTTCACAGGGAAAGCTCCTGGCACCCCCAGAGGAGCAGGCCCCAGCCTTACCGAGGGGTTTATCCAGCACAGCTCGAGCTCAAAGCTCCCACGGCAGCTGGGGATGAGCCAAACCTCTCTCCCGATGGAGGGCCTGAAAGGAATTCTGTGCTGGTTTTGTCTGAAAGGATTTCTGTTCTGGTTTCGCTTGAGGTGCAGCATCACGTTGCCGAGTCACAAATTCCTGGATGTTCTCCCCCAGTCCATGGATCTTCACCCAGTGCAGGTTTGAGACTTACCCATGAAAGAACAAATCTGAATTCACACAGAGAGTATGGTGCACAGAGAAAGTTTTAGGTCAAGGATGCTTTAAAAAAATCAGTTTATTTTACCTTACAAATGATAAATATTTTTTTTAAATCATTTCAAGTGTGTTTTACTTCATGTTCCAATATTAAAATACCTTTCCCTTCTCCCCCCACTCCCTTAAGTGATCGATACAAAAATATTTGTGACCAAATTTTTTTTTTTCTTCTTTCACAAAAAATTCCTGTATTTTAGGCAAAAAGGCACATTGTGAAGGCTTTTCACCAGGAGGCACAGGGGCTCCTAAAGACCCCAAGAGCTTCTCTCCCCTCTGTGCTTGTCCTAATTTGAAGAGGACACAGAACCAAGCAGCACTTGCAGTGCTTTCTGTCTGACCCCTCCAGGAATATTCCAGAGCCAAGGACAACTTCAGTGTCGTCCTCGTTTAACATATGGGGGAAACCAAGGCACAGCAAAGCAGTACAGTTATTTAAGAGCTTCTTGTGAACAGCTGGCAGAGCAGGACATAAAACTGGACGTGGTTGTAGAATCCTGCCTTCAAAACCCACCTGGGATCCTCCTCTCCCCTTGCAACCACGGGGTTACGGCGGCAGCCACGGATCTCTGGATGTTTCTTTCTTAGTGGAACAGTCACAAGACCAACACAAAAAAGTTGGGCCTTCACTAGTCTAGACAGGGATTAATTAAAGCCCTAATTACCAGCCCTCGAGGGGCACAGGATGCTGGGCTATATCCCCCCGGCGTATCTTCCATTGCAGGGGGATATAACAGCCAGTCAGGCACTAGGAAAAGCTACAGGCAGGCTCTTGCTTTGGGTGGACTTCAAACCTTCCTTGTTCGGGGGCCATGGTCCCAAAACCCAGCTGTTCCCCGTGGCTGTGTCACCAGGAGGCGGTGATGAAGGCAGCAAAGGGGCTTCTGCCGAGGCGTTTGGCAACCCAGGTCAGCAAGATCCTTGCCCTGCCCGCTCTGCCCCAGGCTGGGAAGTGCCCCTTTGAGCTCCAGAGCAGGGCAGCACACCCCTTTCCCCGTGCTTCACCCCGAAACCCTGAAGCATCTCCTGCTCCGGGGAGCCAGAGCATCATCCCCCAGCCGGCTGAGCCCGCCGGTCCCGGCACGAGGCAGCGCCAGGCGGGGAGGGGAGGCCACAAGGAAAGGCACAGAGCACGTGAACAGCATTCCTCCTTCGGAGCCGCCCCCGGGGGAAGCCGGGCCCGGGCTCTAAGTCTCCTCATCCCAAAGGCAGAGCTGCTTCTGAGGCACGTAGTAGTCGAAGGTGTAGCCCTTCTGGCAGCTGCGGATGCCGCACTTGTAGGAGGACACCTTGCCGCCGGCGTCGCGGCTCTTGCAGTACTTGAGCATGCAGGGGTACCACTCGATGCTCAGCGAGTAGCTGCACAGGCAGGGCCGCCAGCGCTCGGGGCACAGGCGGCAGCGCTGCAGCTCCGGCAGCTCCGAGCCCCGCGGCAGCGCCTCGAACATGGAGCCGTCCAGCCCTGCGGGAGCAAACGCGCACAGAGCTCAGCGAGGCCCGGCGGGGAGAGGCGGCCGAGGCAGCGCCGCGCAGCCCCCGGGCTGAGGAGGGGGTTGGACAGGGTTTCCAGGGGGGTGTTGGGACTTGGATGGGAATGGGAAGCGTGGGAGAAGAAAGAAGGTCCCGTAGGTCCGAGCCCTGCGGCAGCACCTCGGACACGGAGCCATCCAGCCCTGCGGGACACACACAGCGCTCAGGACAGAGGGGAGAAAAAGGAGAGAGCCATCACAACAGCCCTCGGGCTGAGGAGGAGGTTGGACAGTGTTTCCAGGGGCTGTTGGGACTTGGATCTGAATGGAAACCATGGGAGAAGAAAGAAGGTCTAACAGGTCCGAGCCCTGTGGCAGCAACTCAAGACACAGAACCACAGATCCACCCCTGTGGGAGCAAACACACACAGTGCTCAGGGTGCAGCAAAGCCAAAGGACAGAGCCACCAAAGCCATCCCCACACAGCCCCCAGGCTGAGGAGGAGGTTGGACAATGTTTCCAGGGGCTGTTGGGACTTAAATCTGAATGGGAACCACAAGAGAAATAAAAGATTCCGGGAAAAGCAAGGTCTGGCACGTCCAGCCCACAGCAGCACCTTGAACAGGCATGCCCAGGTGTGAACAGGCATCCCCCGGGGTGAGCAGGCATCCCCTAGGTGCTGCCATGAGATAAAGCCAAAGGAAACCGCCACCAAAGCCAGCTCTGGAATCTCTGCACAGTCCCCAGGTCAAGGAGGAGGTTGGACAGAGCATCTCCAGGGGGTTAAATCTGAATAGGAACCACAGGAGAACAAAAGACCCTGGGGGAGAGTAAGCCAAAAGAGACAAAACCATCTTTCCTCGGGGTGGTGGAGCAGGTGAAAGATTACTTTCAAAATCCCAAACCGGGTTCACTCGGGGGAGCGCCAGCAGGAGGAGTGAGATCTACTAACAGGCAGGCTGCTGCAGGGTGACACGTGTGCCTGAGAGCCAAAACGTCTGGTGCTGATCCCCAGAAACCTGTCAGGAGCCAGGACAGCACCACTGAGAGGAGCAGCCCCGGGGAAAGGCACGGGAACTCACCTTTCTCCAGCCAGAACTTGACATCTTCCTCCCGGGCGTAGATGGCCTCCCTGGCCTCCGCGCAGACGTTGTGGATGTGGGAGCTCAGCTGCGCTGCCTTGCTGAAGTTCACAGCCACGTCCATGCTGAGGTGCTCCAAACCTCGCACCTCCTCCGCCTGCCTCACTGTCCGGGGGTTTTTCTGCAGAGGGAATATCATCAGAACTTCAACCCCGGGTGCGTCTCCTTCCTTGGAGCACGCTGTGATGTGGTGCCACACACACGGGATGTGAGAGCAGATGTGCACCTGCATCCTCTACCTGGGTGAGAGGCACCTTAAAACAACCTCGTGGCACTGAAACCACGGTGTTTTACCACTGCCTGTGGTGGCTTCTCCATGTCTTGTCCTGATAAATGGTCCCAGATCAGAACTGGCTTCACTGGGGCAGGGATTTTCACAGCCACTCACCCACCCACAAATTAGGCTCAACTCAATCTCGACACAAACGAGGCTCAACTAAACCCCAAGAGCTTCACTAGAACAGGATCAACACGGCCGATGAACTCGGTTTAATGCCAAACCCCTCAAGCAGGAGGGGTGGTCAGGGGTGGCTGGAAGAGCTGGGCAGCCAGGGAAGGGCATCCAGGCAGGAAAACTCTGGGAATTGCAGTCTGGCTGGGAGGACGGAGCCCCGTACCTGCCGCAGCTTGGCCATGGACTCGCTGGGGATGATCTCGTTGCGGTGCAGCCGGGTCACAAAGCAGAGGGCCTGGAACTGGCTCTGGCCCCTCTCCAGCTCCCCGAGGATTAAGGCACGGAAAATCTTCACCTCCTGACAGAGAGAGAAATAACAAGAGTGAGGGCTGCAAATTTTGGGCACCAGTGAGGCGAACTGAGAGGTCGGGGTCAAAGAGGAAGGCTCCAGCCCAAAAACAAAGCCAAAGGTCTCATACTTGTGCTACCTGAGCACAGGGGTGCGGTCCCAGCTCCAATCTCACCCCAAAGCCTGCAGCAGAATCCCCGGTGTCTGCAGAGAATGAAGGGTTTTCACAATCCCACTGTGGCAAGGACAAATTGCTGCCAGGTCCCACATCCAACAGCTGAGGGTTTCTGAGCTTTCTCAAGAAGGGAAGCAAAGCTCCAAGGAGCCTCGTTGGGTTTTATTGAGCAAATATCACACAGCCATTATCTTCATGCCTTACTGAGTTAGCAGCCCCAAATTTCCTCTGCTGCCTTCCCTCACTTGCTTCTTGACAGAAGAAAAAGTTACTCAATCCCTGAACGTGTGGAACAGAAATGAAAATGAAATTGTTAAAGGCAGAAGGAGCCATTACGATCAGCTGCAGCCCACTTCCTTTTCTGTCCAGGTCACTCATTTTGTCATTTTCTATGACGTGGATTGCAATCCTTTCCACACCCAGCTGGGAAATCAATCCCAGTTACTTCATGTAGAGTCACAGAATTCCTTGCTCAACAGCAAATTCTCCCTGTGTCCCTCTCTGGCACCAGTACCCGATTTCTTCGTAGGGATCAATCCCTGTCTCTGGCTTCGATGCCCTCCATGGGAATCTGCCACCCCTTGGTGCCAGCCCACCCCACTCCAAGGGCTAAGCAGGACTGGAAGAGGGAGAGCAATCCCTGCCTTTGGCACCTCCTGCAGCCAAACCTCTCCAGAGAGAGCTGGGCAGGTGCTGGTGGCTGGAGAGCAGCAGGCAGAGCTGTGCCAGCTGCTCGAACCCCTCTCCTCCCGAGCTGCTCCTGCTGGGTGGCTCGCTGCCTCTCCCAGCCCCTCTCTGCCCCAGAAGGGAGCATTTCTCTTTTCCAGCTGAGCTTTCCTGCTCACAGAGCCTGCTGCTTATTTCCTGCCTTCTCTTCCACGCCCAGAAGAGAAACGGGAATGCCATTCAGTGCACATCTGGGCAGCTGCAAGAAGAGCATTTCCAGCCCCAGGATGGGAGAAACCATCCTGCTGGTGCAACTGCTGACTGCACAACGGAGAGCAGGGCACGGGGCAGGCTCGAGAAGAAAGAGATTCCAAAAATTCTTGTGCAATTGCTATGGAATCATTACTTTTTTCCCCCGAGAGGTTTAATGGGGAGATGTCCCACAGAGGCACTGGCTCCACTGGATGAACCCACATTCCCCATCCACACTTGGTCCAGCTGCCTTCCAGCTGGGAGCTCCCACAGCACGCAGGGCCCATGGATGAGCAGGCTAAAACCAGGAGCTGACTCTGGCATATTCCTCAGCTGTGGATTTCATTCTAATTCCCTTTGAACAGTCTGGGAAAAGCAAGCAGGGATAGCCACGTTTTGCATTCAGGCCGAAAACCTCCACAGGCAGGAGATTAAAAACAGTGCAGCACTTCCCAGGTTGGAGGCAATTTTTGTAAAATGAGAACGTGCTGAGCAGCTGATTAATCCTCCTGATCCGTCTATTTAAGAATTAGCCTTCAGCCAGCCGGCTCGTTCCTCCTCAGGGCTGATGCCAACGAGGAATTCACAACTCCCTCTGCCCAAACTCCAGGTGCCAGGGATTTCCAGAGCATTTCTAGACACCAAGAGAGGTGCACTGGGACAGGCAGGAATGGGCTGGCTTGCCAGCATTGAAAAAGCTGTTTTTTCAAGGCTCTGCCTCCTGTAGCAAGAGCAGTTCTGAGGGGACAAACCCCAACTTTACCTGGCTCTGAACAAAGCCCAAGGGGACCTTGCAGTGACTGCTCTGTCCTGAGCAAAATCACTCTCTTCTTCTCCCTGCCCTGTCCCAAACCCTTGCTTGGCCTTGACCCAGCTCTCCCTGCAAGCCCAGGTGGAGCAAGAACCAAACCACACTGCTTAACAAAGACTGCCCAGGGAAAGAGCCACGGGAGGTTTTCCCCTTCGGAGAGCACCTTCCCCTGGGCAGCCTCCTCGCCTCCTTCCCGGCAGGAGGAGCAGTGGATCAGTGCCAGGGTGGGTCCCCAGCCAAGGCAGCAAACAGCACCTTTCACTCTGGGCTCCTGCAGAATTTCCCAGCAGGGAACAAGTCCCAGCAGGGCAGAGCAGAGCAGGGACTCCCCGAGTGAACTCAGGGCAGAGGCACGGGGAGCCCTCAGCCCTGAGCTGGCCTTTGGGTGACAAACGCCCCGGGGAACAAGGCAGCAGCAGCTCCTCGAGGCAGCAGGGAAATCAGCGCTCCCAGCTCCCCAAATCCCACGGCTGCCTGTCCCTACCAAAGGCACTCCCAAGGAGGAGCAGGGGAATCTTCCAGCTCTTCTTCCCTCCTCGCCGTGTCCTCAGCCAGAGGCTGTCATCTGGGGGGGTGAGAGCAGCTCAACCTCCTCTGGCTGGGGTTTATTCCAGCAGGGATTTATTTACAAGCCTGTGTGGTCCAGCTCCCAGCCCAGCAACGGTTCCACGTGGAGTGGAGCAAACCAGTTCCCAGGGAAATAAATCATTTCAGTGCCTTCCTCCCTGCAGCCCATTCAGCTTTCCTGCCAAACTTCTCTCCCCCAGGGACATGGGGGCTGCTGTGGGGACTCGGCTTTGTCTCTGCAGTGGCACAGGCGAAGGAGAATGTGCTGCTGGGGACATGGGGTGACACCAGCGCTGCTGGGCCAGTCCTGCACACTGTGAGCAGCCTTTGCCCCAGGGAACGCCACCGCTGGCCAGAATCCCGTGAGTTTGCACAGCACAGGGAACTCGGTGTTGTATCCACACCGGGGGTCCAGCCAGCTGAGCTAGCCTGAATGGGTGGGGATTATGGATTTTAACCCCTCTGTCCCTGGAAATGGCCGGGATGGAGAATTTGGGTGCGCTGCCTCTGATATTCAGGTGTCTACAAAGGCAAATCAAGGATGTGCTGAGGGGGGGGAGGGGATAAAAAGCACATTTTCTGAGTAATAAATAAGATTCTACAGAGGAACAAACACCAGGGTGTTTTAATGAGCTCCCCTCCCCCTCAAGACTCCTGAATGTTACTCATTTCCTACTTCTAGCATCTGTCCAGAGAAGAATCTACTTTCTAAATCACACAGATAAAATCTGTGGTCAGATGCCTTCCTGGTGATTTGTCACCTAACACGTGGCCCCCCTGGCATGAGGAAATTGTGACACCACCGCCCCAAAACATCACACGACAGCTCTACCAACACCAAAAGGACTGGCAGCACAAGGGTTAAAACATTACCCAGGCTTCTTCTTCCCTTGTGCTTCCAACCCCAACTTTTCCAGTAATCAAAACGGAAGAGAAATTTCTCTGTATCTTTGCGCTGACCTTGAAATAAACCCACCCACTTTGTTCTCAGGCCGCGTTCAACAGCTGGCAACATCACTCCATTCCAATCAGACAACAACATTCAGGGCTGCTGAGCCCCCTCATTTTTTTTTTTTTTTTTTTTGCAAGACATTTTATGCCTGACCACAGGAAAAAAAGAAGCGTTTTCATTCCCTTCTTTCAAGCTGCAAGAAAAGGAAAGGTCAGCCCTGCTCTGCCCAGAAAACAGCCAGTCCCAGTTTGAACTCGCAGTGACCAGTTTGTGCTGCAGCAAGGAGAAAAATAACCTGGGGTGCTCTGAGGACACAGCTCCTGCAGGTCGAGCTCTGGAGGGAGGGCAGGGATGGAAGAGCAATGAAAATCCCAGCCCTGTGGATGCCCCAGGCACTGCTCAAGTCCCACCAGTGTCAGAGCAAAGGAACGAACAATGATCTCATTTAGCTCCTTTCTTCTCCAGCCCCTGGTCTGGCAACCACAAATTGCCAGCAGAGAAAAANCTGGTCTGGCAACCAAAAATTGCCCGCAGGGAAAAAAAATAAAAAAAAAAAAAAGAGTAAATAAACCCCTGGCTTTGGATGAACCCCCTGCAGTTTAAGCCAGAGGAGTGGAAAAATCATTTGTGGAAAAACCCCAGCATCCTGGCCACATCATCGGGCTCAAGGGCGGCAGATCAACCACCCCAGCTGCTTCTGGGAGCATTCCGAACCCCAGGACCTTCAGCGCAGGGAGAAGTTGTGTAATTTCGGGGAGAGGAGCAGCAGGGCAGCACGGGGAACTGTCTGGGTGCAGCTGGAGCAGGTCAGAGGGGGAAGGCTGCTGCCTGCTCACACATTACTCACCTCACCACAAAGCCAGCTAGGCTCCCTGCTCCTTTTTGTTTCCCTGGCTTTTCCCAGCTCTCTTCCAGCAAATCCATGGAGCAGAGAGAGTAAAGCCCCAGCTGCCCTAAAACTGAGGGTTAGGAATGCACTTCCATCACTTCCAGCAGGGGCTGTGCAGCCCAGGATTTAACCTATGCACTCAAAACACCTCCAGAGATCCCCAACCCAGAAGAAACTCAGCCCTCTCAAGGGAGGGAAGATGTAACACACACTCAGTCGGGTTTGGGGGCGAGCTCTGAGCTCTCAGGAAGAGCTGAAGCAAGTGAAAAACGCTGAAAAAAAATCACCAGCTCAGCACAGGTCACATCCCAGATTCCCAGAGGACCTGCCCAGAGGATCTGTAGTGAGCTTGGATTTCCCTCACCTGGGAATGTGCAAGTTTGCAATCTGCAGGCTTCAGAGCCCTTCCTAACTTCCCTTCCCCTCCCTGCAGTGGCTTGCAATTATTGAATATTTTCTTTAACAGGAGTCACAGGGCTGCTTCCCCGCACATGTGCTGGAGTATTTGAAATATGCCACCACTTCCAAAATCGCTGTGGCTCCTGCTGGCACCTCAGAGAGGAAAAGGGACACCTGAGGGGCTTGCAGGGAGCGATTGGAAGGGGACGAGGCACCAGAACAATCCCTGGCAAAAAAAAAAAGCTCCGAGGTTCACAGCAGGCTGGGA
>VWZN01018082.1:128390-141856 GCA_013396955.1 Regulus satrapa | reverse complement strand
GATGGACAGACAGGGATGGACAGACAGGGATGGACAGACGGGGATGGACAGGCTGGGATGGACAGACAGATGGACAGACAGATGGACAGACAGGGATGGACAGACAGATGGACAGGCTGGGGTGCAGCAGGTGGTCACTGCTGTGCCACCCAGAACCTCTTTGTGTGCCCAGGTCCTGCTGGGGGTGTTCCTTGAGCTGGAGAACGCTCAGAAGTTTGTTTTGCTGGGTGGGAAGAGCTTTTTCTGCCCCCGGAGCAGGAAGGAGCGAGGCGAAGAGGCCTCAGGGTGTTGACAGCGTGGGGGAGGCTGGTGAGGGGACTTTGGGGGGCAAGGCACTGCCCAGGATGGAGCCCCTGGAGCGAGGCAGGAGCTGGATGAGAGGTGAGGCCCCTGCTGTGCCACGTGGGGCTGGAAGCCGACACAAACAGGTGCTGAAGGAAGGCCCATGAGCTCAGTGCCACTGACGTCAGGGCCGCCGCGCTCGGCCCGTCCCCAGCTCCTTTCCAAGGCAAACATCAGACATTTTCCATCCAGCGCTGCTTCCCCTCGCCTGCCAAATTTCCCTCCCATTCCTGCAAGCCAGGGCTGGTGTCCACACGCTGCTGCTGAATTACAGATCCCTTCCCAAGCCTCCACCGCGGAGCAGCCCTGGCAGGAGCAGATAAGGAAGCTGGGAAAAGGACTACCTGATCCCATTGCCATCGAAATTCCAGCCACCAAAACCCCCTGTCTGTGCTGCTGCTGCTGCTGCTGCTGCCCGGAGAAAAGCAGCCTCGCTGGCCTGGCCTGCAGCTGCTGATCCTGCTGGTTTTTTCCTGGAGAAGGGGATGGCATCACACACACACACACACACACACACACACACAGAGTTCTTTCCCAGGCAGCTGCCACCACCCTAAAGCCAGAGGGTGGGATTGGGCTGCAGAGGGATAATGCTGACCCAGGACTGCAAGCCCAGGCATGGCAGCTCAGTGCTGCTGCTGCTGCTGCTGAGTAAGAGTGGTGGATGCAAAACCCTCCCCCGGGTCTGGTCCTGACCCTCCACCTGCCTCGGCTCCTGTCACGTTATCCTGAATTTATTGCCATGAGTAAGGCAGCTTCAGGCCCCAAGTTCATGCTCTTATCTAGATTTTGTGTTTGTATTTATCTCCCTGAATTGCTCTGATTTTTTTTTTTTCCATCCTTTTCCCAGTGTTTTCTCTCTTCCTGCTCTCTCCCCCCTCGCTCCTGTCCCATATTTCTCTTGCTGTCCTGTTTTTTCATTCTGTATTTACAGTGGGAAGGGAGAGGGGAGTAAATCAAGAGCCACACGTGCAGGCACACATATGGGCTGGATGTTTGTCTTGCTCAGTCACAGGGTGAATAAATGTCCTTGTTCCAACACGTTTTCCCATTTCACTTCCCAGGGGCTTTTCAGAGTGAGAATTCCTCTGCACACCAGGGCTGAGCTCACTCTCCTTTGCTGTGCCTGGTGGCCTCACTCCTCAGGATTTTCCCCTCCTTTTCCCAATTTCCAGGAGCCCAGTGCCCACCCAAAAGCCTCCCTGCAGGACAGCTGGAGCTCCCTGGGTGCTGAGCTGGCTCCAAAGCCACTGATGGAGGTCTCTGAGCAGGATTTTCCCTGCTGGGGTTCTCCCACATCCATGGGGTTGCTCAGCCCTGCTGCCCTGGGTGGGCTGTGCCTCCCATCCCTCAGAGCCTTCTCAGGAGTCAGATCCAGCTGGAGGTGAAGGAGCACTTGGGGGACACCCCACGGGCTCCGAGCAGTGAAGTCACTGGCCAAAACCCCAGAGCTGACCCCAAAATCCATGACTTTTCCAACCCCCTGCTCCTCACCAGCACAGGGAGGGGAGGAGGCACTGCCCCTTCCTCATCCTCAGCTGCCTTCTGTGCCAGGCTGACCCTGGGTGGCTCGGGAGGGACAGAGCCACAGTTTCTGTCCCCAGGGCAGGCAGGGCAGGGAGTGCTCCAACTCCCTTGCTGGACCACGGCCTGCAGGGCTGCTTGGCTTGGGATTGCCAAATCCAGAGGATTTCACAGGATTTCACAGGAGACTCTATTAACATCTGGCTGCCCTTTTCTCTATTTCCCTGCCTGGCCTTGTTCTGCTGCTCTTTCTCCTGCTGTTTGCCCACAGAGCCCAGCTGTGGGCTGACCCCAGCAGGGAGCTGGACTGGGGAGCACAGGCTGCGCTGAGAGGGAGCTGGGGAGCAGCAGAGGCACTTGGAGAGGCAGCAGGGAGCCACAGAGGGAAGGGAGAACCTTCAGGAAGAGACTGAGGAGGAGTCTAACACCCCCTTACCACCAGAGCCCCTTTCCAGCTCCGTCACCTGCGCTTGTCAAGTCCCTGCTGGCACAAAGTGGTGCCCTCAACCCTTTCCCACCCCCTGCTCCACCCCACAGCCCATCTCTGTGCCAGCCTAGGAGCCCAGCAGGACAAGCTGAACTGGCACAGCTCCTCAGAGGGAGCCAAACTCTCCCTGTGCCCCCTCCTGATGTGCCCTGGGAGCCTTTCCCATCTGCTGACACTGCTCCAGAGCTTCATGGCTCTCACAGGCCAGGAAGAGAAGCACCAGGGGGAAAAATCAAACTTCTAAGCAGCAGGACAGGGACATAAAGGTGTCTGTTTGGGGATTTCCAGTCTCTGGATTTCTGGGAAGCCAAAGTTTCCCAGCTTTGGCAGGCTGAAGTTTCCTGAGGCACAAGATGGAGATGGCATTTCCCAGCTTTGCAGAGTTGGGCGCAGGGAATTTCTTGCTGGGATGCAAATCCAGAGAGAACTAAACGAACAAAGGGATTCCTGCTGCTGGGGGCAACAGCAAATTATGCTGAAAGTTCTGAATTCAGATTAAAAACAGCATCCTCAAAGGAGATCCTGGAGGCCAGAGCCCCTTGATAGCAGCTACACCCTCAGGACCAAACCTTTTTGTGGAAATAAAACCTCTTGCAGCCACCCAGATCTCAATGCAGTCAGTTCTTCCAGCTGCAGGATGAATGAAGAATAAATGAACAATAAAAAGAGCAGAATGATCTATAAGACTTCTACAGCCCCCCGAAAGCATTAGGTTCTATAAACTAATAATTTCACATCAATAATCTCCCTCTCTTGCAGCTTTATTCCCAAAGATCCCAGAGCACTTCAAACAGGCTGGAGCAGAGCAGAATCTCCATGAAATCCCAGCTCCAGAGTCACTGAGCCTGAAAACTGCCAGCGACCACAGCCCCAAGAAGCCAAAGCAGATGGCGAGAGATCTCCCGTGGTCCTTTTCCAATCCAGCTGAGGAATGTCCCTGCCTGATCCCAGATTGGGAGCTGGTGTTTCAGCGCTCAGCAGACACCTGAGAGGTGCTGCCAGCTCCACCCAACTTCCCCCTCTCCACCGGGCCAATCTCCAGTGAAAAGGAGGTGGGAAAGAAAACAAAAACTCAAAACCAATGGCACAGAAACCAAGTTAATCATCAAAGTGTGTGTGTGTGTGGGGGGGGGATCCTTCCTGGCCTCAGCAGGCAACCAGCAGAAGCCTTGAAAGGCGGCTTTAATTAATTAATTATAAACAATGGGAACATGGTGCAACAAGCCCTGTGAGCACGTCGAAGGCATGCAGGATCCTCTGCACAGTTATGCAACGTGTTGATGGCTGCAGAATCCTGGATTCCGGGCTCCAAGGCTGCCCCTGCAGCGCTCCCCCGATTGCCAGCCTGTATTTTTAATGAGTAAATTTTTTTTTTTTTTTTCTTTTTTTTTTTTTTTGGATCTGACATTGCCCTTTGACTCAGGCTCCCCCTCCTCCTGTCCTCTCATTTAATGCTGAGCTGTCGTTTTGCCCTTCAGCTTTCCCATACTCAGCACAAGCCCTGGGAAGGGGCTGTCCCCCAGGCTGCACAAATCCTCGGCGCTGTCACACCCCTGTCCCTGCTACCTGCCTCGCCCAGTATCGCTCTTACACAACGGGGAACCCGTGTCCTGCCTGCGACTTCTTCCAATAATTAAGATTCCCTGTGGTCCTGCTCATAGCCTGCAGGCCTGGTTTAAGCCCTGGAAGGGTGTAAGGCCTGTGTGGTACCCTGGAGGAGCTCCTTGGATGCTCACAGCACCCTAAAAGTCCAAGTCTTGGTGCAGGAAGCCAAATCCTGAGTAGGATTTGAAGCAGGATTCATCCCCCAAATTGCTGAATCCTGTTGGTTCGGCTTTCCTTCCCTTCATCCCCCAATCCAAGGCACACAGCTGATGGTCAAATCATCACAAACCATCCGAGCTTTACTTTATGCCCTATAAATTGAGTGTGTTTCATAAAAATTGAGTGTGTTTCATCGAAATTGAGTGTGTTTCATCGAAATTGAGTGTGTTTCATCTAAACAGAGTCCATCTCTTCGAAATGGAGTCCATCTCACACAAACTCTGCACGGGGAAGAGAAGGCTCCACTGAGACCTCGCTGGGGCTTTCCAGTGTTCAGGAGGGTTATAAAAAGTGGGAGAGGGATTTTTTAGATGGATAGATAACAGGACGGTGGTTTTACAGTAAGAGAGGGCAGGGTTGGAATAGGTGTTTGGAAGAAATTCTTTACTCAGAGGGTGGGCAGGCCCTGGCACAGGGTGCCCAGAGCAGCTGTGGCTGCCCCTGGATCCCTGGCAGTGCCCAAGGCCAGGCTGGGGCACCCTGGAGTAGTGGACGGTGTCCCTGAACATGGCAGGGGTGGAAGGAGCTGGGATTTAAGGTCCTTTCCACCCCAAACCACGAAATCAGAGCCCAGAGTCTCTGCAGAGCTCTCATCCAGGAGAGCCCCACCGAGCCCTGGATGTGCTGCTGCCGGCATCCGATCCCCGTGAGAGCAGCACGGAGCCCTGAGCCAGCTCTGCTCTCACCCTGGGAGCTCTCAGCTCTCCTGGGAGCTGCTCTCCTGCCCTGCCACTGCCCGGTGTCCCCCCGTGGCTGCAGGACTGATCTTGGCACCCTCCCACTGCAGGAACACCCGTGTCCCATTTTCTGCGCCGGGGATTTATTTCAGGTAGAGGTGGGAAGAAATGAGAAAGGGCTGGAAATATGTAGGATGTGCAGGGCACCGTGGATTAGTGGGCAGAGCACAATTCACCGGCAGGTTCCCCGCTCCTGCCTGGCTCCGAGGTGTTGTGAGAACCAGGGCCAGTGAATCATGGGCTGGTTGAGCTAATTCTCCCTGACTCCCCATGACTTCATCACTCGCTGCTGTTTGAAAACCTGCTCTGGAGCCTGTCTACAGGAGTGCCCCGGGGTTGGCTTAACTGTTTCTGTTCTATTTGGTTGGAAGTGGATCCAGTTTCTTTCACTTTTTCATCCTGGGGGAGATTGGTTTTCCAACACCAGGCGTGTGCAGCGATATCGCAGGGTGGAAATGTTTTGGTGTGAGCAGTAAAGCACCCTAACAGTGACAAAAAAAACCCCAAATTTTGAACAGCAGCAGCAGCATGAGGTATTAATAAAAAAAAAAAGAGCAAGGATTTAGAAGGGTTCCAACCACGAAAAATAAGAGGATGCAAAAGATGAAAAATATGAAAACGCGAAAGAAAAAATGCAGAGAAAGCAAAAAGGCTGCACAGCAATTTCGGGAGAGGGAAAAATTTCATTTTGCTGAAAAATTTGCCAGCTCCCCAGTGCATGCCTCAGTTTCCCTAATTGCTACGTGGGGTTACCAACCCAGACCTATTTTGCAAAGGTGTTGTCAGATTTAATTTGCGAACCTTTGAAAAGCTCTGCCGAGTCCTGGAGATGAAAGGCCCTGCAGATGCCACCCGTGGGTGTGTGCTCTGAGTCACAGGCACAGGGACCTGTGTGCTGGGACAGCACCCGCCAGGGGACACTTCTCCTGTGCAGGGACCAGAACAAAAAATCCCAGGAGATGCTCCTACAAAAAATGAACTCATGCTGGAGGCGCCTCTGGGAGGGGCAAAGATAAGGAGATGTCCAGGCTGGGCTGTGTTTTGGCTCCTAAATTGCCTGGAAAATGTGTGTGTGCACAAGCTGGCACCTGGAACATGAGGTCCCCAACCCAAGGAGGACAGGGAAGTGTTGGAGCGGGTCCGGAGGAGGCCACGGGGTTGATAAAGGGGCTGGAGACAGGCAGAGAGTTGGGAATGTTCAGGCTGGAGAGGAGAAGGGTGTGTGGAGACCTCAGAGCACCCGGGTCTGAAGGGGCTACGGGGAACTGGAGAGGGGCTCTGGATCAGGAGCTGGAAAAGGGGAAATGGATTCCGACTGCAAGAGGGGAAATTGGGGTTGAATGTTAGGGAGGAATTGTACCTTGGGAGGGTGGGCAGGCCCTGGCACGGGGTGCCAGAGCAGCTGTGGCTGCCCCTGGATCCCTGGAAGCATCCAAGGACAGGCTGGATGGGGCTTGGAGCAACCTGGGAGAGGGGGATGGGCTTTGAGATCCCTTCCAACCCATCCTGTGATTCTGGCTTTGCAACAGTAAAACCAGGATCTAAAACCACAATCCTCAACATTTTATCTGCCTGACCAGCACCAAAATCTTATCAAAGCACCAGGAAAACAAACCAGGGCCATCTTTGTCTAAGCCAGACCTCTTCCTCGGGATGTTTTTTGTTCCTCCAGGATTAACCTTGGCTGGGGCAGCTCTGCTGAGTCTCCCGAGTACACGTGAGAACAGGAGCCTCCACCCTGCAGTATTTTTTAATTACTTGGAGACTTACAGGACTGTTGATGTTCTAAGGAACAGCTCAGCCCAGCAAGCCAGGGGGAAAGTAATGCATTGATGTCAGTCAAATTTTTCCTTTATGAAATCGGGTCTTAAAAAACGGCATTGCCCTTTCCTGCACCGGGGAATGAATTCTGACTCATGAAAGGCTGTGGGCCTATTAATAAAAAATTATTAATGAAAGAAATGCCCTTTCCCAACAAGTAATATCCAAAAAATGCAGAATGCTGAGGCATTTTTCATAAAGAGAGAGTCGTAAAGACATGCAGGCTATTGATCTATGTGCTGGGGGCCCAGGAAAGGAATTTCACTTTATTTTTCTCTCATTTTGCACAGACAAGACCTTTAGAAACTGCGTTGGGAAGACAGGTTCTTTCCTTCTCCTATCAGATCCAGAATTTATGCTGTTCCTGCTTTGCCTCTGTTTCCTCCACACCTCAAAAAAAGCTGGGAAATGTAGAGCTGGATTTTTACTCAAATCCTTTCCAACAGGGGGTTCCTGATGGATATTTAAGGAGATTTTTTTTACAGGTAAAAAGATCTGCTCCTTCTGCAGCACCACTGGGGCGTTCCGAGAAAACTCAATTAAGCACAAATCTCTGGCGTGGTTAATTTGCACCCTGGGCATTCATCTCAGAGAAATCTCACAGAAATTCCAAGTATAATCTTGGAGGGATGTCAAAGGAAGGCCAGTGTCATCCTATAGAAGTCGCTGGAATCCACCCATGCTCATAAAGAGCTTTTTTTTCTCCTGAATTCATCTGTGATTCCAACAAGTGAACATTTCCCAGGAATTCAGCTGCTGGAGATAGATTTTAAAAATTTTTTTTTAATTAATTTGACCATCTAAGCCAAAAAATGGTTCCTTCTCCAGGTATCTTCCAGTTCTGTGGACACTTATGGGAAGAGCTGCATAGGATACACCTGAACCTTTCTCTCAGAGCACACAATGAGGGTTTTATTTCACCACTCACCTTTTGGAGATTGTGTGGCCTGTGGGAAAAGCAGGGCCCGCCAATTTTTGCCTGTTCTGATCTGTGGCTGGGTTATTTCCAGGTCTAGATGGACAGACCTTGCACAAACCCAAAATAAAATCAAAATAAAGATAATGGGGCCGTTTAAGCCCAGTATTAACCGTGAATTTCTCCTCCCTCCTGAATACAGCAAGCCCTGGGGGGAGCCTGCTTGAAGAATGCTTTATTCTAGGCGTTCATTTTAATTACAACCCTAATTATTTTGGTGCACGGCTATGACCCAGTTAACAAACCCACCATGGGCATCCCGTGGTCTCCCCGACCCTGCCCATCTCTGCAAGGAGGGAACCTCAGCTGCTGGCCAAATTATTTTTGAAACAAGTGGTGGAACTGGTTGCTACATCTTAATGAAAATGATTTTTCTTCTTCTTCTTCTTTTTATTTATTTATTTTTTTTTTAAAGGAGCCATTTCTATGTATATAAACAGCCCTTCCTCCCCAACCTGGTTAGACAAGAATGTTCCTGGGTGTGGACTGCCTGGTATAATTAACTGCACAGCTGGAGCTTCTGATCCCTCCACGTCTGCTCCTTCCTTCCCTCCTTTCTTCCCCCCTGCATCCACCTGGGCGCGAGCCGGGCTCCTCCTCGCAGGGGCGCGGGGCGCGGCGCTGGGGCTGGAAGGTTTCCTGCATTCCAGAGCCCTTCCTCGCCGAGACCACGACGCCAGGCGCAGCCTGCCTGCCTTGGAGGGGGCCGAGAGAAGGAGCTGGAGCAGAGAGCGAGCAGAGCAGCCACCGACCCTGCCCAGGCCATGGACACGGGCAGCGCAGCCAGGACCAACGGCACCGCCGGCAAGCCCGAGGACGTGAAGAGCCCGACTGCCCCCAAAAAAGAAGAGGAAGCCAAGAAGGCCACGAGCCCTGGCGGAGGCGAGAAAGAAGCTATAAAAGGCACGGGCGGTGCTGCGTTGGAGACAGGGCAAATCAAGAGCTCCCTCTTCTCTGGGAGTGACTGGAAGAGGCCCATCATTCAGTTTGTGGAGTCATCCGACGAGAAGAGGTCAACCTACTTCAGCATGGACTCGGCAGACTCCAAGAAGATGCAGTTCGCCAGCGGCCAGATCGGGGACATGAGGAGACCGGCCCTGAACTTCCCGGAGAAGGGTGACCTCAGGAAGTCCCTCTTCTCCTTGGATTCCAAAAAGAGCTTCCTGCCCGCTGACGGGGAAGGGAGGAAGTCCCTGTTCTCCGCGGGGCAGATGGGGGAGCTGAAGAAATCTTCCCTGCCTCTGGTGGAGACGGGGGATCTGAGAAGACCCTTCAACAAGGCCGACAGAGCCGCGGGCTCCCGGCCCCGCGTCAAGCTCGAGGACGTTCTCTGCGACTCCTGCATCGACAACAAGCAGAAGGCTGTGAAGTCCTGCCTGGTGTGCCAGGCTTCCTTCTGCGAGCTGCACCTGAAGCCCCACCTGGAGGGAGCGGCGTTCCGGGACCACCAGCTCCTGGATCCCATCAGGGACTTCGAAGCCAGAAAGTGCCCCGTGCATGGCAAGACCATGGAGCTGTTCTGCCAGACAGACCAGATGTGCATCTGCTACCTCTGCATGTTCCAGGAGCACAAGAACCACAGCACGGTGACGGTGGAGATCGAGAAGGCGGGGAAAGAGGTAACTTTATTCTCCTTTTATCCCTCCTTTTATTCCTTCTGCTGCCAGCAGATCCCTGCGGATCCCGATGTCACGGCACAGCCTGCAGTCGCTCCTCGGGCCGTGCCCTGCATGCAGTGGTGCATGCCACCATAGAGCAGTGGTGCATGGGAAGGGTTTTGTGCAGAGCTGAGATTTCCTGGGCGCTGATTCCACGGGATTGGCGCTCTCCGGATCCTGGCCGGAGCAGCGCAGCGCTGGAGTGCAGCTGCAGGCTGGAGAACCTGGCTGCCAGCACACCTGACTTCCAGCAGAGGCTGAATCAGAGCCCTAAATGTGAAGTTTTTAAAAAGATTTTTGAGTTTGGACAGGGTTTGCGTGGTGTTGGCCACAGAAAGGCAGGCACTGCTCAGAGTCAGCGCCTCCAGAATACAAACTGTCAAATCAGTGGCTGCTAATGTTACCCATGGCTACCAATAACTATTGAAAATTGCTATCTCAGCTCCTTAGAGTGAGATTAGGTTTTGGTTTTTATTCTCTTCTGTTGAGCCACACCTATGGAAAGAGGCTTTTGAAGTTTAGACAGGGGGGAAAAAAAAACCCTGGTGCAAGCACAAAACCCAATCATTTCCCCTGAAGTGTTACTACAACAGGTTCAGGGGATGGACATCCAGGGAGATTTCACTAATGAAATGTCTTTCACCTTTGTTTGCTCAAAGCCTCCTGTTGTTTGCTTTCGGGGTGGATGAGAAGGATTTCACTTGTTCTAGCAAAAAATCAGGGTCTCACCACATTTGCTGCTGCCCAACCCCAGTGCAGGACCTGGCCTAGCAACTTCCTAAGCAGACAGGACAGGAGAGATGCCAAAAAGGAGACCTGTAAAGTAATAATTATATAAAACAACGTGCCTGGAGTCACACAGTCAGAACCTGGAAGGGCGCTGAGATCTCCAGAAACCCCAAGCCAGTGCTGTGATGTGGCGAGCAGGTGCCTGCTGTGAGAAATTCTTGAGCTCCCTTCTTATCTCACCAGGCTGGAAGCTCTTGTGTAGAGCTCATCTCTGGCTTCTCTGGTCTTTCCTTGCCATGTTCATCTCCAGCTTGCAGCCTGGCTGAAACCAGACAAAGCCTTTTCCATGTCTCAGACAGCCTTTCCCAAATTCCTGCAGGGCTTGCCAGCCTGCTGTTTGTTCCTAATTGCCTCTCCTCGTGGTTTTGATGTCAGCCCTGAACATCTAACATCGAGCTGTGCCTGGTGCCTGCCGCAGTGTCCCATTCCTGCCTGGAACGAGGTGAGCAGCTGCTTCCTGAGGAAGCAAAGCTGCTCAGATCCTTCCTCCCGTGGCTGGGGACACCTCCAGCACCTTGCTCTTAAAGGCACGAGCACGGGTGAGCAGAGAACTGGGGGTTTGAATGCTGGTTGATTCCTCTCTCAGAGTCCTTGTGCCACCTTTAGCTGGTGCGCTGGCTCTGCTGCTCCTCAGCCTAAAGGACTGAGGATTTATCAACATGAATCATGCACATGTGCGAGTTTCTCCTGACAACGAGTTTGATCGTGTTGTAACTCGAGCGAGCATTCACTCAGACAAAAACAATTAGCACAAAAGCTGTTGCCTACAAATGTTTGTTCCCACCCCTGATTTATTCACCAGAGGTGGAGCCTCAGCGAGGGCCACAAAGGGCAATGAATATTTCCAAGCCCCTGGTGTGTAACACCTCTTCTTATCACATCTGCCCAGCTGGAATGTGACCACAAATTGGGAGAGTGGCCGGTGCTGCTGCCCTTGTGGAAGGCACAAGCAACAGCCTCACTCCAGGTCATCCCTGTTTTCCCAGCTTGGCATCCCAGCAGCTCCAGAGCAGCTTTAAAACCCCCAAGGCCATTCCGCCACTGGAATGGTGAGCAGAATAAAGCTGTGTCCGGACAGAGCCTTTCACACAGTGCTGGGTGTCCGGGATTTATCTGCAGGGATTTCCTGGCTGTTGTGTGGAGAGGGTTCCAGAGCTGGTGCTTGTTTTGCTGCACCGCCTGGGGGCTCAGCGATTTGGTGGCACAAAAAAAAAAAAAAAGAGCTTGGTTTGGGTCCATCTGCCCTTCAGAATTAATGCAGATTTCCCCCTGTCTTTGCTGTAGGCCTGTAGGGAGGAGAGGAGCTGTGCTCTCGAGCTGGGAAAGCTCCTTCTGTGGAATCAGGAAAAAGTCTGTCTCAGGGAGCAGACACAGGAGAGGAATGCAAACAAGCCAGAACACAGACACCTATAGTTAGGGCAGTGCAAAGCCTGGTATCACTGTCTCAGAGAACACAGCAGCATCTTCCACTTCTCAGGAGCCTGAGGTGAGAGTCACTCACCCCCTGTTCCTGCTGAGCAGACACAAGGGAAAGGCACAGGGACTCAGACAGACATTTGTCCTGACTTCCCACCCAGTGCTATTTGCGTATTTTGCCCAGCAAACCTTTAATGCTCTCTCCAGATCCACTTTGCATTCGTTTCCTGCTGCACATTTAAAGGAAAAGTAACAGTTTGCACCAGAGCCAGCCCAAAAAAAACCCAAAAAACAGCCAGGAAAAGCTCTGTGAGGCTGGGTAATAACCACTCACACTTGAAAAGTGAGAATGCTGCACAGCATTGTGCAGTCCAATAAAAGCCTTGATTTATCAGCAGAACCAGAGCCCCCCTAGGAGCCAGCATCCTTCATTGTGAAAGGGGATCCTTCATCCCAAACCTGTTTTACAGGGCTGCTCTCTGCAGGAGACAACTTCACCTCTGCCTGCCAGTCCCAGAGCTGTAAATCACCTGGCTTTACCTTCCAGCACCAGCCTCGGTGCTCAGCATGCCGGGTCAGCTCTGCTGGAAAAACACTTTGATTTGGGGTTCTGTCTGTGATTCTTTATCTTTCAAAGCCAGGTTCACTGCGGGCACAGGGTGCTGCTGTGCAGGAAGGGGAGCTGGCTGTTCCTCCTTCCCACGGAGCAGCTTTGAAAAGGGGGGGGAGAACTTCACAAAGGCTGAGCCAGGCTTTGAAGAAAACCATCCACAGAGATGGCATTCCCATCCCCTGCGTGGCTTTCACTGAGCAGAGAGCAAACGAAACTCAACCTTGGAAGGGTTTGGGGGCCTTTCTCACTGCTGCAGCTCTGAGATTTTATCTGCACCAGCTCCAAACAAAAAATTGCTCTTTCCTCAGAGTGTCCTGCAGGAAGGGCACTCTTCCCACCTGGAAATCGGAGTGATTTTGTGTTTGCCCGAGTTCTGCCTTAACCCCTACACTGAGGACAGAACACAGGGCAAATCCACTTGTTTGCCAGCAAGGAATTCTCTCCAAGCTGCGCAGACTCAGCTCCTCCTGTGGCATTTTACAGGAGCTGGCAGAGCCTCCAGAGGCTTCAGCCCCCTGACACCCAGCTCTGCCTAAGAGAAACCGAGCTGGGAAAACGTGAACCTGGCAGAAATCACCTCTCAAACAACTCCCTGACTCTTCAGCCACGGCATCCTGGCCCCGCGCAGGGCCAGGGAGCTGGAGCAGCACCTCTCCAGCTCCCAGCTTTCCCGTGGATGCTGCTGCCAGGTTAATTAGCAGAGCTCTGCCAGGCCGGGGACGCAGGGCTGCTCCCACAGCATTCAGGGCATGATGCTGCTTGTGCTGCTGCTGCTGCTGCCTTGCACAAACCACTTGCATCATCGTGCAGGGCTCATAATCTCCCATCTGCAGGTCCCCCGCAGCACCAGGGCACGCTTGGATGTGCACTCTGAACTTTCACTGAAGCCTCTGAACTGCCCTAATTAACTGAGGCTCTAATAAGGGAGCTCCAGTCTTACCTTGAAGGTCTTCAGTGCCTTCATTTCTCAGCCTGCTGTGCTCAAAAATTGTCTGAATCTGGATTTCCTGGATTTTTTTCCCCTCTGTTCCTGTTATTCGTGCTGGGGGTGTCTGGGGGTGTTGCTGTATTATCTCTCATTAGGATCTTCTGAACCCCGAATTGGATCTGGTCTGGATGGTCCACCAAGGATTTTTGACCCTGGAAAACCTGAGAAGTATGAAGACAGAGAGGAGTTTTCTCTTAGGGAGTGAGGCTGAGGTGCTGTCTGTCCCTAACACCCCTGGCCCCCATACTGTGACTGTATATCTGTGATATGGGCAGCCAAAACAACCTTCCA
>VWZN01018082.1:113945-128315 GCA_013396955.1 Regulus satrapa | reverse complement strand
AAAAAAAAAAAAAAAAAAAGTCTTAAAACCATCAGGAAATCACCTCCTGAACCCTTGAAGTTGTGCTCCATCTTCAGAGCACCCTTCCTCAACCCCTCTGCCCATGCCACCAGTTTTTCCACTATTCCTGAGTCCCTCTGCACCTCTCTTGAACACTTTTTCCTGTGTTTATGGTGGGGGTTTTTTTGTAGTATTTATTAATTTTTTTTTGCAGCACCCCACAATCACACCTCCCTTCACCTCCCCTGCCCTTGCTGGAGTCTCTGCTGGTGTTTCCCCTTTGCCAAATCTGGCTGACTGTGGGATTTGCATCCTGGATATTGGGACCATCTCTGTAATTTCCATTTGCAAGTCATAAATCTCGCTGCAAATTGTTGTGTGCCTCTGCTCCTAAATGGTTGTTACATCCCACACCACCTTTCTGGGGGATGTTTGAACTGCTGAGAGCCAGGATCACTTTTACAAATAATAGTTCCCAAAATTCCTTGGAGACCCATCTTAATTAAGAAGGACTATAAAAGCATAATATTATTATCACCACCTTCCAGCCATCACCTGATTTTTTTTTTTTCCTGTCATTTTCTCTGCAAATCCCTTGAGTATGGGAGTGTCTACGTGGCTGTGAAAATTCTGCTCTTCCCCAAAAATTCCTTCTAGTCTTTCTCTGTAGGATTTCACTCACATTCTTACAAGGATATCCTGATTTTTGGGGATGAGGAGGGAAGTAATTGCTCTGGAGATGAGCTTTTTAATCAATGCCACCTGGATGGCTCAAGGAAACAACTGGAATTTAGGTGTAATGTCTCACATTGGTTAATGCAGTGGATAAATGGAGCTAAAATATTTTCATCTCATCGCATTTCCCTGCTGTGCCAAGTCTTGATGCACAGGACATCTCCCACTGCATGTGGGAATGGAAACCAGCAGGAATTCCTCCAAGTCACTGTCTTGAAAATGTGAAAATTGCAGGATCAAACTCCCGTCTCTGTTCTTTTTGATCAGTGGCAGAGCAGATTTTCTCATCTGGGAGCCAGTGTGAGTTCCCTGGTGAAGCTGTGCCACAAAATCCTTCCCTGTGTACCCTGAACCCCTAGAGAGGGTGAGAAGCAGCTCATGGCAGCGTTCAGGCCACTGCTGAGGGTGTGTGGAGAATATTTAGAGAGCCAGTGCTCTCCTAACTGCTAAGAAAAATGTGAGGGTGCAGCTTTTGTGGCAGCGACACTCCTCTGAGCACACATTCCCTTTTTCCTGCCCGTTTTTCTTGTGTTTTGTAAGGCAACAAAACCACCACCCAACTGTTCTCCCTCCATGAACAGAGATTTTCTAAGTTGGAGCAGCTGGGGTTGATGGCTCTCAGAGCAGCTGTGCTGATTCCAGCTCCAGAGGGGTTCAGGCACTTGACTGGCATCAGGAACAAGAGCTCCTGTCTGGGCTGGCTCACAGCTTCTTCCCTGCTCTTCATTTTGAGTGGAGAACTGAAAACCTTTAAGCTCTGATCAGTAAAGACCCAGATTTTCACGTTCCGTTCTGTTCTTGGATGGACAGCTGGAGAGTGAGGGTGGATTTACCCACCCACACCTCTAATTGTTGGCCTGAATTAAAGTGGTTTGGGTTAATCCGACGATTTTCCAGAAGATGCCACATGGCCAGCGGGTTCTCAGGGCTCCCCTGACACGACAGAACACAGGGAAGTTCTGCCAGCTGTGGGATTCCTCGTGTCCCGCAGCCAGATTGCCTCCAGCCACGGCTGAGACCAACCTGCACGCACATGAAATGTAGAAATGCACCAGCAAAGGCTGGGGCAGCATCTGTGGGGCAGGGATGGAGAATGGGAAGGACCGAGGGAGGGGTTGCTGGAGTTAACGGGGCAAGGCTTTGCCAGCATCCGGGTCCTGGGCTGATCCGGGGAAAAAATGATCCAAGGGAACAGTGCATGGTCTCCAAAGCTCCACTGCCACGAATTCCTGTGCAAGTCTCAGCTCTGAGCTTCTCTGGGAAGCCACTGCACAACGAAATGCAAATGAATCCCAGCGAAGTTGCTGATCTCAGCCAAGCAGGTTGACTACACCTCTTCCCTCCTGCTTTTGTGGCTTTTTTTTTTTTTCTTTTAATTTTTTTTTTTTTTTCCAAGCATTCCCCAGCTCCATCGCTACATGAAAGCTCTCAATTCAGAGCAAATTAATCCACAATCCTGTCTAAACAGAATTCCTGCCGGAGGCATCATCCTCTTGTTGCAACACTCGTCAAACGTCATTCCGTAATTACATGAAAACTGTTATTGCTGCACAGGCACACCCTGGGCTGGGCCCTGCTCTGCACACACAGCTGAATTTTGAAACAGCTCCCTTCCCCTGAAGCTCCCATGACTCCCATGTGATTAAAAGCAGCACCCTGACAGCCTGGGAGGCGGGTGCTGCTGCTTTGCTGAGGGAGCTGAATCTGCTGGGACGGTGCCCGCTGGCAGCGCGGGATGCCCACGGCAGCCCGGAGCTCCCCGCTGATGTTTGCAGCCCATCGGGGCAGGCTCGGGGCTGTTTCCACCCTCAGCCCCAGCTCACCGGGCTCCCTCCCTTCTCCTCTCCTCCCCGCAGGCCGAGCTGTCGCTGCAGAAGGAGCAGCTGCAGCTGAAGATCATCGAGGTGGAGGATGAGGTGGACAAGTGGCAGAAGGAGAGGGACCGCATCAAGGTGCGTTCGAGGTGGCCGATTCACCTCTTCCTCCTGGAGCCGCCAGGTTTTTCACCCCTCTCCCACATCCCTCTCCTTTCCCGCAGCTCCTCCTCACCCCATCCCTTCCCCGGCCTCTATCTCATCCCTGTCCCAAACTCCAAGCCAAACCTTGGAAACAACAACTCCCACTGAAGTCATCTTGCGACATTCCCTGCGGGGAGATCAAACCCTGATACAAAACCGAGGCACCTCCCTGCTCTGGCTCCTTTTTTAGGTCCTTTATGACCCTTCCATCACCAGTAGCCAGGCAGATTTAGAAACAAAATCCACAAATAACCCGCAAAAGGGCTCTGGGTTTGCCAAACCAAGATAAGACAGCAGGAGCAGATGAATTTATCCCAACAAACATCTTATTTATGGTGGAACAGATTATTTCCATGCTGAGAGAGGGCTCCTTTATAATTCTTGCACCGTGGTAAGGGTTGGAACAGAGTCATGGTATTGTTTTTTTTCATTTATAGCCTAACTGAATAAAGCAGTGAAAGCACAAGTTGGAGACACCCCAGAAAATTTGCATATTATTAACAGGCAAAGCCATTCTTCTCCCTTTTATGTGGTACAAGCACATTGGCTCACCAGCTCTGCTTTTCATCTGCTGTATTATTACTATTACTATTACTATCATTATTATTATTATTATTATTGGAAACCTGACCTAGAAATTTTGACTCTCAATATAGTTGCATCCCCTGTCCTTCTGAGGAATATTTCAGAGGCACCTCGAGGTCAGGCTTGTGAAAACTGTTCCAGCACCTTCCATCCTTTGAAATGGTGGGGATTTGGTCCTCGAATTGCCCAGGAGGCCAGAGCTCTGATTTAGAAGGTTGTGGAGTGTTTTTAATACCTCCTGTGAGTGCATGAGTTGAAGCAGGAGATAAGCTCTTCCCGCTGGGAAGGCAGTGGCCCTTTTGGATTGCATCCATGTGATTATTGCAGGAACAGGTATTGCTTCTCTTGGCACGACTTTCCTGCAGCTGAGACTTGCATAGCTGGAGTTTCCATATTCTAAATGCTGAATCCTTGGATTTATCCCCCTCTGTGTCTCCCTGTTAGCAAAGGACTCGGTGAAATTTTAATATTTTCTCGCTCCTCTTTCCTGCCGCCTCCTCCCTCTGCCCCTTCCCCTTCCAGAATTACACCACCAACGAGAAAGCCACGGTGGACCAGCACTTCAAGGAGCTGATCCGTGACCTGGAGAGGCAGAGGGATGAGGTGAAGGCTGCCCTGGATCAGAGAGAAAAGATCGCCTCAGAGAACGTGAAGGAAATCGTGGATGAGCTGGAGGAGCGGGCGAAGCTGCTGCGGGAGGACAAGGAGAACAGGGAGCAGATCCACCAGATCAGCGACTCCGTGCTCTTCCTGCAGGTGACAGAGACCTCATTTCCCTTTCCTTTGTCCCCGTGAGGACGGGATTTGTCCCACGGATGATCCCAAAGAAGTGTGAGATGTGTGAACCTTGCCCAGTTCACTGCATATCCATGGCAGGGATCCACCGGGACATTTGGAGCTGTCTCTGCTCTGGGAGGTGAGGAATGGACTTGGACACGCCATTGGTTTTTAAGGATGGCTGCAAGCCACGGGCAGAGCATTTCCCTGCCCATCTTCGCTGCTTTCCTTTGCGCTTTTGGAGTCTGACATCAACCAGTTCCCTCAGATTCAGCCTCCACACCTTGACGCTCCTCGTTAACTGCGATCCCTTTTTTTTCCTGGCAGGAATTTGGGGCTCTGATGAGGAATTACGTGCCCCCTCCATCCCTCCCAACCTACAGCGTGCTGCTGGAAGGGGAGAGCATGAGCCCATCCATGGGGCTGCTCAGGGACGACCTCCTCAACGTCTGCATGAGGCACGTGGAGAAGATCTGCAAGGCAGACCTGGGCCGCAACTTCATCGAGAGGAACCACATGGAGAACGGTAAAATACCCCAAATGTTCCCCTCCCCTCCCTGCCTGCTTCCCCAGAGTGCAGGGCCAGGGTTGGTGAGGAGGACGAGCACTCCTGATGAAGAAGAAAGTAAGCAAAGGCCTGGGAGGAAAAGTGGGAGTAGCAATTCCTGTAGCTGGAATGAATTCTGGATTGTGAGAGTTATTAGAAGGTGAATTCTGGAATATCGGAGTTGTTCAATCAGTTGAACTGCCAGGGATTTAGGGCATCTCATGCAGGACACCACACTGGCCCCACTGCCCTGATTCTTGGTTCGTTTTAGGGTTTCATGTTTAGGATTTAATGGGTTCACCCACCCCTGTGTGGAGTCAAGAACGGCCGCCCTTCCCTCCTGCCCTGTGCCAGGCTCCAGCAGGCCCCTGGAAGTTCAGCAGGACATTTTTCCAGGAGGGAAACTCCACAGATCTGCTGAGGCAGCTCAGCAAAGAGCAAAGGCAGTAGAAGAAAGGTGAATTTGGGATGGCAAGCTTGAAATCCCGTCTGTACCCTCGGTTAGCACGTGTAGGGTGCTGGTGTGACATCAAATATTACAAGTGCAGGGTTTCAGCCTCTGCCTGCCGGGCTGGAACATGAAATACCCTGCAAGCAGCTGTCACTGAAAAGGAAATAGTTGAAAATCTAATTTTCCAAGTAAAAATGGGCTGCATTTGGGTATTAAGCTCCAACTTGAGCTGGAGTGACTCTGATCATACTCCCTGCTCCACCTGGGAGAGCTTTCCTGCCTGATCCAGGCTGCTCCCCACACTGCAGTGATGTTTAAGGTGATCTTTAAGGTGAATACAGAGGTCACAGCCAACACCACAGCACCAAAATTAATCTTTTTAAAACCCACTTCCTCACAATTAGCTGTGAATAAAGGACTTGTCTTGCATCAGGCTCACACCTAAGATTAGGACGGGGCACCACAACGGGGCTGTGCTGTCTGCACTTCCCAGCTCTGCCACAGGCAGCCTTTGTGACCCTGGGCGTGTTGCCTAATCCCAGGGAATGACCTCTTACACCAGGAATACCAGGGAAGGGAAAGAGTGGTTATCTCACCTGGGTGTAATCTCCCCGTCATTGAGGAACCCCAGATGCCAGGGCAGCAGCGGGTGATGGGAGGATAAATGGCACCCTGCTCCTCCAGGAGGATGTGGGAGTCCAAAAGGTGCAGGAATAACCTCGAGGGCAGCTCACACAGCACAGGCAGCTCAGGAACTCTGCTGCAGATCTGCAGAGTCGCTGATAATTCGCTCCAATTCTCTGGACACCCCTCCTGTATTCATCATTACACTGCCCAGAGCCGTCATTCTGCATTGGACATGAATTAAATGGAGCAGATCCTTCTGGAGCAACCCTTCAGGAAGGGCAGGGATCCCAGAGAGCTCAGGATGCACAGCTAGACGTGGGTTTTAAATCTCTCCCTGCCTTCAGAGGAGCACCAGAAATTGTACATTACTTATCTTTCAACACTGCAACATTCCTATTTAAATTCTCAGCACTCCACATGCTCCAGAACTACTGAGAAATTTGACAATAACTCAATATCAATAGACGACAAACAGATCCAAAAATCACTTCTGTGCATTTCCCTTTCTTTGTTCACCTGAACCCGTGCAGAATTTCCATCTGCTGGGCTGGGCTTTGCCAGTCCTGGAGCATTTTCCTTGGGCATTTTAAAAACCCGACGAGGTTCTGCAGCTGGAAGCTCGGGATAAAGCCTGATTATGTCTTGATTATTTTAATTGGGGTCTCCTCCATGTTGTTGATGCCAGAAGCCCTCATTGTTATTTGAGATCCATGGAATTCAAGTGCCAAACCCACTCTTAACTCCTGCCAGAAACCTGGGTGCTTCCAGGAGCTTTACCAGGGACACAGCTTGGACTCTGTCCTAATGAAAAGTTGGGAACAGGTGGGAAATGTTATTTATGGCGAGTCCCAGGAGCTTCAGAGCTCTCCCTTCTCCAAGCCATGGTTACAGATGAAAGAGGGCAGCACTCTGCATCCAGTGGCTGCAAGGGAATTAAACCCATTAAGGAACCGTGGAGTTATTAACTCGGACTCCCCCTGAGTCACTGCAACAAATTCATTTGCAGCTGGCTTGATCTTCTACTGTCAGAAACTTCCCAGGAAGAAATATTATACTAATGGAATGAAAGCTGCTTAATAGCAGACTCCAAAGGGAATCCACGTCCTTTTAGTTGTCATAACAGGTACCTACGTGGCGAGGAGACAAATAGTCAGGGAGCTTAAATAGCCCCGAAATAAATGGGAGAAATAAAAGAAAAGTTTGTTGAGTGACTTGAGAATCAAAGAATGGAGCTATTTTAAACATGAAAACTGAATTTGCTTCCTTGCAGAGAACAATAGGTTTATAGAGGCCTTCAAAGAATGTTTTTATGAGCAAGTGCAGTGATAAAGCCTCATTTCCTGTGAGTCAGCGTCAGAAATCCAAACCCAGGCTGGGTAGGAGTGAGTTTGAACTGACTGACCGACCACCCTTGTCCAAAGGTTTAGAGCTGTTTGCAACTCAGCTTTAGCATCTCTCTCTCTAAAAACTGGAGAAGCCATCCCACTGAACCCTCCCCGAAGGGACTGGTGGGGCTTTAAAGAGTGGCAGCTCTCCATCAGCCAGCCCTGTGCTCAGGCTGAGCACACCAAAGGAGCCAAACTCAAACTCCCAGAGACATTTTTAACCACACAGCAGAATTTTGGTGAGAAAATGCCTCAACCCTCAGGGCTCCCTGTGGATTTTAGAAGATCCTGTGTCTGCTGTGAGGTTGAATGCTTCCGCTGGGCTCTGCCTCTGAGGAAACCTGTTATTTTAGACTCTGGGCAGCTCCAGCACTGCTTTAGCTCCTGGGCAGAGATCCCTCAGGGGGATTAAAGCCCCCCAAAGTGCAGCCCTGAGCTCATGCCCTGCTCTGCCTCTCCAGGGGACCACCGCTTCATGATGAACAACTACGAGTGGAACCAGCCCGACAACCTGAAGAGATTTTCCATGTTCCTGTCTCCCAAAGGTACGGCATCCCAGAGGTGGGCAGGCTCAGGAAAGGAACTTCACCCATCATGTGTCCCGAAATTTGCCCTCCCTCACATCTCAGATCCATCCCTCTGCACGTTTTCTCTCCAGCTTACTGAGCTTTGACAAGGTTTTGCCTCAAACAAGGCAGAAAAGGTTCTTAATTTGATGGGGAAGAGCTGGAGTGACTGAACTCTATCCAAGAGTGAATATAGGGGAGTTTTAACATGGGTTACCAGGATAAAATCAGTGTTTTTCTCCACCCAAAGCTTATCTCTCTGCGCTGTCAAGTGAAAGCTGCACTAAACATTCAGATTTTACTTTCACCACCAAACATCATTTTTCCTTACAGGGAAAGGACAGAAGAAGTGAGGAATGTGTCCTAAAATAAACCCAAAAAAAGCAGGAGTCTGGAGTTCCTCCCTGAGCTCTGACAAGAGCCCTGCTGCTTTGCTTATGTCCCACTTGTTGTGTACCCGCTGCAGGACGAATTTTTGGAGCGAGCCAATGTTTGCAACACATGCAGCTCTAAAATCACAGCTGGCATTCCTAAATTGGCACCCAGAGCAAGGAGCTGAGGGTGCAGACAGCCCGGGCAAGGCCAGGAACAAAAGAACAGGAAGGGTGGCACCAAGCAAGTCACCAAATGTCAGCCCTGCCCGGGTTTGCCAGGTGTTTCCAGCTGCTGCTCTGCAGACAGAGCCGGGACAGGGCTGTGGCAGCCCTGAGCAGGGACCCTCCCTGAGGGCACGTTCCTGCCTGTGCTGGGGTTTCCTGAGGATAACCCAGACCCCAACACTGGGCCCTTTGTCTGGATCGCCACTTTGCCCTTCTCCCCTGCCCTCAGCCCACGCCTGGCAGCGCTGGGATGTTGTTGGGAGCAGGGCTGGCACTCCCAATTCAGTGCCAGCAGGACTTGAGCAGGGCTCTGCACAAGTTCAGGGGCACAGGGGTGTTTTTTTCAGCGTTTTGGGTTCGTTTTGCTGCTCTCCTGCTCTGCTGCCTCAGGGTTTCCAGGCCCTGAGCTGTCAGAATTCTGCTGAAACTCAACCCTGCACCCAAAAACTTTCCAACCCTGAGGGAAATTTGAAAATCAATCCTAGCACTGTGCAAGCTGAGCTTATCTCTACCCAAAACGTGGAGCTTTCAGGTGGAACCAGCCCCAAAGGCAGTCACGGAGCATGGCAGGAACACCGAGCAGTGCCATCCCACCTGAGTCTGGGATGGAGATGCTGCCCCAGCCTGGAAAAAAGGAGGGGAAAAAAGAAGGGAAAGCCATTTTGGCAGTGGCACAGTGTGGTCAGTGCTGTCAGGAGTGCCTGAGCTTCCCTCTGCTGCTCTTGGGAGACTTGGGAGAAGAGGCTCCAGCTGGGATCCAGCATTCCAGCTGGACCCAGGAGGGATCCCCAGGGCACAGTGAGGGCTACACAGCAATTCCCCTCTTCCTGCCACGCACTGCTGACTATCCAAACACTGCAGGATGGTTTATTCCACCTCCACATCCCTCTTTTCCTGGAAACACAGACAATGCTGCCTTCCCAATTACTCATGCTGTGTTTTCCATCAACACAGCAGCTGTGGCCAAAACAAGCAAGCCCGTGATTGCCCAGAGAGCCCGGGCTGGAGCAGGGATGGACAGAGCAGGGTCAGGGCCCGGGGAGGGCAGGAGGGATCCAGCTGCTGGAACCACGCTGGGGGAGCAGGATGAATCAGTAGGCAAAGCAGGAGCCATGACCAGCTTGGCTTGCAGGCTGGCTAGCCAAGGATCACCCCATGAATAATGCAGCACCCCCAGCATTCATTTAACTCTCTGGATGCCCTGTCACCATGGCATCAAAGTACAGCAGTGCAGCTGATTGAATCTTGGCTAAAGAATCCCCAAAAAAAGGGAGGGGAAAACGAGGACCAGCCTTTGAGTTGTGTAACACGATAGGAATCCTTCAAAATCTCGATGGGATTCCTTCAAAATCTCATGGCAGCCTTGCTCCACACCCTGCTTCTGGCCAGGCTGGGTCACTGCAGATTCTGCCCCAGGCCACAGTGGAAAGTCTGTTTGCTGGATGGAGGAATGCTCTGTGCGAATTCCAGACTGGGGAACTGCTTGGATTCCAGCTGAGCCTATTGGTTTTAAGCCCTGCTTAAATTCAAGGAGACTTCCACCGCTCTGGAGTTTCATAATAAATGGCTTCAAGCTGAAAGAGAGGAGGTTTAGATGGGATATTGGGAGGAAATTCTTCCTGTGAGTGTGGTGAGGCCCTGGCACAGAGCAGCTGTGGCTGCCCCTGGATTCTTGGAAGTGGCCAGGGCCAGGTTGGATAGGGCTTGGAGCAGCCTGGGATAGTGGAAGGTGTCCCTGACATGGCAGGGGCTGGAATTGGGTGATTTTTAAGCTCTGTTCCCACCCAAACCATTTTATGATTCCATATTTGCTTGCAGGGATGACAGGATGAGGCAGAGGGGCATTAAACATCTCAAACACTGCCTCAAAGACAGAGGAACAATCTATTCAGCTGCTCCACACTCCTTTCTGTCCTTCCCCACTAAACTTCCTTCTCCTGATGTGTCAAACAGTTTGGCCAGAGCCAGGAGGAGGTTGGAGAAACCATCTTGAAAGTCTTTAAATGAAGAGTATGAGGGACTCAGGCACACAGAGACAAAACTGTGTGAACACAAACACATCTTAAACAGCGAGGCAGCCCACAGGATGGCAGCAGAGCAGCTCCAAGAATCCCTTTTTGCTTTACTGGGAGCTCAGTGCCTCCCAAAAGGGCAGCAGCAGCAGCACCGGCCTGTGCTGGTGGGAGCCTGGGGCACACACCTGGCCCAGGGCTGGCAAACGCTCCCGTCCTGCTGTCCCTGGAGCTCTGCAGCGCTCTCACGTCGAGTCCCAGAGCTGAGCTGGCGGTTCACTGCAGCTCCGTGGCCCTGAGAGCCCTGCTGGCTGCAGGAGAAGCCTGTTCCCCATCCCCTGATAGTTGGGGTAAAACCCACGCTCTCCTCGGCCGCCCCGATTTCTGCTTTGGGGCTGCTCCCAGCTCGGTGGGGACCCTTTCCAGAGCAATGCCAGGTACAGGCCTCTGAGGCAGCTCGTCAGGAGCCGACTGCTGAACTGGATGCTCTTGTTTTACAGCCAATTTCAACCCACGGTCATGGGAATTTTCCTCCTTCCAAGCGACCGAGGAAACACTTGGTACGGGTAATTCCGCCTTCAGTGTGAGAGGATCTAACCCCCCGTGCCACAGCTTTCTGCCTGACTAACCCAGCTCTCCTGCTGCCCCTCCTGCCTGCCCTGGCACCCAAAAATCCCAGCACCAGCTCCTGCTGGGCTAGCAGCCCTGCCTGCACACAGCCCAGCCAGGAAAGGCATCCCTGGCTCTCCGTGCTCACACAGAGAAAGGAGCTGGGGAACACAGGAGGCAGTTTGCAAAAGCTCCCCAGATCCTGAACGTCCAGAACGCTCTGTGGAGGCTGAGGCACGGCCAGGAGGAGACTCCAAAAACTCTCAGCCAGTCTCGGAAGCACAAGGTGCTTCTTTCTATCACACCTTTTATGAGCTTATTTATTTGTACTATTTATAAGTCCTCAAAGACACAGCCTGGCCCACGTTCGTGCCTTTTCTTCCCAGATCCCCGTCTTCCTTTTCCAACATTCTCCTCCTTTGCTTCGTTCCTCCAAGGTCCAGCCTTTCCCTTCGTGCTGGAAGCAGCCAGGGCCACCCTGCCTGGGGAGCTCTGGTGACTCACAGCCACACCTCAGCCCCTCCTGCTTTCCAGGGCTGTGTCCCTCTCATCTCCCGGCTCCCAGATTCCTTCTGGCAGCCAGGGCCTGACCCCGAGGAGGCCAGGAGGGTTCGAATGAAGCCTGGCAAGTGCTGGAGTCACCCCTCCTGCCTCTGGAGGTGCGGGGAGCTCTGCGGCCACACCTGCACTGCGGGGCTCTCAGGAGAAGGGCTCTTCCCTGCCTGGAGCGCTGGCATCACCTCGCGCCCACGCACAGCTGCCTTTTGTCCCTGAGAGCACAGGGACAGGGCTGTGCCCCCCCCCGAGGCAGGTGGAGGCAGGCCCAGGTGTGCTTGGAAATGCCCCCGTGCAGCCCCGTGGAATAACACAACCTCTTCTATCTTCCAGTAGGCAATGGCACTAAGCTGCCTTTTCAGTTCTCCTCGGTGGGACAGAATCCGCCCGGTGACTTCAGCAAACAGTCTGACGGGAGCCTCTTCACTAAGACCGGTACTAGGAGCTGAGTGTTGCCCTTCCCCCTGCCCCTTTGGAGCTGGCAGACCCCTCCATCCTGCCCTGGATGCAGTCCCACACCCCTTGGCCTGGCTGCCAGTCTCTCAGCAGCGACTCTGCCGAAGCAGAGGCAACGAGCAGTGTTAAAAAAAAATTAAAGTTTTTTATCCAGGGGAACAGGTGGAGGGATTTTAAATTTTGTTTGGAATGGGTAGGGATACATATTCGAGATGATTTTCGAGGATGACACCGTGGCCATTCGCCCCTGTAGTTTCATCGCTGAAAAAATGACACAAATAGCATGACCTTAAAAAAAAAACAAAACCCAAACCAAACCAAAACCAAAAGCAAAACAACAACAACAAAAAACCAAAAACAAAAAACCATGCAGGAGCTGCCTGTCCCCCTTCCCCAGAACCAAACCCCCATTCCCCATCTCATCACCCTCTTGTCACTCGCCCCCAGCCCAAGGGTGCCACAGGTGGAGTCCAAGAGCGCCAGGAGCCGCCAAGCAGAGTCAGCTCTGGCGAGCTGGGGACGTGGGGCAGGGCCCCGGTGCAATGCCCTGACCTCGGCCATGACACTGCAGGGCTGCTGCACCCCGGGGCGCTGCAGGGCTGGGGTGCTGCGAGGGGCTTGGGGGCGGATGGAGCTGCCAGAGGAGCTGCAGGAAGCCCAGGCTCAGCTCTTGGCACTAATGAAACAGCCCGTGGTGCTCTCTGCGAGAGGCAGAACGCTGACTTTGGGACTCGGCCTGAATTTAATTGGTCTGATTGCATTCCGCCTCTCTGCATTCCTCAGACGTTTTAATTAGCTGGGCCCTCTTTCCTGCCTTTTCCTGCCTGATCGGGTGGTGGAAGAGGCATCTGTCTGACGGCTGTCTGTCTGTCCCACCCCGGGGATGGCTGCATTTCCATGTTGAGCAATGCAATACTAATGAGGTGGCCCTTCCAGTCCTGCTGCTGGTCCTGGCGCTGGCCGGGGGACAGGGGGTGGCAGTGGCAGGGGCTGGCCCCTAACCTGCTGCGTTTCGTGTTCTCACAGCCTACCCTTCCATAGTGAGGCACCAGTCGGCAAAGGTGACGCCACAGACGTGGAAATCCTCCTCCAAGCAGTCTGTATTGGTAAGAAAAATAACAATTCTTCTTGGGAGAGCTTCAGCCTGACCCAGGAGGGCTTCGGGAATAAGGATGGGTCCTTTGGAAGTGTGGGAACGAGCTGCTCCTATTCAGGATGCAGATTAAGCCCCCAGCTTTCACAGCTCTAATCAATGCTGGGAAAAAAAATGACGTTTTGAAAATGTTTGGGTCTAAAATTCGATGCAGAGGATAGGAACTGTGCAAATCCTGTGAAATGGCACTGATAGGACTTTTGCTGCCTGCAGGGCTGTCACCCACTCTGTGCCACTCTGTGACATCCACAGTGTGGAAATGACACCAGGGGACAAACACCAAAAAAAAGTGCCCTGCTGGTCATGTGCTGCAGTGGGCAAACTGGATCAAAGATGAGGGCTCAGAAATCACCACGACATCTCCGAGCCACTCTTATCACTGATCTTGATAAGAGGCACAGGGCAGTGATGTTTTAGGGCTCATAGTCTCAAAGACACAACCAGTTAATGCACTGCCTCGGGAGCACCTAGTTAATCTGGTTTCATTCCCACTGCGCTGCATTAAGGCCTTGCATGATCTGAATTAAGATGGTTGAGCTTCTGCCAGCACCTATGAAGCATTTCCTAAATTTCTTTGGCTAATTTCTGATTGCACATTTGCGAGAGATGATTTACTCTCCTGTGGAAGCGAGACCTGTAAGGAGCAGAGGGTGGGGAGGTGAGAGCGCTCCCACACTGAGGGGAGCACTCAGCAGGTAGAAAGTGGCTGCCCGAGGACTGCAGCTGGGTCTGCTCCATCTTCGAGGCTCCCCAGGAGGTGAATTCCTGTGGGAGGGATGTTCCTTGGCAGATTCTTCCGGGAAATCCAGCCTCCATCCTTTGAAGGTGCTGCAGCAACCCAGCGAACTTCGGCCATCCCTTCTGCCTTGGGTTTGACCCTCTAAAGAAATCACCACCCACATCCACTGTGTTCCCAGGGATTTTTCCTTAATCCCACAGAGAAAACCTGGGTAGCTTCTCCCACCATCCCTTCCCTGTCTCCCTTCCTCTCCCTTGCACACATTTGTAATGACCATTTTGACCATTTCCTTTTTATAGCCAATATTCACCGCACAGCCCTGAACCCAACAACTGAGCTGATAAATATAAGCATTTAAAAGCACCAAAATAGAACTACATACTCCAGGCTGCAGTATCTCTGCAGGAGCTTTTATGGTCTATTGGACCAATAATCTGGCTTTTAAAAGAGCCTTAAATGTGTATTTAAGTAATATATACCCTAAAAGGTCTGTAAATATGAATTTTCACAAAGGACTGAGCTGTTTAAGGAGGAAGGTCTTTTTCAAGCTCAGGGA
>VWZN01018082.1:98802-112718 GCA_013396955.1 Regulus satrapa | reverse complement strand
ATATTAAACAGGGCTGCACTAAAAGGGGCCTGGGGGGTCTCTCCCACCCTCTGCAGGTGAGAGCAAACCTAAGACAGGCTGGACACTACAACCCCCCCATTTTTCCCTGAATTCCGTGGCCATTCCTTCAGTGGAGGGAGGATATTCCCACCCAGGCTGGAGATGGTGCAGCCAGCAAATAAATTGGCTGCTGTGAGGCTGCACAACACAGCTGTGCCACGCTGGTTGGAATGGGGCAGGTGAGAGTGGAATTCCAGGGTCCTGGCGGGATGAGATTCCCTCAGGGACTGCAGCAAACGGAGCTGGAGAGGCAGAAAATGCCAATTCCTGTTGGTTCCAGCCCTTCTCTGCCCTCGTGTTCCTGTTGACACAAACACTGGGTGCTGCAGCACACGGAGCCCCAGAGCAGTGCCCCTGTTGTGTGAGAATTGAGGAGTTTGGGGCTTGCCAGCCAGAGAGCACAAATAAACCCCAACTTGCATAACTGCGCGTGGCTCCGAGTGCGACAGCTCCCCTGAGCTGTCAGGTTAGTGAGCAATTAAAACACACTGACAGAGGCATAAAAATAAAGGTGACATTCCCCTTCTCCCAAAAAAAAAACCCCTCTCATCAAGGCGTGAGTCACAGTCTGAGGTTTTTACATGAGGCATCATTTGGCTCGGCGGCGAGGGCCATGCAAAGCACGTGTGTAAATCAAAAATATAAAAGCCAAGCTATTTGCATTTGATGTTCTCCAGCACCTCCAGGAGGAGAAGGAGGTGGCTCTGCTGTCCAGGAGGAAAAGCTGGAGGTGCTGAGGCAGGAATCTGCAAGATGTGCACAGATGGGGAGGGGGTCGGGGAGAGGAGGGGGCTCCCACTGACGTGCCCCAAATTCTCCCTTGCAGTCACATTACCGCCCCTTCTACGTCAACAAAGGCAACGGAGCCACCTCCAACGAGGCCCCCTGAGCCCCTGAGGATCTCGGGGAGAGCCGGCAGCGCTCGGGCTGACCTCAGCTGCCACCGTCACGGATGTACCTGCTACTCTATCCCCTGCTGCTCTGAGCTCTGCCGGGGCCGGGCGGCTGCACGAGGGACTCGCCTTGCCCTGGGCAAACCTCAGGACTTGCCCCCCAAATCCCCTGCTGGCCTTGAGAGCTCCGCAGGCCTTCACTGCTGTCCCCCTCCCTGTCCCCAGCTGCTCTGCCCCTCCTGGGAAGTGCGGATGCTTGGGTGGCACCCCCTGCTAGGCAGATGTCCCCGAGTCCCCGGAGCGGTTCAGTCCTGCTGGGGGCCCCAAGCTGGCTGTTCCCAAAGCTCTTCCCAGCACCGAGAGGTGCCAGGCTCCAGCTCTGCCCGTGCCTCTGCACCCTGGGGACGCTCAGATCCCCTGGCGGCATCACACGTGCCCAGGGTCCTCCATCAGCTCGGCTCTGCTCCTCACCTGCCAAAAAACCCCAGCAGGGTTTTCCCAGAGCTGCTGGAGGAGGGCGGGGAGGCTTTCCAGCCCATTAAAGTGCCCCTCCGGCCACCTTTTCAAATTAAGAAATAAAAAGCAAATCCATCCCGGTAGTACAGGATTGATTAGATGCCATCGGTGCTGGGTGCTTTTCTGGTTTGTGGTGGTTTTTCTTAATTCCCCTAAACCAAAATTGATTTATATACTGTAGTTCAGGTATTTTATATATATATATATTATTTCCCCCTGCAGTGGGCAATGAGAATAACTCACAGCTTTTTGCTCAGGATAGTATTTTTGTGTTTGTCCCCTGGACAGATGAATCACATCCAGGGCTGGAGAACTATTCCATGATCTCCCTGAGGTGATTTTCCCTTTCCATGGACAAGCTGAGGGGTTCAGTCCATGCCTTGCAGGGGGAGAAATGGGAATAAGAACCCTCAAATGCTGAAAACTGAGACTTAACAGCTCCTTTTCATGGTTTGCTCTATCCAAGCAGTTTTGGAATGGCTTCCTCCCCCCTTTTTCCTGCTTGCAGCACCTTGCTGAGGGACATCCCACCTGAAAATTCCTTCCTGGCTCATCCCTTTGCAAAGATACTCACGGCTTTTGAACCCAACATCTCACCCAAAACTCCTGGGGCTGGATGTTGGTCGCTCCAGAGCACTTGAAATGTCACTTTATGATTTTTTTTTTTGTTGTTGTTTCTTTCTCCCCATAAAGACCGGGGAGGGGAAAGGGGCTGGCGTGGTAGGGCAGGATGTGACAAAAGGGATGTGAGAAAAGGGATGGAATTGCTGGGAAAAGCACTGACGGGTTTGAGGATGTGTGTGAAAGGATAAAATCGGCCCCCTCCGAGTAAAACCTTCCACCAGCTCCTTTTCCTGCTCCAAAACGTGGGCATGACCCTTCCTCCTCTTCCTCCTCCTCCTCCTCCTCCTCCTCCTCAGCTTGGATGTCCAAATGCCCCCATCCTGGAACCTGCCTGAGGCCACCACTGTCCCTGTCTTCCCACTGTCCCCTGCCCTCTGTGCTCCCCCTGCCCTTGCACCCCCAAATTCCCACCAGGAATGGAGCCGCTCCCTGCTGGCCTCAGCCCTGGAAGACACCAGGACCCCTTTTATCCCCCTGGGAGGGGGCACATCCCAGCCCTGTGGTACCTCTGCTTCCCAGGGGGTTCCAGCCAGGCTCGGAGGTGGGCAGGAGCTCTTTGGGTCGTGTCTTGGTCAGCAAAGCCAGAGGGATTTGGATTCTTCCTCCTCCTCCTCCTCCTCAGACAGGACACGGCTGTGCTGGTGATGTAAACGAGGCCCCTCACCTGTGTGCACCTGCAGAAATAAAGGAGAAAGCTCCATGTCTGACCAAAACCAGGGGGGTGAGCTCTGTCTTTGGCGTCTTTTTGTGCTCTCGGCGAGGCTGAGTCTGCCCAAATTCTCCTTTCAGTCAGCAGCAGGCTTGGAGAACACACTTTGCCAGCTCTCAGAGGCTGCTCCGCTGCTTTTGTGGATGTTTAAGGTCAGGGGAAATTCCCACGTCCTTGGGGGTCAAAAGCTGACAGATACATTTCTAACAGGAGACCCTGAAAATACCCAGCCAGGCCAGTTCCCAAAAGTGCCACCAAAGCCCTTCCCTGCAAGGGCATTTCTGAAAACCCCCTCGGCCTGTGCCAGGCTAAACCTCACCGGTTCCCTCTGGAGGGATACGCCTGTTCCTGCATTCACTGGCCAAAATAAGATCATTTTGCCCCAGCCTGGACCTGGATCTCCCCAGGAGGTTGGCTCTGGGCTCCACTGGGACTCTCCACTCACTCGAGCCCTTCTGGGGACCTCTGGTTCTGCTCAGCCCCAAGGCCTTGTGTCCATCACAGCTTCTCCTTCCTCTGAGGGACAGCTAAAACCCCTGTGGGGTGCTGAAGGTGCAGATTCAAGGTCAAAACCAGGGAGATGTAGCACTGGTAGCTGCTTAAAGGAGCAGCTGTGCATCCCTCTGTGTGGACAAGGGACACTGAGGGGGAGATTTCCAGAGGATTCCTGGCATGTTTCTGCTCCCTGGCACTAAATAACAGCTGCTCCTCCCCAGACATCACCACCACTCATCCTGAAGAGCGAGGATCCCACCAATTCACTGGAGGAGCTGGTAAATCCTTCTTGTTTACCCCACAAGGGAGTTGGCAGAGGAGAGAGCTCAGCTCTTTCCCATCAATTCCACTCATTGCCTCCATTACTGTTATTACTGTGATTAAAAAGCAATCAAAGAGAAATCTTCTTCCTGTCCTGGAACTGCTGCAGAACGTCTCAGCTCCACCACTGGAGCAGGAGAAGGACAATTTCAAGCACCCCCTGAGCTCCCTGAGACCAGGAAATGATGATGGAGCTCCGGAATGGAGTAATGAACATTTTTAATGTAGGGGGGCTGGATTCAATGAGCTTTTTTTGGTCCCTTCCCAACCCAAATTATTCCATGATTCCCTAAGGAATGGGGGTGATGGGTTTCCCTGGCCCAGTTTGGTCATCCTGTGCCAAACCCTGCAGTGGACAGGGGTGCCAGGTCAGGTCACTCGGGGCAGGAGGACAGTGGACAGTGCCAGGGGGGATCCTGAGGACAGGAGGTGGCTCCATGGACAGTGCCGGGGGGATCCTGGGGACAGGTGACAGCTCCAGGGTCATTCCTGGGTCCAGTCCAGGGAGGAGGTGGCTCCATGGACAGTCCCAGGGTGGAGCCCAGGGGCAGGAGGTGGCTCAGGGATGGTGCATGAGACGGTTCTGGGGGCAGGAGGGTCTCGGGGCTGGCCCCTGGGGGCAGGAGGAGGCTTGGGACTGGTTCCAGGGTAGACCCTGGGGGGATGTGCTGGATCCCTGGCCAGTCCCAGGGACAATCCCACGGGGATGTGCCAGGGACGATCCAGGGACAATGCCGGGGGCAGGTGGCAGCTCCCGGGGCCAGCCCCGGTGGCTCCTGCCGGCAGGTGTCAGCCCTCCACCAGCACCGGGAATTCTGCCTGCTGGCCCCACACCCCAAGAGCGCTTTTCACCCCCAAAAGCACCAAAACCCGTCGGTGACACCCAGCACAGCCAGCTGTGGGGACGGTGCTGAGGAAAACGTCCCTAACCTGGGCACAGATCCTCTGCCCGGACGGAGATTCCCTGAAATATCCGGCTGAGCATCAAGGCAGCCACTTCCAAAACATTTTTTTCCTCTCTCAATCCATTCAGCTCACTCAACCACTTGACTTCAGTCACCAGAGCAACGCAGGCCACTGTTTTATCTTTGTACATATTAACGATAAAGTTTTAAAGTGAACAATCCTTCAGAGGCATAAACAAGAATTACAAAATCTAATTGCTTGTGAACCTTTAAATTCTCGCAATATTTTATAATGACATAAATTTGCCACTCTCTTGCACAAAGATAACACGGAGATAAAGTGTTTGAATTTGCTAATTAGCAAACATAAAACGCAGGGACGAGATCTTAATGAAACTATTGGGATGTTCAATCAAAGGCTATGATAGCTCCTGAATTTTCATTGCCAGGACTCAGATCTTCGGGCTTTTAGCTCTTCAGGCTACAGACCTGGAGAGAGCTCCTTACAGGTTAATATTTCGCTTAACCTGGAAAAAACCAGCCCAGCATTTAAGCCATCAATGCATGGATAGTTGTGGTAATTAATTTGCACATTTTAGTGCTTTTAAACTAATAATCTTACACTCTGCCATGAGCCACGTATCTAGACCTGGAGTAGGAAAGCTTCTTATATATGAGCAATGAAGGATGAATATTTTGTCCTTTCTGTTTGTTATTACCAGGTCTTCAGTGTTCTGTAAATAAGAGTTTTAATATTGTTGTGAATGTGAATTTTCAACACTTCCCCCTGAGAAGTCAGGCAGCATCAGGACACAGCTGGACCAACAGGAGCAGCTTCCCTGGCACTGCTGATCCTGAACCCCCTGCTCTGGGATGATGGAATCCTTTCGGGGAGGATTTACAGCAAATTCTGCTCACCTCTGCCTCAGAGTGTTTGTTGGCCCTGACAGAACCCCGTCCCAGTCAGTCCTCCCGTGGCTGGCACCCCAAACCTGGTTCAGCCTGGCTTTGCTGAGCTCTAGGAAGGACCTGACAAGTCCTAGATGCCCCCAGATGCTGCTGAAGCTGGGATCCACATCACAACTCCCAAGGCTCGCTTGGCTTTGCTTTGCCGCTGTCAGGAGCTGCTCATCACCCCCTGCACCAGCTCAGCAGCAGCTCAGGGTGATTTTACTCAATCCCTCAGGCTTGGTTGCAGGGTCTCTGCGACCCAGGCAGCACAGCACAGCAGTCTGGGTTTGCAGGGACACTCCTGGATGGTTTTTTTTTGCGGGATCCTTGGCCCCAGACCCCAGCCGGAGCTCTGGCACTGCGGACCCAGCGCTGCCTTTCCCTGTCCCAGCAGCCTGGCAAACCCCCTCACCTTTGCCCTGCCAGGAGCAGGAAATCTCCTTAGCAGGGGAAGCTTTAAAGGCCACAGCCTGGCCGTGTGTGCTCTTTGCGTGGAGCTTCCTACAAAGGGAAGATTTACTTCCCATTTTCTCCTCCTGCTCGGGTCCTCCAGGGGACGGCAGCTCCACAGCTGTGCTCTCCTCCCTGCTTATGGATTCTGTGAGTACTTTGCCATGGCAAATCCTGGAGGATTTAATATCCACTCTGTAATCTACTGGCACCAACAGGCATTATCTAACTAAACCTTAAATTGAAAATGCTCATCTTTTCATTCTCCCCAAGCCACGCTGAAAAGGACGGGCTCGCCGAGTCCCATGTAATTTAGTCTCACTCTAATTAAAACCCAGCAGGCAGCTCTGCCTGCTGTGACACTCAGCTGGCTGGTGCCACGAGTGTCACAGGTGTGTCAGGACCCGTGTGGAGCTGGGGCAGCGCTGCCAGGCCTCCAGCCTGGCTCTGCTTGGTCACACCTGCCTCTGCCCCGTCTCCCACACAGCACGCCCCGAATTCTGCTCTTTATTCTGCCCTGCTCAGTCATTTTTGGCTCTGCCTGGGCCATAGTTGGTCGCTGAGGGTGTCCAACTCCTTGTCCCAAGCACGGAAGTTTTTCAAGAGTCCTGTTTGGTTCCTTGAGGAATGGGAATTGAGCAGCGTCCTCAGAACCTTCCTTCCACCCAGGCCTCAGGTGGCAACAGCTAAAACAATTCACAGCTGGGCTTGCAGAGGGGAGCAGTCAGAAATATTTATGATTTCTGGTTTAATTAGGGGGGGAAGGAAAAAGGCTCTCGGTGCCAAGAGAGCCTTGCTGTGCTCTGCAGCACCACTGACACCCTGCAAAGGGAAAAGGGGAAAATCCTGGGGGTGAAAATGAGCCAGGAGGGGCAAGAAGAGAGGGAAGGGAGAGCCAGGCCAGCTGGTTGAGCTGCACATCTGACACGAGCAGCTGCTCCTCACCCCAGATGGGGGGAACTGCCTGTGGGGACAGCTTTGTCCCATCAGCCAGCTTATGGCCCCAATTAATGCAATTTTAGGGCTTTTAAATCACCTTAACCACGCAGCTGAGGTGGCTGCCCCTCAGCAGAGCAGGCAGCATCAGCAGCTCCATGGAACTGATTTTCCCAGTGAAAGTGAAGCCCCATTTTACAGCCAAAAGGATCAGAACCACAAAGTGAGGTTTGCTTAAGGAAAAGGAGTTTGGAGCAAGGCAGGACCACGAGAATGGGAATATTTTCCAGGGATGGGGAAGGCACAGCTTCTCTGGGGAACCTGTGCCAGGGCCTTACCACCCTCACAGTAAAGATTTGGTTTTTTCTAATACTCAGTCTAAAATCTCTCTCTGTTCTAGCAACCTTGGCCTATGCAAAATATAGTTAATAATTCTAATATTTTATGTGTGGGTGCTTCAGAGAGTAGATGGAATAACACACACGATGAAAGAAGCAGAGGAAGCTAAACAGAATAATGCATTTTCTGGGGGGAAAAAAAAAAAAAGTATGAGAAAATGAAAATTTTCCCTGCCGAAACACTTATTACTTGATATACTTAGAAGAAAAATAATTTCAGGGAGAAGTAATGACTGAATATTCCCAAATCCATTTGCTTCTCTAAAAGAACAGCTGCACTGGAAGGAGAGGGAAATAATCAAGAACAAAAATCTCATCCCGGCATCCTCTCATGTTCAGTAGGCATGAGGGACTCCTGCCCTTCACAACTAAAACAATAACTTTGCATTTTCATCACCCAGAGAAATTATTAATCCTTGTTTGAACCTCTCCACATGCCCCAATTCCATCACTTCTGAGGCAGCAAGTTTGACTGGAATATAGAGAATTAAATAAAGGACAGAGGGCTGGCTTGGACTGATGAAATGTAAGAACAAAGCTGGAGACCTGGAGGTGTCCAAGGCCAGCATGGACCTGGTTTAGTGGCAGCTTTTTCATTTATCTGAGCTGGGACAGCAATTTTGGCTTACCCCAAGATAAATCTCCCTCCGTTACCTCAGGATCACATTCCTCACCCTGCAGGAAAAAACAAGATTTTCCACCCAGGAACCAGCCAGGTAAGAGTTCAAAGCTGTGTTGTGATGCTCTTATTTATTTATTTATTTATCTATGTATTTAATTCTTATTTCAGCAGCACAGGGCATCACTTTTTGTCCAGCTGCTGCAGGATAAAAGTGGCTAGGCAGCTCAGCTGCTGATTATTCCGAGGGTTTTTGAGGTAATATCTTTTCATTCCCTAGATCAGAGTGTGCACAGCCACCGTGGCTTGGCTAATGAGGGGTAATTAGTTAAAGGAGCAATTATTTCATTAAGTAGCCCCTACTTTCCCTGGTAAAAGGAGGGGGAAAGCTCACAGCTCCTGCCACTTGTGGCAAGGAAGAATTTCTCCTTTTCTGCTCTTTGAAAGCACCTAAGAACACAACATGGAGGAGTCGGGGAGCAGCACAAATTAATGCACAGAAACTGGGCAGTTTTACCCCAAAAACAAAGGTGTAGAAAGATCAGGGAGCATCACAAATTAATGCACAGAAACCAGGCAGTTTTACCCCAAAAATAAAGGTGGTGACCACACATTTGGGTGGCACTTTTCAGAGTCCTTCTCAAGGAAGGCATCAGCGTCAAATATCTGACTCCCAGAGAGGTGTGAAATCCCAGGCACAGGAGAAAAGCAGCAGTGAGCCCCAAAAGAGAGGTGGAGCCCCCACATTTCCTACTCTAAGGGACAGCCAGTATCACCTGGCATTAAATTTGATGAGATGAACTAAACAGGAACAACCACTGGTAAACAAATGCCTGTCAACATAATTATGGCCAGTTCTCTGGCCCTTTTAATTCCATGAATATTCACTGGAAGGAATTATGGCACTGAGAAAACATGGGCATGGGGGGGAAATTCCCACAAAAATGGGTGGGTTTTTTTGGGTTTTTTTTGGTTTTGTTTTTTTTTTTTTTTACTTGCAGTTGTTCACAGGCTGGAAAGACAAGAGCTGGAGCTCCAGCAGTGGAGAAACACTTTGGTGCAAGGATCTTTTTCCTCTGTAAGGATAAGTGCAAGTCTGTGTTTCAAGGAAGGAGGGAAAGGTGCTTTTATTTAAAGCAGATGGGCTCAGAGTTCAGGGAAAGGGGACAGAAAGAGATCGTGGCAGGGAAGGTTCTGGGAGATGTCGGGATTTGAGAGCGGAGGTGGGCTGGCACTTGGCAGACCAGAAATTGCAGAGGGCAGTTGGGGCTAAGAGCTGCCCTGACCCGACTGAAATCAGCTCTTCAGAGCCTCCCCCGAGGGCCCTCAGCGATTTCCTACCCCATGGCCAGGCTCTCCTGCAGGCAGCTGCTTTTCCACAGGTTGTTCTGCGGCTCTGAGATGGCAATTGCCTTTCTTTCTGCCGGTCAGGGCACCACAAACTCTGTTTGCTGCCACAGAACATAAATTCCTGCCCGGGGCTGTGGTTTCAGCAGCTGCCAGAGCCCTGAGTCCCACGAGAACCTGCTGCCAAGTCCAGATCCCCACGCAGAAGGGACATTCATCCCTTGTGCCTCATCCCCTGCTCCATTTTCTGCAGGCAGCACTCATTAAACTCTTCTTGCCAGGCATTTCTAGTTCTAGTTATTAAAAAAAAAAAAAACAACCAAAAAAACCCCCCAAAAAACCAACCAACCAAACAAAAAACCCCAAAACCCCAAAACCAAACAAAAACAAAACCAAAAGAACAACCCAAAACAACAACAACAACAAAAAACAACAAACAACAACAACAAAAAAACCCCAAAGAAAACCCCAAAAAAACCCCCACAACCATAAAAGCCCAGCTTGTCTTGCTGATTGATTCCTGCCTGGGCCCTTGGTGGATCTCTCCACATTTTCCACCCTCAGACATTACCCAGTCACCCCTGCTGGTGCCCAAAGCATCTCTGACACCTTTTTCTTTCATCCCCCCCTCACATTCTTCTTAATTGAGTGATGCTCACCTGCCCTCCCCCTTCCCAGCACGTTTGAAAAACAAAGCCACTGCTTTGATTTGCATGGCATTTCCCCCTCCCTTTTTCCTAAGAGACCACGGAGATAAACCTCCCAGTCCCAGCAGCAAATCAAGAAACCCTGCAGTACAAATAACTGAAAATATTTTTTACAATAGTCATCCTGGTATTTACATATTTGCTCCCAGTCTCCCCATCTAATTAGGCTCTGGATCCCATCCTCACTTTTTGCTGGCAGAGAGCTCCATTGTTTTCCTGTTTTGGGGCTGTGGCTGACTGGAATAATCCCATTTATGCCTTCAGTGGAGGATGAGGCAAAACCCTGAATGCTCCAGTGAGTGCTTGTAAAAGCAGAGGATGGCCCAGGTAATTTTAATTCAATTTATACCACAGAGCATCCATGGGTTCAAATAGGGGGCAAAGACCAACCACCTGAGTGGAATAATTTTCGGGTTTGAGACTGGAGATTTTAGTTTGAAGATCTTTTGCGAAAGAGCCTGGAACTAGCAAATATATATATAGGTATATATTTGATATATAGGAAATATTCTAGGTGTGTATATATAGGTATATATTTGGTACATAGGAAATAACAACGGTACACCACGAGAAACTCTTGGGCACTGAAATCAAACCCACCACTGGCAAAAACCAGGGGATGCAAGAGGAAAACATCAGAAAAAAATTACACCCCCAGAGGCAGGAGGAGCTTTTCCAGCAGGTTCTGCAGGGACCTGGATTATCCCCAGAGTGAGAGCTGGGTTTTGCTCCAGGGGAGGAGGCTCAGCCCCTCCACATCTCTCCTGAATTCCTGCAGCTTTGGCCAAGCTGGAGCAATCATGGCTGGGATAAAGGATGGGCTGGCACAGGAGCCACAGCAGCCTTGGAATATCCATCCCAGAACTGCTTAGTGCCATGCCACCTTGTCAGGTGAATTAATTAAACCCCTATTTTTTTGTTTAATTGACTTGGGTTTGGCTAAGGGCAAAGGGGAAGGTGAAGGGAAGAAGCTGAGAAGGCAGCAGGTAAAGGAAACCATCTGGAAAGATGGGAATTGGGGATTTCATCCTCCTTGCCTCTGTCTCCCTGGCAGGTGGAAGGAGGATAACATCCCCTGGTTCAGCAGGGATCAAAATCCCTCTGCCATTCTTACCCTGAGATTTAACTGAGCCTTTATCAGGCGCCCTGCCACCTTTTGAAATTCTCTTTTTACCCACAGCAGGGTCAAGAACCACCAGTGGGGCTGAGATTTTGAGCTGCTGGCACAGAGAGCCCATCCTGGCAGAAATAAACTTCAGCTTAGGATTTATCTGCTCCTGGTTCATGCCTCAGAAAAGCAGCCAAGAAAGAGCCCTGATGTGCAGTGCACTGCTCAAGGGGAGCTGACAGCTAAAGACAGCTCAAAGCCAGAGAAATTCTGGCTCCTGAGCCTTGCCCTGTTTGTTTTGTGAAATTTGGAACCCAAATCACTTTGATTTTTGAGGTGCTCCAGGGATGTGCATCGGCTCAAGAGACCACAAAGCATTTTCCACCTTGGAATCGCCACTGGCACAGGGAGTTCAGGCTGTGCTGACCCAAACCTGCAATTTGGTGATCTCTGCCAAAAGAATTGGTCAGAAAACTTTCAGCACTGGGGAGGTGGTGGTGGGTGGAGAAATCCTCTCTGTTTTTGCTTTTCCTACCAGTTTAAAGTTCCCTTTCCGCCCTGCAAGTCTCTCTGAATTATTCTGGCCATGACCAGGGAGGGATAGGATGATCCTTGCTCAATCTTTGCTACCTTTTCTCTGTGCTGGGAATTCTGTTCCAAATTCTCCACCTTGTCCCCATAAATTGGGATCTTGCTGATTCCTAAACAAGGAAAAAAAAAAAGAAGTTTCATAACACAGGAATCTTTGTGTATTTTGGGATTGTGAAGGAGCACAAAGAGGTGAAATCCTGACCTCCTCTCCCACCGAGGGGGACTGTAAAGGAGACAGCAGCATTAATTATTGATCCCAAATGGAATTAATAAAGAAAGAACATTTACTACAGCTGATAAAATGTTCTCTGCCAGATCCTTATCCCCGGGTCAGCGGCGGGAACAAGACAACAGTGACAAACAAGATGTGAATCCTTATTTTCCCCAAAGGAGAAGAAAAAAAAAAATTTAAAAAAAATCCGGGAGCTGCTGAGGACACAGAGTGAGATGGGGAAATCCAAGCTGGGATCAGGAAAGGCTCTGCTGGGCCAACCATGCCCACACCCCCTGGGGATTTGGGATTTTGGGGCTCTGCTGAGTGTCCAGGAGGAGCTTCCACTCCTTTTGCTGCGGAATTTGAGCAGCAAAAACCTCTTTGGATATTACCACAATTCCAGGCTTCCCTGATTTTCTCCCTGTTGAGGTTAAGATGTCCGGAATGATGGAATTTAGCTTGGGTGCTTCCCCAGGCAGAGGCTCCCCTCACTCTGGATAGCTCTGAAAATGACAATTTTCCCCCTTATTCCTGATAAATACTTCCAGCGTGCATAAATCTACATAAATTAACACCCCTACTATTAGAAAATATTAAGAAAATTGTGATATATTAGGACTATATCCTAATATATTAATAAATAGATTTATATTGTAAATATAACTATTAGGAAATAATATTAGGAAAATTAGGAAAGCTCTAATCAGCAGGGGAAAAAAAAAACCCCAACAACAACAAAAAAAGAAGCAACAGATTAAAGATAAAGGACTTGCAGCAAGTCTGTGCAATTCCTGCAACCTGATGGAAGAACACAAAGATTCTCCCCTGCCTTGAGCCAGGATGTTTTATGACCTACGTGTATTTATTTGCACCCCCAAACTCACCTGGATCAAAAATTATTGGCAAAGGGAGGGGAGATTTTTCTCCTTCTCCACCAAAGTTGATTGTGGTTTGCCATAAATAATCAAATTATGCTAATGAGCGGGATTTGGGGGAAGTTTTACCAAAGTTGTGATAGAGAGTCACAATCAGCAAAAAAAAGCTGGATTTAAAAAAAAATAAATAAATAAATTATGGATTCTCTCATTGTAAACCCCCTAAAAATGGGGAGGAATGGAAGGTTCAAAGGTTGAGTGTTGGAAATCAAGGCAGGGCACTTTTCTCCTCTAAAAATTCTGGATTTACATCGCCACCAGCAGCATCCCAGCAGTAAAAAAGGATTTGAGACGGGCTCATTGGGATGGGGGAATTCAGGGGCAGGATCAAGGTTTGGATTTATAACAACGGCACAGCGAGGAGCAGCAGCAGGCCTTTGCTTGGGCTCTTTTAGAGCCCCAAAAATCAGCTCGGTCCCAAAAAACTCCATTCCTCCCTGTCCCATACCAACCCCCAAAACCCGCCAGAAATCCCCGAGGGTTTCCAGACAATTCCCCTGCTCACCAAGCCTTGATTTCGAGGCCATTTCTCTGCCTTTCCTGCTGCCAGGGCTCATTTGCCACCTGAGACCCACGTGCAGGGTTTTTTTGTTTTGTTTTGGTTTTTTTTTTCCTGAAGGAGTTGAAAAGCAGGGCAGGATGGGGAGAGGGGCTGGAAATTCTCCGTGTTTTCACAGAGGAAAATATCCCCTTCCTCCTCACCTCCTGCCAGCTCCCAGCTTTCTGAATCCCATTGCAGATAATTCCCAGCTGGCCCAGTTATTCCTCATCCCATCAGATCTCCAAAAAAAAAAAACCCACCCAACCTTACCTGTCCTGACTTCACTTTTCTTCTGGAGCTGCTCTTCCCTCCATTCTCCAACACCACTGGAGGGCCCACGAGATGTTTGAAGGAGCCTATCCTATATTTGCCACCCCCTGGAGTTAAAATATAATGAGCTCTATAAATAATAAATAAATCAGCAATTCTTTTTCATGTCTTTGGAAAGGCTATTCTCTAAGGCTACACAGCTTTTAGAATTTTTAATGGCACTGCAAGGCGGGGGGGAGCCAGAGAGTTTTTCTTTTTGATTTTAAAGATAAACACATGATTCATGGAGGTGAAGCTTTAAGAAAAGCCCACCCCCCAAAAAAAAA
>VWZN01018082.1:87136-98764 GCA_013396955.1 Regulus satrapa | reverse complement strand
AAAAAAAAATCGAGGAAATCTGATGAAATCATCCCTTTTTTTTTCAGTTCAGTGGAAAGATAGTGGTGAAAAGTGGACTAAGTTTTACTTGGAACCTCCTAAGAGAAAACATTTCCTCCCACCACACAAACAGATCAAGCTTTTTTAATGCATCTACACATGGCAATTTGAACAACTCCTCTACATGAACACAGTGCTTGAGAGGATGAGCTCAGTGTCTGACACATCCCCAGAAAGGGAGACACTAAATAGGGAAGAGGAGATTGAGCTCTGCTTATTTATTTGGGATTTTTTTGGGGTGTTGGGACAACAGTTCAGATTGTCTTTAGGGTATTAACAGTAGAAATCCCCCAAATCTGGGGGATTAATATATGAGGAAAATTCAACACAAACGTCCTTGATGAGAACTACCACAGCTGAGTTTCGAAAAAAAAAATAAATCCAGTATCACCCCCTTAGGTCCTGTCTCAGCACAGCCTTCCCCGCCTGCTTCCTTCCTAATGAGGCGTTTTCCTACGCTGAGGAGAGAATTCCCTGAGGAATGGGAACACCAGAATGAGGATGTGCTGGAATTTATACCCAGCAGGGAGGCAGGAAAGGGGGCAAAGGGATGGGAATCGAAGTGACTCGCACAGACCTTGATATTCCCACTGTCTCTGCTTCCATCTGTCCCCCAGAGGAAATCCCAAACCCAAACCCTGGGCTGCTCATGTAGGAAAACATCCCCAACCTCTCCAGCTACCCCTGGGCCAGCAGAGTTTTATTTTGCTTCTGTTTTGCCCAGAATCAGAGCAAACCCTACAGAACAATATCAGTGTAATCAATATGATTAAATGCCCACGGGAGGATGTCAGCACGGCCAAAGGGAGCCACTGACGGAACAAAAGCAAGGGCAGGGGATTATTTTTGGATTTGTTTTGTTCTTCTGTCATTCCCTATCCATTTCCCCCCACGTAAAATAGAAGTGGAACAGAATTCTTGGGCATTGCCAAGGGAAAATGGGTTTTAGTTGAGCCTAAATAGTAGAGAGATACCTCTGATAAAATCTCTCTTCTTGAGGCAGTGGGAAATACATCCTGAAATTATGACCCCAGGAAGGGGTGCCCAAGTCTCCTGTCAGTCAGAGTTTGGCTGCTTAATTACCTGTCTAATTACCTGCCTAATTACCTGGACATTGCCTGTCTAATTACCTGTCTAATTACCTGCACCACCCTGGCGAGAGAGTTGCTGCTGGGCTGGATGGAGTGGGCAGGGACTGTGCTGTGCCAGGAAAAGCCTTTCCACATGGAAATATCCCTCTCTGCACTGGAGGAGCCTCAAAACCAACTCAGGACAAGCAGAGCACCTGAGACCTCCGAAACAGCTCCCCACAAAACCCTAATTAAGGGATTTCTTTATTTTTTTTTTCCCCCCCCTCCCCAGCGCTTTCTTATACCTGGACGAGAACGTGAACGTTTTGGAGTCTGTATCTGTGGGATGAGTCATTTCCTGCCAATTTGGGAAAACCTGGGGTTTGCTTTGAAGGCGGGGAGGTTTTCTTCCCGCAGAGTGCGGAGCTGGCAGGGGGGGAATCTGTCTCAAATCGAGCTGTGTCTGCGTTTTCGGCTGCCAGGAGGGTTCTTCCAGAGTGATCACAGCTCACAGCTGAGCAAACTCGGGGGGAGAGTCCCATTTTTGGGGGTCAGCATCTCCTTCTCTGCACCCCTTCGTTTCACTTTCAATCTCCCATTAGTGTTCTAAAAGCTCCGAGACGGTCCCCAGAGGGCCAGCCAAGAAAATAGGAATTGAAGGAAGATTAAAATGCTGATCTAGAGCTGCTAATGCCCCTCAGGAGTTGCACAAACATCCACTTGGAACGGGGCCCATCTGGATAACAGCAAGAATCGTTCAGGAACAAACCCTGAAGGTTAGTGAGCACACCAGCTTCCCCTAGAAGAAGAACTTCCCCTCTTTTCTTTACTTTCGCCCATTCCCCAGCTTGGAGACCACTCCAAATCTCCGGCTGCGGTTGCAGGGCTCCAGGCAGGTGGAAGGAGCCCTGGATTTGGGGATTTTGTGAGCCACTGGTGGGTCGGGAGAGCTCTGGGGGCTCTTGGTGCAGCCCCTCACCTCCAGTGGAGGATGGAGTGAGGAATTTGGGGCCATGTCTCAGAAGGGTTGGACCGAAACCGTGCAGGAACAGGGAGAGCTCATCAGGAGAACGGGAGAGTCTGGCTTTCACCTTAAAAAGCACCAAAAATGAAGGATGAGGTTGGGCTGGGATTTATTTCCCCAGGCTGGGCCGTGCTCTCCAGCCCCTCACTGGTGCTGAATTCATTGTCCCCGTTTCTCCAGCCTCCCTTTCCTGGGAAATGAAGAAAGCCTCGGACGCCTTGGAAACCTGTTTTATCTCCTCTTTGATCCCTCCCCAGCCCTCTGCAGCATCAAATCCCACTTTGATCCTCACATTTCCTGCCCATCCCCATCAGGATGGGGACTAAAGGATCGGGGTCTGGGCACGATGTGAACTCATCCCAGCGCGGTGGAATCGCCACAGAACAGGCACGGGAGCCAAGCCCAGAGAAATATTTCCCTTTTCTTCCCCCCTTCACCACGGAACAGGCACGGGAGCCAAGCCCAGATAAATATTTCCCTTTTCTTCCCCCCTTCGCCACGCAAAGTGCTCGGCTGGACGCACAGGGAGCTGATTGCTGCAATCAACTGGTGTGTAATTAGTGACCACAGCGGCTGCTGGTGGCCCCTGGGATCTAATAACCACCCGTGGACCAAATCTGGAGTTTTCCCACCCCGTGTTTATGGTTGAGAGCCGTGAGTGATCCTCCAAGCTCTGTTTTGCTGCTCTCCGGGGCCGTTTGAGGGCACGCCAAGAGCTGATTGCTCCCTGCCCTGCTGGGGTCACGAAGGCCACGCAAAAATGGAGCAACTGTTCCTCAAATCCGCCCTGCAATTCCCACTCTTTTCATTTATCCCACTCTGCTTTATTCTCTTCATGATGTGGACAAGAGTTTCATTTGCTGATGCCATGGGGATCAATACATAATGATAAATTCTCTGTGGCTCAGCGGCTGATTCCCAATCTTTTATCTGAATTACTGCATCGATCCTCGGGAAAAATGAATTGCAAATAAAAATACAAGACAATTAAATGCTGGGCAATTAGCACTGAGTCTCAAGGAAAAAAAATGACTTAAGTACAAAGGGGGGAGCTCAGTAATCTGCTTTTGTTCCTATTTTTTTGGAGGATATCAATCCTGATTTTAGGGAGAAGAAATGTTTTGCTTAGGAGATGTTTTCCCCAGGAGAAAACACTTCCAGTTATCCACTGGTGACTCCTCTCCATCATCTGGAGCCATTTATTTGGGGATTAAATACATTGTTCTGCTAGACCAGTGGTTGGATCCTCTGTGGTTGTTTCTCTGGGAGGGTCCCCAGGCTTGGATCATCAAAAAATCTGGAATAACCCCACTGACATCATTGGGAATGGTGAATTTTGGGATAATTCCTGCAGGGGGTCCTTCCGGCCTGGGATGTGCATCCAGGACAGGTTTTAGTCTAAATTAAAAAGATCTCTGAAATAAAACCCCGCTGGGAGCAGCACAAGAGAACAGGGAGCACTTGGAATTCTGTTTGGAGTTAGAGTGACAAGAACACCCCTGCCAAAAAAACAAACAAAAAAGCGACCAAAAACAAACAAACAAACAAAAAACCCAAAAAAAAACCAAAAAAAACCACGCACACAAAAAAAAACCCAAGAAAAAACAAAAAACCCAAACCAGTTCAAATTGGTTCCATAAATCTCTTATCATTAAGGATTTATGGATGTGGACAGGGAAGAGAAAGGGCGAGAGAAGGGAAAATTGGATTTAATCCTTGGAAATAAGAGCAAGAAAAGGTAGAGCTGGCTCGGGGTAGGCGAGGATTAACCCTTGGGCTGTGCCGTGGGAGCAGCGAGCTGGTGTCACCCATGGGAAACCCTGGAGCAGAGCTGTTCCTGGGGACCTCTCCCCACCTCGGAGCCCCTGTGAGGGTGACAGCGACTCCCAAATCTCCATCTGCGACGGGGAGTCCAACACATCGTCCCCCCCAGTCCAGGAGAATGCTCGTTAACTCATTAATGCATCCAGGAGCTGCTCATTAACGAGATTTACCGGCCACGCCACCAGAGCCAGCCAGGAAGCTGGACTCGCTCATCCCATCGCTCCCTCCATGTCCATTCCATTTCTCCAAGCTAAAACCATTCCATGATTATTTCATTACGTCTTTTTCTGAGCTAAAACCCCACTCAGGACAGGGCTCAGCTGCAGCCCCGAGGAGGGGAACGATGTGGACATTGCAAAGGCCCCTGTGTTAGCAGAGATTAAAAACATTAGGAGGAGATTAGTTCAGGGAGGAGAGGAAGAAGAGGTGGCTTGGTAGAGGCGGTGAGGTGATGAACAGCACAGGGAAGGTCAGCTGGAGGCTCCTGGGTTTGCTTTCCATAATAGAGGGATGCAATTGCATTAAACGAGGATTCGTTCGGAGCTGATAAAAGGAAATACTGTTTCCACACGCACAGCAATTGGGCAGTGGAGAGCATTGTCCCAAAAAAGGAACATCCCCAGAGGCAGAACATCCCCAGCTCCTCGGGATAAGGGATTTGAAGGGGATACAGATTCCTGCCTTGGACAGAGAGGCTCAGGAAAGTTGTCCCAAAGACTCACTTTCACTCCAGAGGGACTTTTCCCTGTCCACGGCAGCTTTTCGATGGAAGGGAATGACCTGGAATAATTTCCTGCCTGGCCACAGTGGCACTGAGACCCTCAAGGTGCAGCCCTGGGTTGTGGCACCCATCAGTGGCAATGTGGTGACAGTAACGGGGGAAAAGTGTCCCCAGCTCTGCTCCAGAATGAAAAGCTCCAGCCTTACAGCTAAGATAAACTCTGTCAGATTAAAAAAAAAATGAGTGTTTACAAGAAGTTAAGGACAATTTAAAGAGCATTTAAAGAATTTTTACCTTCTTCAAGTTCAGTGGCAGCAAGACTCGGCCTCAGTTCGGGGCATCAGGTGAGCCTTCCCCACTACAAAAAGGGGCAACCTTATTTAAAAAAAAAACACAGAATGGTTTGAGGTGGAAGAAAACTTAAAGTTCATCCAGTTCCAACCCTTCCACTATCCCAGGTTGCTCCAGCCTGGCCTTGGACACTTCCAGGGATGGAGCAGCCACAGCTTCCCTGGGCAACCTCTGCCAGTCCCACCCCCACCTTTATACTGAAATATTTCTTCCCAATATCCCACCTAAATCTAATTTCTCCAGTGCTATCTATTAGCAGAACGGGCTCCTTTTATGCTGGAAATTGTGTGTTCACATGGGGAGATAAATGCTGCTGAAAAGCCCCTGTGATCTCAACCAGAATGAAGCACGATTGGGATAAGTAACAAACAAATGTAGGCAATGAAACAAAATGGATAAAAGCTCTCGAGATAAGAAGTGTCCAGAGGCTCTTCATGTTGGTTTGGTTGTGGTTTTTTTTTTAAGAATCGCAGTAAATTGATTGCTTAAAAAAGGTGTCTTTGACGCTGTTTTAAGCAGAAAACCAAATCTGAGCTTGATAATCACGAAAATTTATACAGGAAATGATTTATGCTCATCCAATCAGGGATTTAAAACATGCCACAGACAAGAATCAAAGCTGCTCCAAATACTCTTCCCAGACACCCATAAGTGACAAGCTTTAGGCCAAGATTTATCAGGAGAAAGTCTTTTTTGGAATCTCTTGTTGCCAACACACACGTCTGAGAAAGTTGCAATCACAGAGTATTCACAGAAAGCAAAGTGTGTGAAACTGCCACTAAAAAATTCATTTCCAATCAAATGAATGAGCAGCTGAATGGGGCCTGTTTTCCATTTGAAAATGTCATTCATCCCCAAGCAAATTATGTTGTGAAATTGTGCTAATTTTGACCAGAGGGGGATAAAAGAATATTGACAATGATGAGGTGTTCTGCTTTGGCAGCTTTGGAATAATTCTGCTGCTGCGGCTTTGGGAGACAATTTAAATTGCAATTTATCATGTGAGAGGTTACAAACACCAACACTGAAGCAAACCTGTTCCCTTTTGAAAGCTGACCAAGATCCACCTAAAAACAGTCGAGGGTTTTTGGTTTGTTGTTTTTCTGGGTTTTTGTTGGGTTTGTTTTTTTTTTTAATCTGCTCCTGTTAAATCACTGCTTATAAAAACCTCCTCGTGTCTGAGCTAAATGTATGCATGAACCCATCTGTTGGGTCCTTTTTTAGCTGAAAGGAGCTGACATGGGCTGGGACCTGCAAAAAAGTCATCTGCAGGATGAGCAGCAACTCACCAGAGCTGGTGGCAGGGGGGAATCCATCCTGGGAGAGGTTCTCAAAGGGATTTTGCTTCGAAAATCCAGATATTTTTGGGACACATCTCCCTTCCTCCACTTTGGAACGCTGAGAGAACATTCAAGGGATGCTTTGCGTGCTTGCCTTGCTTGTGCTGGGCTGCTCCTCCTTTCCACAGTCTTTAACCTACAAAATGTGATATTTGCACTAAATAAAGTGGTATTTTTTCCTGACCTAAATAGCCAGTATGGCCAAATGCTTCAGTAAAAAGGGAAGGGACTGACTTGGCTCGTCTTTAGTATTGAATAACTGCACTATGGGAATCCCACTCTCCCATTTTTTCCTTTCCCCCCCCCCCTTATTTCTGAGCTTCTCCTGCCCTGAGGATGCACAGCCCCTTCAAAGGTACTGAGGGAGGTTTTGACAGAGGTCCCTGAGGAAAAAAAAAAAAAACCTTGAAAAGTGACAAAAAAGCTGAGCTAAATGAGACGTGGAAGGGGCAGAGCTGGGGCAGAGCCAGCAGAGATTGGGACTGGGCCCTCCCAGGTCTCTGAATTCATCCTCTGGGGGAGGGAGAAGGGAAAAGTCCATTCCTGGTGACATTTCCTGTCTCTGATGCCATCTGTGGCCACCCAAAGTTCATGCTTTGCCTGTCTGGGAGGTGTCACCGTGCCAGCAAATATTCCCAAGGGGGTTTGCCAGGCCATCAACTCCACAAGGAAAAGCTCTGCTGCCCTGAACACCCGAGAATTGAAAGGTGGAGATAGGAAAAAATGTGTCCTGGATGTCCCTCTCTTTGTGACAACAAAACAAACCCCCCAGAGGTGAGGGGACGGGATCATTTTTGGGAAAGGGAGTAGAAAATCTCGTCTGGGCAGCACAGTGGGATTGGCAGAAGGAAGAAACACAAAAACGGGGCTGAGTTTTGCAGAAGTAAGGCAAAACTTTGGCATTTATGGAGCGACTGGAGTGTGCTGGGAAGGTGCTGAGTGCCTGAGTGTCTGTGAGAGGATCCTGGAGAGGGATTGGGATGCTTGGGATGAGTGGCAGCAGCCGCTCCAAGGCGCAGCGAAGGGACAGCAGGAAAGAGCCCCACAAAGGTGTGAATTCAGCCCACACAGCCCCGGCCCTGCTCATTTCCTCCCAAAATAGGCTCTAAACGCTGTGAATCACCCAATTCCCAATTTAATTCACAAAGTTATTCAAGGGAGGGAGAACAACAGAGGAACGGCTGCGCTGGTGAGATGTACCGGGACCCAGATATTGAACATGGGTTTCGAGCAAATTAAACTTTTTTTCCCTTTCCTCATTGACAAGGATCTCTGAACAATGGAGTGGCAGGAAATAAAAGCATTTAGCAACACCTCAGTGGTTGTTTTTTCCCAGCCAGCTGCTCGAGCAGGGTTTTGATCTGCCCAGAGGTTACAGCTGACTGGTTGTGCTAATGTCATCTCCAAAAAAAAAAAAACCAACATCAGAGCAGCTCTTCTGGAAAACACAAACATCCATTTATCCCTCTCCTGGTGTCACAGAATGGCCTGGCTTGGAAAGGACCTTAGAGATTTCCTTGTTCCTTGTTGAAGGGACATCCCAGGTTGCTCCAAATCCCTCCTAGCCTGGCCTTGGACACTTCCAGGGATGGGGCATCCTTTGGGAAATCCATTCTGGGGCCTCCCCACCCTCACAGGGAAGGGTTCCTCCCAGTATCCCATCTAAAAAACTCCAGTTTGGACAGTGGGGGACTGAGGATGGCTGAGGGAAGACTTCCTCCCTCCGTGAGGGAAGGTTGGCTGCAGCTTCAGGGATCTCCTGGATTGCAATCCCACCCTGGCAGCTCCTCAGGGCTGGGATAAGGCCCTGCCTGGCTGCCAGCACAGGCTCAGCGAGCATCTCTGCGCTGAGGAATGACTTTGTGGCAGCCAGGCCTTGACAAACTCCCTGACAAAAGGCAGGAATTCACACCCAGCAGCTGGATTTCCACGGGATTTGACTCAGACAAAGTGCTGGGGAGGCCACTTGGAGTTGCTGCTTCTCTGCCTGGGCTCATTAATTAAGGGCTCGTCTGGAAGCATCTTCCATGGTGCCCCTGCTGCTCTCCCAGGGCTCTTCCCGAGCTCCCAGCTGCTCCAAACGGAGCTGGGATGAGGGAGAGCAGCTCCAGCTCATCCCAGCTCCCGGTGCTGCGGCAAATCTGCTTTTTTTTCCCTGCCACAGCTCCCCTCTGACTGATCAAACAGCAGCAGCTCCAAGCACTGCGGGGTTTTTTTTGGGAAGGTTTGGTTCATTCAGCGGCTGAGTCACGCTGGGGAGAGGCAGCTCTGCTACTGGGGATGAAGGAGGTGGGGAGGAATAAGGGGGAGGCAGAAATATCCCCTTAAAAAGAGCATCTCAGGCCAAAAAAGCGTAATTTTCCGTGATCGTGTTCCATTTAGGATTATATACTGAGGTAAAAATAAGTCCCTAAATACCAGGCTGGGGCATTTACAGCCCAGGTTTGGAGATATAGATCCCCAGAGCAAGGCAAATCTTCATCTGCCAGAATTCCAAGCACATAATCTGCACACTCCCAGATCTTCCTCTCAGTGCTGTTTTTTTTTTCCCAAGCCCTCTCAGGCAGTGCCACCAAATTCAGACCTTTTGATGCAATTTTGGGATAGTCAGGGATCTCTCCCTTGCCATTTTTGGCTGCTTCCCCCACCCCACCCCCCTTTTTTTTCTGCAGTAAAATTGGCTGCAATCCCAGAAGCAGCCGTGGTGTCACCTGGGTGGGACTTCCAGGCATCAGGAGCTTGGACATTCCTGCTCCAAAATTCTTTCCCTCCTATCCATAGCCAGGAATTTCCACTTATCCTGCATTTCCCACCCCTCTCCCCTCCAAATCCATCAGACAGATGCTGCTGGGAGTGAATTCCTAAAAAAAACCAAAAAAACCAAAAAAACCCCCAACCCAGCTCCTTCATTTTCTGAAGTTTTGAGCTTAATTAGGCTCGTTCTGCACCTGTCTTGATGACACGTGAAGGAAATTAATGGGACCAGCAGCCATTCCAGACTTCCCTGTGGCCTGTGGGAACTTCCAATTACTTCCAGAGCTGGGCTGTGTCAGGGAGAGGAAGAAAGGACTTTAATTATTGACCCTGCTGTGCTGGAAAATGGAGATTTGGCTGCCTCACATGAACAGCACTTGGAGAGGGACAGAGGCTGTCAGGAGCCGAGAAATTCCCAGTGTGGAGCCTTCAAAGGAAAGTTACAGGTGGAAAATGAGCCAAAGCGGAGCTGCAGAAGTTCAGGGGAGAGCTGGTGATGCAAAACCCAGCCCTGAAACAGAGCACCTGAGCAGCCACGGCCACACCTGTCCAGGTAAAACTCCTGAATTCCCTCCCCTTGGCTGTAATTCCACTCAACTCCAGTGACTCTGGTGGATGCACGACCTTGAGGGTGAGAGAGGAGAGGGATGAGGTGCAAGAAAGAGCACAGAAGTCGATATTTTTTTTCATCAGAGACGCTTTCTCCCAGTCAAGCCCTTTTTCATCAACACGAGACAAGAACGAGATGAAAACGAGAAGAAAGTGGTTTGTTACTCTGGATTTTTATGGACATCTGGGGCAGCTTTATGGGAAGCGTTTGGCTGCTGATGAACCAAGGCCGGAGAGGAGGGGATTTGTCAGGCAGGCAGGGCTGTCTCCCTCTCACCCGTGCCCTGGAGCTCTTCCCCTGGCTCCCAGCCCTGCCCCTGTCGTGCCTCACTTTGCCCAGGGCTGTCACAGCTCCCAGCCAGGCTGCGTGGGCTGCGCCATCTGGAGCCCTGCAGGGAGGTACCAAACATCCACTCGGGGCTGCATTTAGCTGGGCTCAGCCTTTTCTTTCCCCCTCGTGTCCCAGATATTGCCCTGTGTCAGCTCATGGTGTCACAGCCAGCTCTCCCCACTCTCCTGGGGCACAGAAGTTAAAACCAAGGCTAAAGCTCGAACTTCATCCTGCACACCCAAAGCTCCACTGGTTCAAGCCTTGTCCCTTTAATTATTATTAAATTATCTTTGATTATTATGAAGCTGTTGTATTTTGAGTTGTTCTCTCCAAATGCGGCCACCGCAAAGCTCTGAAGGAAGGTGGAGATGAGGCCAGATCCCATTTTCCCAAACCCCTGAGGGGTTTGGGTGGAAAAGTTCATCTCATTCCAAACCCCCTGCTGTGATCAGGGACACCTGTAACCAGGATTGTCCACACCCTGTCCATGAACACTTCCAGGGATGGGGCAGATTCCTCACTGCAGTAATAGCTCCCGCTTCTGCATACCTCAGCTCCCAGCTCCCTTCCCTCCTGGAACAGATATAAAATATCTCAATTTTTTGTGCTGTTTTTGGCTGGAACTGAGTTGATTTTCTCTCAGCACATGGAGGAAGAGGAAGAGGAAGAAGAAGAAGACACAGGGGATGTTCAGAGCCCATCCTGGGGATGGCTGAGCACCTGACGATGCAACCTGCAGAATGAATTCCTTGTTTTCCTTCGCTTTCCTGGCTTTTGCTTTACCTATTAAACCATCTTTATCTCGTCCCACGAGTTTTCTCACCTCTCCTCCTCCACTTCTCTCCCCCATCCCACCCTGGGGGCCGAGCTGAGTTTCTGCCTGGGGTTAAACCACGACGTGTTTTTGGAGCCACACGAAAACAATGAAGGCTGGGAGGATTTGTGGGTGGATGTGACATGTGAAGGACAATTTCACTCAGTCCTCCTGCTGAATGATGGCTCTTTGGGCAATTAGCTGCAGATATTTTTAAACAGATTGGTCCCTCCGGCTGAGGGCAACTCTGAGGTTGAAATCAATCCCGTACAAGCGTTATATTAATTTCAGAGATCTTTGTCTCTGTGGACAAAAGCCCCACTGTCTTTCTGTGAGCGTTGTGATGACGAGACCATTAATATTAGATAATTATGGCTTTGAAAGATTAAATGAAAAACGGTGGTGAGGAGGAAAAGGCGTTGTGTTAAATAAAACTGCTGCCCGTGTAGGCTGCTGACACTCCTCTGTTGACAGATTCAGACTGCAACAATCAAAGCAAGGCGAAGGGAGAGGTGGTGCCTGTGTGTCCAAAGAGACAGAGGTGCAGCTCTGAGCAAGGAAAGCAGTTAATCACACAGGGAAGGGATTTCATTGATCCCCAGCAGAATTCAGCCCCTCTTCTCAATGCTGCTCTTCCTCAGAGCCTTTCATCTTCTCAGGGCATGCTCAGGGTCTTTTTTCATTTTTCCTTTTTCCTTTCCTTTCCTTTCCTTTCCTTTCCTTTCCTTTC
>VWZN01018082.1:50743-69452 GCA_013396955.1 Regulus satrapa | reverse complement strand
AAAAAAAAAAAGAAAAAGAAAAAGAAAAAGGGAATTTGGTGTGTTGGAAGCCTGGGCACAGAGAATTTTAAGCTTTCTGTGCTGCCAGGCAGTGATTCCCAGGAGAACACTGTGTTTGACCTTTAAAAAACCTTCCAAAAGTGAGTGATAAAACTAAGATTATAAGTGTGTAGCTTGAATAAAATAGCGGAAAACTTATAGTTTAAGGTTTTAAGGTATAGTAATATATATAAAGCAAAATAGAAGGTTTAGAACGTTGGCTTTCCTGCTTCTTCACCTTCTTCATGAGTTTAAATAATATTGTGTGGTTAGAAAAAGTCCACAATGCAGATGACAAGTAGTTAGTTATTAAGAAAAAAAAAAATTATCTGGCAATTCTGGTTAGCTCATCCTTTAAAAGCCTTATAAAAACCAAACCTATCCATTGCCATTTCTACTTTAACTTAAAGCACTACAAAACCCACAGCTTATAAAACGATCATGTAAATAAAAACGAATAAACATCTGAGTCCAAACAAAACCAGCACCTCTTTAACTTTAATCCCAACCTAAAAAAAAAAACCCCAAGATAAACAACATCAAAACCCCCCCAGCGGTGGGGTCAGCTCTCTGCCAGCTCCAGGCAGAGCTGAACGTGCAGAGAACACACAGGAAATATCAGCTCCGCTCACAGGCTTTGGATTAAAGATAAAAGCTGAATATTTATCTTCCCTTCCAGGCTCTGAACGGCACAGGTCCATTAGCTCAGGGCAGGGAATAAGGAATGCCGTGGTTTCAGGATCCCAACCCTTTTGGGTGCATCTCCCTTCCTTAAATAAACATTCTCCACATCTGAGAATCAAAAGGAAAAGAAGGATCAATGTTTTGGTTTTTTTCTTCACGCTTGAAAGGGGGGGGAAAAAAAAATCAACAAAAAACCCAAGTAATTCAGCAAATATTACTTAAAATAAGGGTTTCATAAAACGAGTTGTGCTCTGCCTTTCTTCTTTTAAATTGTTTCTTCTCCCCTCTCCCCCTTCTTCCCTCCCCTGACTGACAGCTCCCTGATAACAGATTCCCTCAGCTGCAGACATCTTCTGTAATGTTTCATTCATGGCACTGCAAACTCCCTCTGTAGCTCCTGAACTTTTCTCTCTCTTTTCCAATTGCTCAGGGAGGAAAGATTGTCCCGGTCCCCTGGGAATGCCTCTCCTCTCCACACCCCCATGTCCTTGGGTTTCCTAACCCCAGAATCCCTCCAGCGACGGCGAAAATAGAGAGAAAAATCAGATTCGTGCAGAGGAGAAATAACTTTTTGCTCTGAGATGTGTTCCTCGACCCAGCTGGGGTCACTCTGCTCGAACTGGGCACCACCAGAATCCCTGAGGATCCCTCTGGGATCACCAAAACCCAGGAGGGGCCTGCAGAGCCAGGAGAGCGGCAGCTCCAAAGCTGCACAGCAGAGAAATCTCCTGTTTGAAGCTCAGCATGTCACTGCTCAGGCAACCCAAGGGATTTGAGCGCTCCAGAGCAGATTAATTCCAATCAAAGCCCATCTGAGATGAGGCGATAACCACGCTTTTACTGTGCTGGCAAACAGGGGCTCCTTTTCAGCCCTGCTCTCCAGAAAACACTTTCCCTTTGCTGCGCAGGCACAGCCTGAAGCACACATTGAAGAGAGCCCGCATTTTCCCCAGGAGCAGTTTGCACAAACTCCGTGTCCTCCACCTTCACTCTGTTTGCCAGGACCAGAAGTGAAAGCCGGAGCAGCGGGATGGCTGGAATTACATCCCTGGGCTGGAATTACCTCCCCTTTCTTTGGGGTTCCCACCTGACAGGGGAAATTTGGGGGCTGGTAAGAACTTACAAACCAGCCAATCTCACCCAGCTTTGCTGTTCAGCCTCCCCGTTTCTGTGGCTCCGTTGTGGCAACGATTTAAACCCAAGAAAGAGGGGGGAAATATTTTCTTGGGCTGGTTTTTTACCTCCAGTTTGGTTGTAAAGGACAAAGAAATGCCTTTTCTAAATAATTCTAAAAGTCCACCATCAGGCTTGGCAATTGGGGCTAGAAATGCTGATTATTGGATTCAGGGGGATCTCCAGAAATAAAAAGAGAGGGAGGGTTGGGTTGAGCTGCTAATCCTGACTACCAGGCTCAGCTCCCAGAACCCACTGAGATATTTCAGGCAGAAACTTTGAACCACCCCTTTGAAAGGATTAAGCTTCTCAGTCGGAATAAGGCACTTTAAATATCTCTAAAAATCCCTGGAAGTGCCCCAGGCCAGGTTGGGCAGGGCTTGGAGCAACCTGGGGTAGTGGAAGCTGTCCCTGCCCGTGGCATGGGGGTGGAACAGGGTGGGATTTAAAGCCCCTTCCCACCCAAACCACTCCTGTATTCTGTTTTCAAGGGTCGGAATTTACAGCCAGAGGAGATTTGCAGAGGTTTTGGTGCCTCAGGTGTGGACAGTGTGATCAGACATCACACAAACTGCCCAAACCCAGCCTGGCACTCTGCTCCCATCAGGAAAATTGGGAGAACAGAACCCTCCTGCCTCCCTGGGGTGGAGGGAGAAGAAAGACTGCAAAGATTCAGTGATCCTCCTCTAAATACATCCCCAGGGAGCAGGAAAAGGAGATTTTCCTCAGTTGGGAAGAGCTCTCCTGGCTTCAGTGGTGAACTGGAGCCAATTTGCAGAGCCCAAGGATGGAGCTCTTGATGCTCATCTAAAGCTTCCAGGAGGACAAAGGAAGGCTGCAGGAATCTGAGGCACATCCTGCTGCTGGGAAGTTCAGCTCCCAGCTCCTGTGGCAGGCAGGTGGAGACAGTGTGACAGTGCCCTGCCCGTCACCTGCACCGTGCTGGCAGTGGGGACACCCAGGATCCCTCTGCTCCTGCAGGGAACTGCAAAAAAACCCTGGGATTTTCTTCCAATCCAGCCTCACTCCCGTGGGGAGGGCAGATTTCCCCCTCAGGATCCCCTGGAAGGTCACAGTGCCACCAGATCTTCAAGGTCTGGAGTTTCCAAACGAAATCAGATTCCAGCCTTCCCCCTCCATCACAACCTGCACCCTCTCCATGGCCAAGGGAAATGTTCCATTTTCAATGTCTCTCCGTGGGCTGAGTGATTTTTCACCACGTCCCCCTTGCACAAAGCCCAGGGTTGCTGTTTCCTGGCAGTCAGGATTCCCCCATCCCTGCATTTCCCTTGGTACCCTGAGCCCACGCTGCTCTGCTTCCTCCCATTCCTGCTGCCACGGGTGCCACCAAAACTCCACTGAAGTTCTGGCACCTCCAAGGGATTTGTTCCTGAAGGCAACAGAAGGGCCAGAGAAACGATCCCTCATTCCCAAACTCCCCTGGCAACTTCCAGGAATGCTTTTACTGCCCCCCAAAACCTCCCACAGTCAGCAATCAGGGATTTCTTTTTATGGTTTTGGGCGTAGTCGAATGTTCCAGAGGAGAAAGCCAGAACTCCCCGGTCTTACAGATGGAATGTACCAGGGGAAATCTGATTTCCAGCTATTTCCACATCCAGGAAGATTGGACACTTGTTACAGTGGAAAACCTTAATTCCTGCACAAGGGAGGAGGGAAGGCAGGGAGATAAAACCGGGATGAAATCCTGGGCTTCACGTTTGGACTGAGCACAGCATTTCTGCAAAAAAACAAAGTTCCTGCCTGGCCAACTGTGGGGTGTTAAATCAATGCCTGATTCAGGACTGAGGAGAAAGGGAATAACATTCCAAGCTGGACCAGCAGGGAACACATTCTGCAGGCTGGAAAGGGCAGCCTGCTCTGGCTAATTAATGGGTAATCAGGGCTAGAGCAGTAATTTTCTGAGTGGTGACCAATTTCCCCCGCTCAGGTTTCCCCTGGGGTATCCTCTGCTCCCTTTGGATGGTCCCTGATTTGAGGGGGTTTTTTTCACTTTAGCAAAGCAAAAGCTTCAGCTTGGAAAAAAAAAATTATCTGAAACAGCATCAAGGGCCCAGTGTGTGGTTGGTGGCTGCAGAGGAAAAGGAAAATAAAATGAAGTCCATCCAGGCTCAAATCCAGCTTGGAATGGGCTTCAGAGGAACCCTTGGAAGCTTTAACTGCCTTAAGCCCACTCTTGTCCCCTTCCTGGCAGAGCCCATGGTGACAGCTGTGACCCCTGAGCAGCATCCCATGCCCAGAGAGGAATAATCCACAATTTAGGTGCAAAAAACCATTTTAAAAGATGCTCACAAAATAAACCAGTGTGAAAGTTGTGGCTGGGGACACACAAAAAAATTGGAAAATTGGGATAACAGAACCCTCCCGGGGTGGAGGGAGAAGAAAGATTCAGTGATTCTCCCCTAGATACATCTAAGAGGCATTTTTAGCCTCCTGGTGCTGCTCAGATGTGCTGGGGCAGATGGTGACGCTCCTGAGCATCCCTGGAGGTTCAGGAGGGAGCTGAACTCCAGGAATTTCTTTGGCAAACGGGGGGAGATGGGGAAACAAGTAGAGAAGAAGCAGGACCAGCTCCACCTTTGCTCTGCAACTGCTCTGAGCTTGGCAGCAGAATGGGATTTGCCGTGCAAATCTCGAGTTTAGCGGAACGAATTTAGGAGCTAAGGGGCAGGAGCAGTTGGTCCTCGTGCTGCTTCCCACCACGTGCCTGGAATAAAACACTCTGCATCCACCAGCCCTCCTGCTCTGAAAGCTCCAGTAAATCCAAAACCAACAATCCAAACCTCGGCTTTCCTCCCCCAGCCCTAAAATCTGGTCCTGTCGAGCGTCTGAGAGGCACAGCACGAGAAACAGCAACGTTTTGTCCCTGCAGCAGCCCGGAGCTGCCCCTAATCACAGCAGAACTCCGAGCACATCAAGCGGCTCCGCTCCGAGCTGGCACGGCGGCGAGGCACCAGGATTTCTCAGACAAGCACACGAGGGCTGGGGAATTTTAATATCTTCTTCCCCTTACAAGTAATTTCCAGTGTTTATGCTCTGCGGAGCTCCTTAGGAGTGTCAGAGCAGAACAAATGTCATTTTTAATGGACTTGCTAAATCATAAAAACCATTTGGAAAATTGCATCTGATTAAAACATGAAAACGTTCCATTATTCACGGGGCGATCGCAGCAGCTCCCAACAAGCGGCGGGAGTGGGCTGCAGAGAAAATCTTGGCCCACAGGACTTTCCACCCCAGGAACTAAAAGCAATCTTCTGATCTGCTCCTGCCAAGCGCAGAGGAGCTCTCCCGGAGAGAGGGAACAAAGCTCAGCATCTGTCGCTGGCATCCTTATTTCTTGTAGGGAGGCAGGAAAACGCAGGACAAGGTGAATCACGAGGCACAGCTCCCGCACTGCCACGGGCAAGATTCAAATCCTCCTGAGATGGGCACCACGGCTCCCTCTGTGAGGAGGCCAGGCCAGAATCTCTCCTTTCTTAGGGTGGTTGTCACTAAGAATTTTCAATTCTTCGTCCCAATCCACCCCAAAAAAAAAAAAAAAAACGCCTCTTGCTGCGTGGAAGGGCGGCAAAAATGGAAAGTTCCGTCCTGTACGACAAAGCAGATGTGGGAACAGAGCACGGGCGAGGGAGAGGGGCTGCTCTGGAGAGCAAACAGTGCCAGAGCAGAAAGGATCCCCATCAAAAGGATGATTCCTCCCAGCCTTGGTTCTGCCTGGGCTCTCTGGATGGTGATGCAGAGTAATTAAGCTCTGGTTTACCGAGCATGTAACCTTTGGTAAGTGGATATTCTGAGAAGTGACAGCAGATGATTTAGGCAGACAAGGCACAGCAAGGTAGCTGCCTACACCCTGCATGTCAAACAAAGCATCCATCAAACCTGCACTGCTAAGCTGCTATTTCATTTTCAGGGGATTTGGGGAGCCTGCTCCTTCCTAAAGGCTTCTAAATTATATTTATATTTATATTTATATTTATATTTATATTTATATTTATATTTCTATTTATATTTATATTTATATTTATATTTATTTATATTATTACTACTATTAGCATTTCTGGGTCTTAATTGAACTAAATGATGCCACTTCAGGGGAAGGTGTAAACAGGGAAGCAACATTATTTTTGGAGCAGCAAAACCACGCCATTTAAACCATTTCACTTGCAAAGGACTCAGACTTTGCCTGGTTGCAGAGAGGAGCCTGAGTCCTGGATTCACAGTGGGATTTCCGTGGCAGAGCCGACGATTTCCCTGCTGGGGGCTGTTCCACCCTGCCCTGACCACGGTACCAGGTCCGAGCCCCAGGGTGCTGACAGGAAATTCAGGATTTTTCACTGCCCTGATCAATGCTCACGATGAGGCAGGGAAGGAGATGTTTCAGTGCCTCCACAACCCCGACCCAGCAGCGTTTCCACAGTGGGAATCCGTCCTGCAGAGAAATTCACCCGCAGCACCTCACCTGGTGAGGATTCACCCAGAGCCAAGGGGGGCTGCACGGATAAATTCATTCAGGCAAAGGTGCTTTGCCATCCTGGGATGGAGCTGTGGAGTGAGAAGCAGACTCTCAGCGCTGCTGCAGCACTTTCAAGCAGCTTCAGAGAGATGCTCAAGTTCAGCTCAGACCAATTTCCTCCCCCTGTGCAGCACGGTTCTCGTGCAGAGGTTAATAACTCCTGATATGTTCTGTGAACTCAGCATTTCCCCGGAATTTCAGCTTGATGTAGTGCCCTTTTCACCAGGAACACATTTCTCCCTGCCTGCCTTCCCTCCTGCTAATCAGTTTTATCAACACAGCCCCAGGTGAGGAATGGCTTTCAAGATGTGGAGACTGGGAGCTGGAAATTCCTGCTTAATGCAAATGATGCCAGTCAACAGGAGCTTATTAATAAGCTCCAAAACCCCAGAATCACAGCTGAGGCAAACCCAAATAGCCCTGGCAATTTACACCACAACAGCCCGGCCTTGCAAGTTTATAAATCTCAGTGCTCTTTAAAAAACAAAGCATTAAATCATTTTGCCTGGGAGATGAGAATATCAATTCTGTTGTTCTCCATCCTCCCCTGCAAGAGCCGAATTGTGCTTTCCCCATTTCGTCCCGGGGTTTTCGAGCGTGTGTGTGTGTGGGGGGGGAGGAAAATTTGCAGATGGGAACGGGGAAGCTGAGGAGTGCTGGGGGAATCTGTGCTCACTCAGCAGCATGAAAAACCAACCCCTTGCAGGCTGAGAGCTCCCTGGGCAGTGCTGAAGGTGCTCATTTTCACAGCCAGGCTGCCTGACCACGGCTCAGCAAGTCTGGAAAGAGAGATCCCCGAGTGCCAGGAAAACACCCAATCTTCTGGGTTTTCCGCAGGGAATAACTCCAAGGGGATAAAATGCTTTGTGTTGTCGCACAAGTTCTGCAGGCAGCACGCTTAAATCCTTTGCTCCAGCCCAACCAACAGATTATTTGGAGTTTAGACTTGGTTTGGGGTTTAACAAAAAGAAAAGAAAAAAAAAAAAAGGCAATTTAAGCTCATTTTGAAACAGTTCTCCTGCTGGATTGGGACAAACAATTTCAAACTTGTTCACCAAAAGGTCACTGAGGAGCTTTGGCTTTGTGACAGACAAACGTTGTTTCGTAGGGATTAATGAGTCCAGGTCTAGGTCTGCACCTGATTCCAGGTGTTCAAGCATGGATTTATTTGTATTCATTTTGCTCCTTGTCCCCCTGGAAAAGCCGAGCTGTGAGTGCTGAGTTTCCTCCCTGGACAAAGGGATGCTCTGCTCCTGGAAAGGTTTGCAGCAGCGCAGCCGTGGCTGGGGGGGCCATTGAAATATTTGATATTAATGCTCCTCTCTCCCACAGAACATTTCTCATTCAGGGACCTGGAAGGATCAACATCAGCAAGTCCTGAGATTTTGGATGTTGAGAGCCATTGGCTGAAGGTCAGGCTCAGTCTGAGGGGAGGATCAGGATTAGGGCAGGTGAAAACAGCTCTGAAAAGTGCTCTGACTCCTTCCTGCTTTTTTATCCTCCTTCCCTGGACCTGCAGTTGGAAGGGCAGCTTTTCTGTGCAATAAAATGAATGATAAAACAGATAAAAAATAAATTATAAAAGTCATATAATGCCTTTCTGGAGCTTTCTTTCTGCTTCAAGAGGTGCAGACACCCCCAGGTGAGTGACAGGGACAGAAAATCTCCCAATCCAAGCATGCCAGGAACCACTTTCAGTGGACAGGACTGGGACGAGTAAAATCACTCAAAATAACCAATATAAAAAATAATTGCATCCTGTAATCAAGAAAGAGCTCGTTTTCATCAACTTCTCCAGGTTTTAGTTAAGGACGGGGGTACTCAAGTGCTTCTTTACAGCACCTTTCCCAAGGGAGGACAGCCAGCCAGCACTCCCTCTTCAAGGACCATTACTGTCATTTAGTTATTATAATAACAACATTTCTATTCTAATTATAATAGAAATATTAAATAAATATAATAATTATAATTCTTTTCTGGGATGGGACCCCCCCCCCTCCACCCTGAGCCCTGCCAAGAAACTTTTAGCAAAAGAAACGAAGGAACCTCCATGAAATCCCAAAAATAGCACTCAGCCAAGGCCAGACCTGCTGCAGACAGAGGTGACAACCCAGCTTAGAGGACAATAATCCTCATTTTCCCCTCCTGTATTCATTCCAAAGGTTTTACAAGCCAGTGGCTTTCCAGCTCGAGATCAACTTTGACCAAACTGGAAAGAAAAAAAAAACAAAAACAAAAACAAAATGAGGGTTTCTAAAGAAGCAAGAAATTAATTATACAACAAACTCCACGGGAGAAGGCATCAGCAGTTTTCCTTTTAACTTCCTGCCCTTTCTTCCTCCCAACTCTGGTTAATTTTGAGCCAGAGCCTTTCAAAGCTCCATTCTCCTGCAGGAAAGTCTGATGGAAACTAATTGATGTGAGAGAAATTGGAGCACCGAGGGGAAAGTGCCTTTCTCTCTATTTATTATTCACACTTCGTGGCGACAGAACCTCAAAACGTGGGGATGAACTTCCCGTTCATCCTGTTAGCACAAACTTGCCAAATTCTTGCTCTGGAGATGCATTTTGTTTTTCCCTAAATAGCTTGAAACCACGGGGAAATAAAAGGAAAGGGACGTGGAAAGTGTCAAAGGTTTCTCCAGGCTGGCAGAGTTGGGCGGAGAGGAGAATTTGTGTGGAAAGCTCAGAGCATCTTCCACGATCTGAAAAGGGCTCCAGGGGAGCTGGAGAAGGATTCTGGATCAGGAATGGGACAAGGGCAATGGCTTAAGGACAGAAAGGAGGCTTGGGTTGGATTTGGGGAAGAAATTCTTCAGTCTGAAGGTGGGGAGGTCAAGAGAAGCTGTGGCTGCCCCTGGATCTCTGGAAGTGTCCAAGGCCAGGTCGGAACGACTCTGGACAGTGGGGGCAGCCCCTGCCCATGGCAGAGGTCAGAGCTGGATCTGTAAAGTCCCTTTCAACCCAACCTGTTCTGACATTCCACGGGAACCAGCTGAAAGGAATAAATCAGGGAGTCACAGACAAGGGGGATCTCATCTGTAGTGTCCCAAAAAAACCCCACATCCTGGAAATCTTCATCCCCATTCCTGCAGCTTCCTCACGGCATTAAAAGGTCCAGGCTTTGGATGGAAACCCAAGCTTTGGATGGAAAACACTGACACATTTTGGGGAGAAATGCTGAGCAACAGCTCTGTGTCCTCTCCAGCCTTCCCATTTCCTTCCCTCCACATCAAAAAGCTGGTTTGGATTTTTCTTTCTTTTTTCTTCTTTCTTTTTTTTTCTCTCTGCAGACATAAAAGCCAGCCCAAACCATCTATAAATGTCCCCAACCTGCCAAGATTGTGCTGCAGAGCTGGGAAGTGGGAGAGTGAGAGAGGAGCTGTGCCGGAAACTCTTAACAGAAAACCCACTGGATAAACAACGAGGAGCAGGGAAATCTGTGCCTTGTTCGTGCTAACGAGGGCTGGGAAATGAATTCCTGCAAAGTGGGATGTCTCTTTTCTTGGGAAATTATTCAGGCAAGCAGGTGCAGCTTGAAGGAATATTTATCTTCTTCTGGCTGGAGGCTCTTCGGGGGCCAGCAGGCACCAGGTACCTGTGGAGGTGTCCCAAATGTGGGCAGGGGAGGTTGGAGCTGCTCAGGATCTGTCCCAACCCACGCAACACCAAAATTCAGCGTCCCTGCAACCCACAAAACCTTGCTGCTCTCCGTGGGGTTCGTTTTATTGCTTTGAAAAGCCCATTCCTGCATTGTCTGGCGGTCATCGGGATTATCCATTATCTTGGAGGTCTTCTCCAATCTTAACAATTCCGTGAAGCCCTAAACTCGTGGATTTGGGAATCTGGGTGCCACTGGCTTTGTGTGAGGAGCCAAGGCTCTGCCACCACCTCAGCTCCTCCGTGCTGCCCCTGCTGGCAGCTAAAAATCCCATTTTTGTCTCCCAGAGGCTCAGGCTCAAACTCAGCACTTGTCATCTCAGCTCCTCAGTGGATAAATGCTCTCCCTGCCACTCTCAGCTGTCACAAGGATTTGTATCTGCCTTCATTACATCCCTCCCAGTCACGGGGTAATTAAATCCGATGTTGCTATAAGTCTCACTGAGCAAAGGAAAATTCACCCGATTAATCAGAATATCTTTCAGAAAGGGTTCTAAAAATATTCTAAATAGACCAGAAAAGCAGATGAGTGGCATTCTCATTTATTACTGAGCCGGGCTCTGGATACAACAATCAATTGGGTTGATAGATAACAGAGCATCTCCTGCCTCTCCTCTTTCATTCTAGAAGCTCTCATTCAGAGCCAGATCAAGACACAATTCTCTCTATTATTGTCTCTCTCACCCACTGGAGCTTACTCTGGGCTGTGTGCTCAGCATTCTCTCCAGGGGCGTGCTGTTGTCTTGACTCTGAATTAGGTTTTTCCCTTCTCATTGTCCCCATCCTGCAATAATGGGTTTTTTTGGAGCACATGTGTCCCTCAGATAATGCTCAAGCCCGTCCTGCCAGCAGCCTGGGAGGATTTTGCTGCTGCTTTCAGGGCCATCATGATGTAATTGTAGACATGAAATAGGAAATTCCCAGATGGTTCTCAAGGCCTTTTCTTCTTTTTTCTTTGCACAAGTCTGGGCTGGCTTTCCATGATTCATAATTTGATATTTGCAAAGCAGTTCTTTAAACCTCCTCAGCTTTGCTGCTGGCCACTTCAGCCCTGACAGAACCCAGCTCAAATTCATCCAGGCCATTTTTAAGGATAACTTCCCAAGGGTTTGGGTTTTTTTTTTTTTTTTTTGGCCAGCTGATGCTCTGAGTTCATTGTTTCCTGCCTGTCACAGTGGCACAAGTCTGACTGGGCAAAACTCACAGCTCATTTACGTCAAGAGCTGCAGCAGCCGCTCGTCATCTGCAGCTGGGCCAAGTGAGCTGTGACAGAGGGGATGGAAATGCTCCCACTGGAGCAGCCAGAGAGCTGAGATCCAGGGAAATGTCCCTGCTGAGATCAGTGTCACTTCAGCTGCTACTGAGAACATTTATTATAAATATATCATGCAATAAAATGAGGCTTTGCTTCTCGTGGTGGAAGTGACCTTGCAAAGGCAGGAGGGGATGATGGAACTCTCTGCGCCATCTGTGAATTCCTGCTCCAAGTCAAAAACAGCAGCTCCTGAGGAAATCCAGACGCTGTTTGTGGAGTTTAGGGCAGTTCTGCAAAGGTGGTGCACCCTCTCCAAAACTGCTCCTGCACTCCCCTTTTTTGGGAAATCCTGGGTCTGCCCCAGCAGCACCGACAGCAGCCAGCGCTCACCTGGAGAGGAATTCAGAGCTCCCGACTGCTCCTGTGGCTGCAACACAACCTCTGTGAGGGCAGGCCTTCCCAAAATGAAGAACTAAACTGGGGCAAAGTCCAGAGGAAGGCGTTCTGCACAGACTGATCAGGTGCATCCCGAGAGCGGGGGGGATGTGAGCTGGGCACTGCGCCTGCCAGCTGGAAATTACCTGGGGAAAGAGGGAGGCAGCGCTGGGGGAAGAAAAGGATATTAAAAACACAGCCTCATGTTTCAATGCCAGAATTATGAGGAAAGCAGAGGAAATAGGCTGGAAAGCAAGCACAATCCCTCTCAGTGAGTGGATGCTGCTGCACTGGGGCAGACCGGAGGGGCCAAGGTTGAGGGAGCTGCCATCCATCATTTTTGATTTAGTGCTGCCCAGACAAGAGGAACTCGCATGATCCATGGGCTGCATATTCTTCTATTGATCTCCCAGACTTGTTTTGCTAAACTCCACATCCATCAGCCCCCAGCCCTGCTCACATTCCCCTGAGAGGCAGCTAAAGAGGAGCCACCGTCCCGTGCCCAGGGTTGGGGACAGCCAAGGACTGGGGCTCAGCCACTGCCTGGGTGATGGATTGGCAGCATTTCCAGGTATTCCTTTCTCCCTGCTCCTGGAAAGGGCAGGAGCAGCCTGGGGGAAGTTGTGCTCCCAGTCCCACACAAACTGATGGGGCGATAGAAAAAGGGAGGCAGAATTCACCTCCAACCCCACACCTCATCCCACCCCCACTTAATTTAATTTTAAAAACTTCCTCGTCCCGAAGTAGAGCTCTGAAGCTTTCTTTCCACCTTGGCCACAGCATCAGCTTCAGGTTTTTAAGGATATTTCACCACTCTCTGTTCCTATCCCTGACTCCAGTCCTTTGCCAAGGTGTGTCCACCAAGTGGGGAATGCGAGGAATGAGAAGACAGCTGGTGAAACAAATGCAAATCCTTGTCTACACCTCCTTAATCCGTTTTCTCCTGTATTATCCTTGCCAGCAAGGACTATTTCTGGCCTGGGCTGGCCTGGCTGGGGAGGGCTGAGTGGGCAGAGGGAGACTCGTGGTGCAGGCAGCAATAAAATCTCCAAATGTGGTTGAGCTGGTGCAGAAATTGGGCTAAAGAGTCAGAGTTTGGCGACTGTAAAGTAATTTCTGAACTCTCAGATGGTGGGATGAGACAATACAGAGGACAGACTGATGGTCATCACCTGGGGGCTGTTCACACCTTCACCAGAACGACTGAAATTCTCCTTGCTAAAGAATTTGCAGCAGCTCTGAAAGCTCCCCTTCATTGCCAGCTTCTCTCGTAGACCCAGGGAAGAGGAAGGGTTTTAGGATCACAGAGTGGTTTGGATCAGAAGGGGCAGAGATCATCCCTGCAGGGGCACCTCTCACTCTCCAGGCTGCTCCAGCCTGGCCTTGGACATTTCCAGGGATGCCAGAGCTGCTCAGGGCCACTCCAGAAACAGTGTGGAATGCTTTTAAAATGCTTTTAAACATCCTTGGCAAACCCCGGGGGTTATTTCTCTCTTGCTCCATCCCAAGAAAGAACAACCCCAGACCAAACTCAAACTCGGGGCAGTTTTGCCCCAAACAAGGACTAAGAAAGGAAACATCAGCAAATCATTTCAGGATCCATCTCCCACCTGTCCAGACTTCATTTTCTTCTGCTGGGATCTGCAAAATGTCTCACAAAGGCACTGATAGATCTGACAGCCCCGAATCCATCACCTGAATTCTTCCAGCAGCTCTGGAAGGATCTGGGCAGAAATCCTCACAAAGCCTCTTCCCTACCCCTTTTCTGTAGGAGATGCACGTGTGAGGAACACAAAGCTTTATTCATTTCCCCCCCTTCTGGTGCTCCAGGTGTAAATAAAAGGAAGCCAAGGATGAAGGGGACAAGAGGGTTAAGAGAAATCTCTCTGCGAGAGAGAGAAAAAAGGAAAAGTGAATTCAGCCATTATCAGATGGTCTCCAGTTGCCCTCCCAGTGCCAGGAAGAGCCAGACTGGGACTCAAGGAGAGTTTAAAAACCTCTAAAGGCTCTGAGGGAGAAGTGCTGGCAGGGGGAGGGAGAAATGGTGCTGCCTCCCAGGTGCCATGCCAGGAAATCTCAACATTTAGGAGAAAAAGCTGAAGGTGGGTTCTGAGAAAAAAGGTGTTTGGACAAGCCCACAAACTGAGCGTGTTCTGCTCCTCTGTAGGAGGGTGAAACAACCTCCAGCAAAGCCTCCTGTGCACGGCAAGGATCCCAAATATTCCCTCTGGAGCTGGGGAGGGCAGGAAGGAGATGCTGCAAGAGCCCAGGGACACGTGGTGGCCTCAGCATAAAAGCACAGCCTGGGCACAGCCAGAAATAACCTTGTTCAGAGGAAAAGCCATGATATAAATTTTAAATTTAGAAGAAAAAAAGACCTGTTTACCTATTACCAAACAGCCCCACTATTAACCAATTACTGAGAGGCAGCTCAGAGCAGCAGCTTGGCCATTAGAGTTGAGTATTCCAGGGCCTGCTAATGGGAGATAAATTCATGTCTGGAAAATTGGATGCAATTAGAGCCATTTTAGCAAGAGTTCACAACAGAGCTGACCTTTGCTTTCACATGCAGGGGGCCAACAGAGAGATGATGTCTGATATTATTTTATTGCTTGTGGGAAGAAAGCTTTTGTGTTGGCAAGTACCAGAACAACCCACCTCGACAGAGAAAAGCACGTTGGGAACTGGGGTTGCAGACTGGTCTGGGGCTTAAAATTCCTAAATTTGGGTCTCGTCTTTGCCGTCAGCTCAGTGTGGCAGTGACTTTGTCTCTCTGTGGCTGGTTTTAGCCATCTTTAAGGCTTGGCTCACCCAAAAATCCCTCGTAGCTCCCCAAATTTCCCCTGATTTCTGTTGGACACTTCCCTTCTTTGCTCAGGCACATGATCTCTTTCCACTGAGAACCCAGCTGGGGCTGTCTGGTGGGGAATCAGATCATTCCAGTGAGGAAATTCCCTTTTTAGGATCAATATTAAGGGTCTTTTTCCAAGCCAGAGCAGTCCTTAGCATCTAAAAGAATTTACAGCACTATTGGGGTGACTTTAACCACCACAGCCATAAGAAAAACCTTTGTCTGCAGCTGGTCAGGACTGGATGGACATCAAAACCATCTCTCCTTGCACTTTCTGCCTAAATATCTATTTTCCTGTGCTCCCCAGTCCCGTTTCTAACCCCGGGATCTGCAGCTACCAGGCAAAAACTCTTGCAAAGTCTGGCATCGTGGGCTTAATACCCAAAGTGCTTATTTTAAACACAGACTGATGGCTTTTCTCCTAGATAATGATGATTGATTCTGTTTTCCATCCTTTGTCAAGGCTCAGCACATGCCTGGAATTTTAACTACTCCTTCTTCTGATACTTCCATGCATCCATCTGTTCCTCTGGATCTCTCTCAGCCTCCTGCTTTAAATAATGAACTTTGCTACGCTCAGAACAATCTATTAATAAATAACAATCCCGGAGATCACACAAGCCAATTAACAGCAAAGCAGCGTCAGGAGCCGGGCTGAGGGATGCTGCTGAGGCAGGCCCTGGGCACAGAGGATTCCTGGGACCCTCCTCGAGGGCTGGGGGCAAAGTTGAGCAAAGGAGCGAGCTCAGATCGTGCCAAGGAGGGAGCGGGGCTCTGCTGATCCTGACATTCCTCCAGACAAAGCTGAGGCTCTGTCGGCTGCTCCACTTGAGGCAGAACCAAAGGGTTCAGCCCAGCTCCCTCAGCACTGAGAATTCAACACCACTCAGGAGTTCTGCCGCTTTAACTTGAGCGGAGCACCGAGACAGAAGCTCCTGCTCTGTCCCTTTTCCCTCCCAAGCCCCGAATTTCAGCTCCCATTGCTCTGATGTAGCAAATCCCAGCTGGGATGGCCCATCCGAGATCCCAAACCGAGGCCTGGTCACTCTGCTGGGTGGAGCAGACAGTGACACCTGGGAGCAGCAATTCCACCTCCTTCCAGCTCCAGGGCTGGGCTCCTGCCCCACAGGAAGGGACAGGAGAGGCTGAGCCCATCCGTGCTCCTGGGAGTGAAGCCTGAGCTCCACACACACAGGATTGGGGTTTTCAAGGCATCTCCGACGTGCCCCATGAGGCAGCTCCCGCCCCTCTCTCCTGCTCCTCCAGCAAATGGGGATTTTAGGATCAAATCCAGCAGGTGGGAGGTGGAAGGTGGCAGCAAAAGGCTCCTGAGCGGGTTCAGGGCTGTAGGATGTGGCAGGTCAGCAAATGGTGCTGTGAGGCTGCAGCCAGCTCTGATGCCCTCTGTGAAGTTCATTTTTTAGGGAGGAGCAGCCACCAGCTCTCTGTGCCCGGCAGAGCAGGGAGCATCCCCGTGGAGCAGAGGGTGGCTCTGCAGGGCTGTCCCCCTCTGCAGCACTGTCCCCTGCACTGCTGGGCACTCAGCACCAGCCAGAACCCTTGCCCGAGGCACACGGGGCCTCACGGAATGCTCAGTGCACACGTTCAGAGCGCTCTGCCGCTCCCTGCACTTACTGGGTTTGCCATCCCCTCATCTTTGCTCTTCGCTCTCCTGTCCTCTCCTCCTTTCCCTCCCATCTCTCACTCCAGCTCCTCTGGGCTTTGGTGGTTTTTTTCCCCCCTCATTTCTCCTCCTCCCTGCCCTTCATAATGACTTCATCTGGCAGGCAGTGTGACAAGCCAGAGAATGGAACTCGGGGTTTTCCTGCGCTCCAGATCCATCTGAAGGTTTCTCCCAGCTCTCAAGCCCCAGATTCAATTTCCCTCTGACAGAACAACAGAATTAGTCTCCTATTGTCATAGGTAAATTACTCACAAGCCTGGTGTCAGGAGAGGGGGGGGAAAAAAAGAGGGAAAAGAGACAAGAGCAGGATTCAAAGGAAGGTGTGAGTGTGACAAGCAACAACAGAATAACAATAGAGACCAGCGGGTGACATCGATCACAGCTGACAAACAGGGACGAAGCCAGCTCTGGATCAAACACAGGAATTATTTACCTCTTCTTCCCTCAGCCCTTGAGCCATTCAACCTCATTCGGAGCATTTCTGTGTCTTGCGGAGGACACATAAAGTCTAAATAACTCTGAGACTGAAAAATACTGTGCCTGATGGAGCTTAGGAGGGTGGATTTGGGTTCTTTTTCACAAGACATCGTTCACAGGAATGCCCTGAGCTGGGAGGAGGGCAGGGATGAGCACACGGGCAGGACATGGCAAGCTCTCAGGCTAGCAATCCTGAATTGAAACCAATCACATTTTTAAAAATAAAAATAATTAATTAAAAAAAAAGGGGGGGACAAATAGCAAATCAATAAAAACTCCTCTGTCTTCACACCCTGGCCTTTAATTCCTGTTTGGACCTGTAGCAGTCAGCTGGGGCTGGAACTGCAGGACAGCCGGGCTGGCTACAAAACACTCAATATTTGTCACTGAACACCATTTCCACCTGGTTTTGGGTTTTATTCCTCGCTTGCCTGCTCTGCTGTTCCATCATACATCAGGGATGTGTGTCAGACACCGCTGATTGTCATCTCCATGTCCCTGGGGGCGGCGGGGATGGGAATTCTCCTGAGCAGGAGCCACCTGAGCCTTCACAGCTCACCTCCCTCCTCACCCACCAAGCTGCTCCTGGCAACGAAGCAGCCTGAGCTCAACACAGACGGGATTTTGGGGGTTTTCTGATGTCCTCCCTGAGGTGGCTCCTGCCCCTCTCTCCTGCTCCTCCAGCAAATTTGGATTTTGGGATCAAATCCAGCAGGTGGGAGGTGGCAGCAAAAGGCTCCTGAGCGGGTTCAGGGCTGTAGGATGCGGCAGGTCAGCAAACGGTGCTGTGAGGCTGCAGCCAGCTCTGAAACCATCCATGAAGTCCATTTTTTAGGGATGAGCAGCTGACAGGATGCTCCCAACACCCCAAAATGTCAGGACGGACCCGAACGCTTCTCATGGGTGATTCTAAGGGAGAGAATTCAGAGAAAACTTTTATCTGGGTAAATATTGGCTGCAGAACGACACCCTTAAGCCTCCAGACCAGGATAGAGAGAGCGCTGGAGTTTGAAAATACCAAGAGGGAGGGAAGTCCAGACCAGAGTCACCTGTAGAGCAGTAAGTGCCAGCCTTAGAGAAGCTGAACTTCACCCCAAAGCCAGGCTTTATTTGCCTATTGACAGAATAAAGGGCTTTGTTGGTCTTACTAACCCAGCCTGAGACTGTAAAGGTCTCTCTAATCTGCCAAAGGCAGAACAAAAACTGGGGGCTTAAAGCTGAAGCAAACCAGGCTGGAAGGATGACTTTTTATTTTATTTTTTTTTCCCCCACAGAAGAATATGGACTGTGTCCCTCAATGCCTTTAGTTAAAACTGGGCAAATCCTTTCTCCTGAGTTTTGTCTGGCAGGGTTACACAGCCTGGCTCAGTCCAGCTCAGGATTAATTTAGGAGCACGAAGAAGCACCAAACAAGAGGAGAGGAGTTCTGGACCTGCCCAGAGCACTCCACCCTCAGCCCGGAGATCCGAGCGCACTGGAACCTGCTGGAAATTCTGATTTCCTCCAAGGCAGAGGCTGGGCTGACTTTGAAATCACCTTTCCCCAAGCCCTGCACCAACACCCCTCTCTCTCCCTCTGCCTCCTCCCAGGAGGTGCCAAAACCCCTCAGCAGAACGGAGGGAAGCAAAAAGCCGGGAGATCTTCCCTTCCCTCCCCCTTTCCACGGATACCATTGACCTTTTCAAACAGGGCTCTTGCTGTAAAATACGAGTTCCACCCTGGCCCCTGGAGGAAGGCAGGGGCTGGGGAGAAGCCTCATCCTGCTGGCACGGCAGGGAAAGGGCTCCGAGCTTGTAACAGCGCACCAGGAGCTCTGATGAGCCTGGCTCTGGCATTTGAAATGCAGATCGTTATTAAGAGAGAGATTGTTTTACAGCGTAATGGCTTTTTTTTTTTTTTTTTAACAAGGTGAACGCCACC
>VWZN01018082.1:3574-50724 GCA_013396955.1 Regulus satrapa | reverse complement strand
GGGGGGGGGGGAAAAAGGGGGGGGGGGGGGGGGAAAAAAGAAATAAAAAGAGTTTGGAGGGGCAGTTGTGGCTCTGGAAGAGTTCAGCAGTGACAGAGGAACTGTAAGGACCAGCTGCACCCTTCCTCAGGGAAGAGAAGGGTTTAATTTCTGTGTTAAATTTAATTAATTAATTAAAATAAGATAGGTATTAATAATGTATAAAATGAATATTCTTAATCAATAATAAGTNNTAATTTCTGTATTAGTTAGGGTGGGTTTTTTATAATAATATATGATAAGAACTAACTATATTACACACTATATATAATATATAATTATTAATTAATTAATTTCTGTATTAGACAGGGCGGGTTTAGCCCCCAGAGGTGTCCCCAGCCCAGGGCAGGGGCAGCACCAGGAACGCTCAGCTCTGCATTCACCTGGACTCTCCCTGCCCTTCCTTCCTTGGCTATCCTAAAAATGCACCCCAAAAACGGCACCTCCTTGTCTGAACAGTTCCTACCTTGTAGCTCCTGGAGCTACAGCCCAGGGAGGAGGAGCCTGCGTTCATTTCATTTCATTCCCTGCTGCGTTTATGATGATTTTTAATTTTTAAATATTTTTTTTTTCTTCTATAAACCAACAAAACAAGCAGTAGGAGCCACCAATTTTGCCACTGGCCAGGTGGCTGCCAGAACATCCTTTGCAGAGCCACCGGTTGATTTCTGCCCACTCAATTCACACACCAAAATCCCTAAAACCCACCATGGACGGTGTTGCTCCTTCCTGAGGCTGCAGGGGTGCTAATATTCTGAATTAAGAAGTCTCAGGGAGCTGGATTCTCTCCTTGCTTACTCTGGTTTAGACTGGGATTAGCTTTGCAGGATGATTTCTGACCAGGGTGGGATTAAATCCCTTGTCATGGAGGGAGACTCTGAGCAGTAAACAGCATTTATTTGGTGGGCAGAGTAGTTTAAAACAGGACAAGTTTTAACTAAAAGTGCCCAGCAGGACAGCAAGGCCAACCTCTAGCAAAATCCTGAGCTTCCAGACCCTGGAATCTCAATTCCAGAAGCACTGGATGCTTTTAGTTGTGATTTGTTGGACGGTGGCCACCTCACCAGGCAGTTTGCCTGATGCTATAACAATAACTGTGTTATTTGCAACATCACAAATCTTTACTTCATCTGCAGCTGAGCCCGGCACAGGACATGGATCATTAATAAAGGTATTGAGTAGCTGAGAACCAAAATAATCCATCCCTGGGGGAGCTGCTTTCAACACGCTCTGCCAGGGATGCTGCTCCTCCACCTCGTGTTAATTCCACCTCAGGAAAGCTCTCCTTGATCAAAATGCCAGCTGATACCAAGCCCTGAGAGGAAAATAAGGATGTTCTTCCAGCACTGCTTCCCACAGCAGGCAGATGTGTTCAGCTGTCAGAAATCCAGCAGCTCTCTTTGATGGGACCCACCTCGGAGGATGCTCTGCTGACTCACATCGGTTTTATTTTTATCCCCTGCTTTGTCCTACCAGATCAGCTGAGAAGAAAAAGAACTGGGCACTCCTGGTTCAATAGGAACCCAGGAAATGCCCGTTCTTTATTCACACAATTGATTTTTATTCAGTTTTTACACACCTTGTGTGTCACTCCAACTGGCCAACAGTTTTTCTTGCCCATCACTCCATTGGTCAGTAAAAGGTGTTTTACTTGTCCATCAACTCTCTCTATTCTCGGTTAGTTCACACATTTTGTTAATTCTCATGACACAGATTTCTCATTTAATGCAGGTGCAGTTGTTTTTCACCCAGGAATAACTTGTTGTTAATGAACCCTCATCCTCAGGATGGTTTTCACTCACAAACCCCTCAGCTGCACACGGATGCCTTTATTCCAGATTTCTCAAGTCTTGCTGTTGCTCCTTCCCAAAGTGGAAACCCCAAGGAAAAGCAGCACCCAGACAAACCTGGACAACCTGGACAGGTTTGATTTCCTCGTCAGGGAAACTTTTCCCTTTGGTGAGCGTCACCAAGGGGTTAAATTCTGCATAATCAGACAAAAGCAGGACTCTCCACCTGTCTGAAATTAAACGTGCAGGCACCAACAGGAGACATCAGCAATTCCTGATTTTCTTCGTCCTGCCCTGTCTCCCCAACTCTGCTGAGCACTGAGGCGTGAGGAACTGGCGGTGCCCAAAACCAGCAGAGCACAGCACCTCTCTGCTCCACAGGCAGCAGCCACTCCGGGATTCTTTGCCAGGAGAGGGAATAAATAAGCTCTGAGTGACAGAGTTTTTAACAACAAAATCATTCCACGGACAGAGTGTGTAATGAGTTCCAGTCAGAGCAAGTTATGGAGGAATAATTTTCTAGTACCTGGAGCTAGCAACCACTTCATGGGTGCTTTTTATTCCTGGGTTGTAAATTGATTTTATACATCATTTATCAATGGAGGCCTGGCTTTATAATGGGGATATTTTAATATTTATGCCTCTCCACCCGCATGCTCAGCAAACAAATGGGAACAATAGGACATGGTTGGTGTTACAAGTCCCTGCTCCCAGGTAAGGGCGATGGAGGTCTGCAAGTGACAGATAAACCCAGGGAAATTTGATTATGGGATGCATAGAGAATGACTCCTGTGTTACTGGAGAGGATTAAAGAAGTGCTGAGGGCGTAGGTTCTGTGCTGCATTTCCATATATTGGCTTTATAAGGCAAAGGAATCCTCAGAGGGACTGGAGGAGTCCATGAGATCCACGGCAGACCCAGGGAGTGTGGAAGAACCCTTGGGGCACTGGGGGGATGTGACCCAACACCTTAGGCTGTTGGATTGGAATGGTTTCCCCAGATTGTGCCCAAAAAAAACCCCCTTGAACCCACAGAGCATAAACCCCACATCATCCCCACACCCAGCAAAGGCTGTGCCTCCTGTCCTGTGGCAGAATTTGGCTGTTCTGCAGCTAGGGGAGGATTGGCAGCAAATTGTCCTTGCAGCACCTCAAAACGCTGCCCTGTCCTTGCTCACCCCCTCTCTAACTTTCATTTTCATTGTTTCACCTGCTGGGGAGCAGCGATTCTGAGTGTTTTCCAAAAAAAAAAGCCCCATATTTCATGCCTCTGTTTATTTTCACCAACTCTGTAAATAAAACCCCCGACAAGTCCCTTCCCTCATGCTGGGGCTTCTCAGCTCTGTTGCAGAGCATTCACCCCGGGGCTCCTGCAGAAAGGTCTCGTGCTAAACCACCCAGCTCCAGGGATGGGACATTAATATTCAGCAGAGAAACTAGAAAAACACATTTACTCCCCACTCACAGCTAAAGCTGCTCTTCAGGCAGCTCCTTAATCTGTGGTCACCGTGCTATTTACTCCCAGAAAGGAGATGAATGCTCAGAGCTCTCATGCTGGTTCAGTTGCCAAAAAAACAAAAAAAAAAAAAACCCTAGACTTAATTTAGGCTTAATTCAGCCTTAATTCATGCTGGTGTAAGTCAGAACCACCTGCACAGGCTGGGAACAAACCCCGTGTGCACTGGGGTGAGGATGCACCTCTGCAGGGCCATAAATAGAGAGAGTTACACTCCCGCCGTGCTAATTATCCCCCCATTAATGATACTGATGAGGCAGACTCTCTGCCTTGTAAATACCCCACAGTTTATCCGTGCAGGTAGGACCCCAGCCAGCAGCAGCGGGGCAAGAGCAGCTCCAACACAGCCCCTCTGTTCTCCTTCCCCCACGCTCCAGGCGCTGCACGTAATCTAAATCACAGGTAATATTCATCTCGGGTAATATTCAATCACTGCCTCACTTCCCCCTGCACCTTTCCAGCTCCTCAACTCGGCCTTGGGAAGAGAAAAGTAGGAGAGGAGTGAGGTGCACGAGGCACCCCCCAAATAAATCTGCTTTGCCGTGGGAGGAAGTCTCCAGGATCCCGGGGCTCTGCCTGTTCAGGAGAGCACTAAAAGCGCTTCCCACTCCTTTTTTTTCCCCTTTTCTCCCCTCCCTTGCAACACAAGGAAAAACTAAAATTTCACAGCTTATGGCTCTGATGGTTGATTTCTTTTGGGAAGTGTGTGGAATAACCTCGCCTTCCACACTGTTCCTGCAGCAGGATGCACTCCCAGGGACAACTCGGGGTGGAAAACCCTGGCTGGGAGATGAGATGCACGGAGATCCTGCCTATTCCTTCCCCTTTTAGCCCTCTCAGCAGAGATCCTGCTGTGCCGAGGGAAAGGATGGGAAAGCCAGGGTGGGATTCAGCCCATCGAGGCAACAGTTAAACACACAAACACTCCCTGCAAGGAGGATTTCACAGAGCACAAGCACAGGAGAAGGCAACGTCAAGACAATCATGAGCATCCACATCCCTCCTCAGAGGTTCAAACCACCGAGGGGAAGAAAGAAGAGGCTTTCAGTCTAAAAAAAAAAATTGCTTTGTCAAGCAGGAAGGGCTCCTTGCCCCCCCTTCGCCTTCCAAGGTCACTCCACGGAGTTGTTCAGCATGAGAGCCCCTGAGCTGATCGCCCTTGACACATCAAGGGTCCCAGCGGCCACAGGCCAGCGTCTGGGAGGAGCTGCAGCCCTCGGGAGATGCGGCAGGCAGGAGATGCTGGAGTTGCAGCAGTGCCCTGAGCCCCAGCAATGTCACTGTCACGCAGCTGCGAGCCCGCAGAGGCAGCCGGGGGCCGCGCTGCCACGGCCCTGTCCCTCCCAGCGGAGTTTATCCGCTCTGACTTCTCTAACCATCCCATTTAAACAAAAGATCCGCTTGTCAGCTGAGGAAGCTGGACTTGAAACCCCATCCAGGCCCTGCCCGGCCCCTCCAGCGGCAGGGCTGATGTGGGAATTGAGGTCGAGTTGGGTTTTTTACCCCTCAAAAACAGGGAGGGAGCTGGGGTGGGCTGGGCTCAGGGGCTGCCCCAGCACGGCTGTGTGACAGGAGGGCCTCACCCTGTGACAGGAGGTGGTGTCTCACCAGGCCTGGTGCCTTGGAAGTGTTATGAACACAGGTCCTGTTGCTGGCTTTGCGCAAGCATTGAGAGGAATGCTCTAATATAATATCAAAATGGCTTTGCTGTGCAGTTTTTGTTTCTGCTGTTAAAGTTGGTGTGCTTGAACTGGGATAGCACCCAGTGAGCAGAGGAGGGGGACCCTGCTGCTGGCACCCCAATTATCAACACTCAGGGCCTGGGGAAGGTGCAGCCAAACCCAAATCAAAGGTGATAAGAAGGGGAATTAAAACCACAAAACCATGGAACACACCTGCTCTAAAAAGGCAGACCCAAGGAGGGGCCATGCTAAACAGCTCTGGAATATGCAACAGGCTGATACAGTAGAAAAAGTATTTAAAGGGTGCTCTTGGTTGAATGCCTGTATTAAGCCTTTGCTTTGTTTCTGTCTCCTGTTGTCTTTTATTAAAACATTTTAGAATTGACCAGGGAAGTGAATCTCGTTTTTCACAGAACGTTGACCTGGAGCAGGGACTGGACAGAGTAAAAGGATAAAATCGGGATTGATTTTAAAGCCTCAGCAGATTCACTTGGGCAGTGCAAGAGCAACACCCAAGATGAGCCCAAAATGGGCACAGAATGGATGAGCAGTCACGAGGTCTCACATTTTTATAAGTTTTGGGCCATTAGCATATTGGAGCTAATTCTCCAATTAAAGCTTCAGCTTCTCAAGCTCCATCCTTCTTATTTTTTTCTTCACTTCACTGTTGTTTATGGTTCTTGGGCCTGAAATCTGCATTGCTCATCCTTGGTGCCAAGCTGGGGAAGGAATTGTTTTGCCTGCCTGCTCTGTGAGGAGAGCTCAGCACCACCCAATACGAAACCCAGAACTGCACTAAAACAACCCAGAGCCTGAAAAATAGAGACATTAAACTTAAGGCATCAATCTCATCCTGTGCTTGATGCTTCCACAGAGATGTATGAGCACAAGGAAGAGAGCAGGAGCTCTGGGCTTAGTTCCCTGTGAGAGCCCAGCTTGGTTGTTTAATCCTCCTTGGCCATCAGAAGAAAAATCAGCCTCACTCTTCACCTCTCCTTTCCTCCTCATTCCCACATCTCAGTCCTGGGACCAAATCCCTCCTGCAGCACCCCTGGCCAAGCACTCAGCCTCACGTCAGTGAGCTGGATCTGCTGCCTGGGCCAGGCTGGCAGGGGGATGAGATCCCATCTCCAGCCCTCCCTCACTTCCCATCCAACTCCCGCTCACCCTCGGCCACAGCAGGCTCTGTGGGCAGCACCCAAATCCCTGCTCCTGTGAGCAGCCTCTGTTCTGGAGGCTAAACCGTTCAATTAACATAAAAATGACAAAGAAACATTCCAATAAATACATCTAAATTCAGTCCTGAACACCCTGGAGAAGGGAGCAGATCCCTATACATTTTTTAGGGACTCAATTTCCTTTATTTTTTGCCACCACCTTCCCCTTCTGAGGCTGATGTTTGGAAGGATGCACAGAGCTAAATAAATCCTGATAACTCCCTGCTGGCAGGGCAGGGGGGTCCTTCCCCTCCTGGCTGTGCCTGTCACTTGTGATCCACTTGGACACGGAAACAATTTTGCTCCTGGATGGAAAACAGACCCTTTGCCTTGAAAGATCAGCCCAGCTTCCTGCTGATGCATTTGTAAGCTGTCATTCCATCCTCCCAGCGTGGCACTTGCTGCTGGAGGTGCCTCCTGCTGCAGGGCAGGGGGAAGGAGAGGGGATCCCAGCACCTCTGTGCCCACATCGGAGCCAGGCTGGGATTTGGAGGGAGAACACCCCTGGAAAAGGAGCAGGCTTTCCTCCCCAGCTCAGCTAATTCTCGACAGAAACAATAACAACGAATAATCACTAATATCTCACACTTCCTCACACTCGTTTGCTGATTTTAAGCATTTTGCAAAGTCCAAAGAACCTGAGAAAAGTGCCCAGCTCTTCACCTGACACCAGCACTGCCCATCTGTGCGGCTCTGCAGAATTCCTTGGGCAAAGCACTAAAAAACAACCCCTGCTCCAGCGTGCAGGAATTTTATCCAGTAAAACCCACCCGCTATCAAAGCAGCTCCCCAGGGATGTCAGCACAGAGGGGCTGTGAGAGGGTCTCTGTTGCCCTTGGGAGAGCAGCACGCTGCACATCAGCTCCCCAGATTACCCCCAAATTTAAAAGTTACTGGTATTAAAGTCACTCCCGTTACATTTGGTGACCTTTTACTGTCCCAGCAGTTCAGGGGTGGGAGGGCACAGCAGCTAAATCAGAAATTAGTGCCTCTGGAGCAGGAATTGCCCCAGGGGGAAGAACACTACAAATCCTAAAGCATTGAAATAATCCCATTTTCCACCCCTGTGCCCTGAAAGCCTCATCCCACAACCCCTCAGGAAAGGGATCAGCTCGAACTTTGTCTTCACTGATTATGGTTTCTCCAGACCTTCCCTAACACCAAATGGCCACTTTTCACCCAATCCTTTTATATATATATATATATTTTCTTTTTCCTTTTTCCCTCTTTGAACTGAGCTGCCAGGAATGATTTTTTTCCATCTCATAAATGCATTTCCAGTTGGAGAAAAAGAAAGCAATCTTTGCTGGACAATTGTTTCACCCTTCTGAGCCCTGCGAGTTTCAATTCTGCTGTTCCCAGTGATAAAAATATCCCCAGGGGAGGTAGGAGCTGCAGGCAGGGAAAAGAGATTTGGTGTGCACTGAGGCTTCCTCCCCTGCCCCAAAATCCATCCTGCTTTTTCATCCCATCCAGTGTTAATAAAACAGCCTCAACACCACTTTTTATTGCTGAGAAGTGATGTTGGGACATGAAATCTCCTTTTTTAAATACTACATGCAAAGCAGGATTCCTCACTGGGAGAATAAAGGGATTAAGGAATTCCTCTGGTGTCACAGCCACTTCCCCTTTCTGAACCTGCCTTTTCCCCTAAAACCTGTTCCTGATGGGCTGTCAGGACAGCATTTTGGGGAACCTGAAGGGGGTCTTTACATATTTTCCTCTCTCTGTATTGTGGGGGAATCTCAAAGGCATTTTTCCCCCCACACCCCATTTTTGATGGGCAGCCTGGACCAGTTCAAGTTATCCTCCAAAGAACCGCTTTGCCATGGGATGGAAAGAGTGGAATGACTTTTCTCTGGGCTGGAGGAGTGGAATTACCATGTCTGGCTTGCCTGCAGCAGCCAGATTGTGGGGATGGAAGGAGATGCCTCCTCCTACTCCCTGAGATCCCCGATTCCTGCTCTTCTCTGGAGAACAGTGATAAAATGCATTCATTACCTCCACTTCAGCACAGGGAAAATGAGGGGAAAGTGGTTGTTTATTAGATGTCGAGAAACACCAAAACCCTTTTAACTTGTACTCTGAGAGAAGGGAGAAAGGTAAAAAGGTAATTTTCCAGGAAGCTCCTGTCACCGTTTGAAAAGAGAGAGTAAAAAAGACTGCTTTTATTATCCGCTTTATTTATGGTTACTTAATAATGACACAGACAAGTACATTACTCGCTCAGCCACTTCCCTGCTGCTGCCTTTGTAAAGACAAAAGAGCAATCAAATGTGGGCCTGTTTGCTAAAAGCTGAGCTCCAGAGTCAACCAACAGCAGTTTTCCTTGATAAGAAATGAGGTGTAGTGCACATTTCATGGAGAGTTCCCTGCTCCTGGACCTTAGGACAGCAGGGTTTTGGGAGAGAGGTCAGCCAAGAGGAGGAAAGGGAAGTGAGAAATTCATTTTAGAGGATTTTCTACTTCTTTGTGGGATAATGATAATTTTTAAGCTGTCAAATGAGAATATCTGGTCAAGACGGAATTCACAGGTGGTTCTGAAATGCTGTCACCAACCAAAAAAAAAAGGGAGCAGCTTTGGTTGAGGCTGGAACTCTTTGGATTCAGAAGAGTTGTCTCCAAATGGGATGGCCAAGATCATTCCTTCAGCACAGCAGAGGATCAGGGGACAGCAAAGTCCCAGAGGCAGAGGGATAAAAGGGATAAAAGAGGGTTTGGATTTGGATCCAGGCTGGATTCAGGACGTTTCAGCACCAGGCTGAGAGGCCAGTTCCCAGAGCAGAACAAAGACAGCTGAAATCTTGCAGGGCCTAGGATTGGTTTGGGAATTGGAAAGGGTTTGGGGGTGCAAGGAAGTTGGTTTGGATTTAATGCCCAATACCTTCTCTAATCAAAGCGAGCACTTAGCAAATGTGAGTGAGTTCAGAACAAAACTCAGAAGAAGGGAACAGCAGCCCTGTCCCTATCACAGCCCTCCTTCTACACTATTTTCCTCTTGATTTTTCTATTTAAAAACAAAGAAAACCAACTCAGATATTGTAGAGCCTGTCCAGCTGGTGCCACAAGAGCCTCCAAGCTGATCCTGCTCGGGTACATTTGTCCAGCCAGGAATACAACTTTGGGACATGGAAGAGGAAGGTGAAATTCCTTCCCCACCTCCTAGAAAAGGCTGAGCCATGGCATTTGGCCTGGAGACACTTAAATGAACCCAGAAGGCTTTGTTTGGCATTTGATATGGATTTTTTTTTGATCTTCCTGTACACAGACAGCCAGCACGAAGTTTTCTTGCTCCGAGGCACAGACAGTTCTTAATTAAGAGGCTTAAGCGTGTGGTTATTTATCCTGCACACCCAGATCTCCAGATCCAGTTTGGATCATCAGGGCACCGCTGCCTTTCAACAGCAGCCACTTAAAGAGATTGGAGGTCTTTACTGGGGGCTGTTTAAGGTGAGTGGACCATCCATCCCCTGAACACACCAGCAGGGAAGCGATGCAGCCTCGTGCCTCAGAGCCATCCCCAGCACCCTGCTACGACAAAGGACAGCATTGATAAACCACTAACCCATCCTAGCTGGGAAGGGAGCTGGGAAAGGAGCAATCAACCTGGGAAAAGGCCCAGGAGCATCAGGAGCTCAGAGACTGCAGAAGCTGTGTCACCGCTTTTTACCCTCGGCGTTTTTCGGGAGGGTCCTCAGCACAGCGTCCTGCGCCTTTGGTGGCCCCTGCAGCTTCCCTCAGGAGGAAAATCGTGTTTGTCTGGCAGGTGTTTGAGACAGGAACCCAACAGGCTGCCTGTGCAGGGGTCACCTGGTCCACGCCTGGCTTGCCCACAATCTGCTCAGCCCTTGTTTACTCGAGCACAGCCAGAGCCAAGCTGTTTGCTCCCTGCTCGCATCCCATCTGGCCTGACACGGGAAGGGAGGGGAGCAGCCTCCAGCAGCTCGTGGGCAGGCCAGGGAGGGCTGCGAGCTGGAGCACAGGGAATGAAGGTGTGTGTTTGCACAGGGATCTCATCCCAGAGGGGAAAAAAAACCCCACCAAAACTCTGCAGTGGGATAAGGCTCAGTGCTGATCCTCCAGGGCAGCTAACCAGGGAGGGGCAGGGGCTTTGGCCCAGCTTCAGAGTAAACTGAGTCCCTGGTGACATTTACCAAGGGACAGCGCCGAGTTTCTCCTAAAAAATGCCCCGTTTGTGTGGGCCTGGCAGGTCTGGATCAGCAGGATCCGCACCCCCAGGACAGAGACTGGGGGGTGTGTGCACACAGCAGCTCTGGGGGGCAGATACTCCATCCTCCCAGAGGAAAACCAGCACCAGGCAGTGTCTGCTCCTCATTTGGCCCCGAATAAAGATTCCTGCTCACTCTCACATTGCCACCTCTCATCATGGTGGCTGGAAGCAGTGCCTGCCACAGTGGCAACCTGACCCCTGGCAGGGATTGGAATATAAAGGCACAGAAAGCTCCACAGATTCCCCATCCCCGCTGCCATTCCCCACCCCGTGACGGCTCCAACAGCAGCAGCAGATGATGAAAAAGCAGCAGCGTGGAAGAAAAAGCTGCACAGGGAGGGAGGCAAAAATCACCTGCCTGGTGTTACATCACTTCTCTGGCTCGTGACAATTGTGGCACTCAGCAGCTGAGACCCGGTGGCTGTGACAGATGAAAGGGACCCAGCTGAGAAATGATGTCAGGACAGGAGAGATCTGAGAGCACGAGGCAGGCAGGGGGTAAAAGTCCTGAGCAGGAGCGGTTTGAACTGTCTAAAACATGAAATTGTACATTTATGGGGACACAAACAGCATCTGCACACATCTGGCTTAGAGTACAGAAGGACTTCCAGGGCAGGGGGAAGGAAGAGCAGCCTCAAGCAAGCTGCCTCAACCAGAAAAACCCTGATAAAGGACTTAGGGGAAGTGTAAAAAGGAAAAAAAAAGCCCCCCAGAGCACCGCAGCCCCATCTGTCTCTGCCACAAACAGCCCCAGTGGGCACTAAGGAGTTTGCTGGGAGATGTTTTCCCTCTGCTGATTGATGGCGTTTTCCAGACTGTTATTAACTGGACTTCACCACTTTGGGGTGATCTATGGAGCAGCAGCAGCTTTAAAGCGTTTGGCACTGCAGCTGTGGATTAGGGGAAGGAGTAAAAAAATTGAAGCAGTTGCTCAGAGCATCCCCATCTGTCAAGGTGAGCACAGGTGATGGGGGAGCGAGGAAGGGCAGTGGATGCTGCAAGGCATCACCTCCCTGAAAAATGAGCCCTCTGCACTCGGTTTCCAGGAGCCCCAGCTACTCACAGGAGTGAGAAATTGGGGGGGCCACTCTCGAGAGGAGAAGGGGATGGGAGGGAGATGGTGATGGAAGGAGGAGCTGAGCTTTTCAGGGGGGAAGGAGGAGCCTGCTCAGGACGGGCTGGTTTGGGGTGGACAAGGGTTTGGGCTGAGGGCAGCAATCCCCACCTCGCAGCAAATGGCCAACCCTCTCTTTTTCTTTTTTTGTGGAGCCTGCATCACCTTCTCCAGCATTCCAAAGGCAGGGAAGGCACAGGGGGGATTCCACCCCCAGTAATTAGGCATTTAATTAGCAGTGAGCAGAGCACAAAGCCTGGGTGGAAAAAGCACAGAACAAGGTTGAAATATTTTCCTGACCCAGCACTTCTGTTCTAAAACCAAACAGAGCCGTGACCTGCAATCACAACAGCAATTTTGAATATCAATTAATCTCACTTGAAGCAGTTCTCACTTCTAGGTTGTGATCTGCAGTTCAAGATTTTCTTCTGCTTCACCCTAAATTTCCTTTGGCGCCGGGGAGCAAAGATCCAGCCCCACCCCAGCCTGCTGGGGACTGCTGATCCTGAACCCACACACAAAATCCCCTCCCTGTCTCTCCTCCAACTCAATTTGCCCAACTTCAGCACTCATTTATGAATCATTTCAGCCAACTTGAAAGCGGCCTCTATAATATTTATGTGTCCAATACCCATCCACTCAGCACTGTCTTGTCACAGTTTCAGGGGTCTAATTAAATCATGGCCTGAATTGAAAAAAAGCCATTCTTGCATCAAGGCTGAGCTTGACCTCCTCAACTCATTTATCCACTGATAACCCTCGTATGGAAGCACTCAGCCCCCCTGAGGGAAAAACTACTTCACATCCCATTGATCCCCAGCTTTTTCCTGACTTCTCAAGCAGCTCTTGTTTTTATTCACTGATCAGAAATTACTTGANAAACCCAACCAAACCAAAAACGAACTCCTCATCTACATCTCCCAGGGAGCCAAAGCTGTGAGAAATCCTGAGTGGGGACACGAAGGCAGGGCAGCCCAGGGGGCGTTATGAAAGGTGACAGCTCTTGCAGTCACAGTGCGTTTGAAAATGTGAGTAATCATCAAGGTGTCGTTCGTGTTCTCCCTCTGATCAAAGCACTGGACAGAAAAACACCGAGTTTTGCAGGGGGCCAGAGGTGCTGGGGAAGCTGAAGAGCTCAGCAGCCTCAGCTGTCAGGAGGAATTTAACTGTTTATGGCCTCCTGTTCCTGTGAGCCATTAAACCAAACAAACAACAGCTGCTTCCACTCCTCCGCAGCACCAGCAGGGCCTGGGCTGCTCGTTATTAATTCTGCTTGGCATTCCTGTCACAGGGATACAAAATCCTGCTCCCAGACCCGGTGTTAGGTGCTTAACACACCCAGAACAAGCAGGTGCTGCTGAAGCCAGGCTCTTCCAGCCTCCCCGTGCCTGCGGAGTGATGCAGCTCACCTGGAAAGCTTCAGGCATCCAGAAGGAAGCCAGGCAGAAGGAGATTCATCATCCCCGCCCAGGTGGGTAAAGTGAGACAGAGAAACACCTTCCCATTGCCACAGATCCGTCTCCCAGGGTCCCTGCAAAGAGCACAGAGCTCCTTCCATGCCCCTGTCACTCAACCCTGCATCCTCGCGGCGTGGGACAGCAAATCCCAAAAACCCCTGTGGTGGTTGAGGGCTCAAAGGAGGCATAAGGAGAGCCCCAAAATCAGATTTTCAGCAGCCGTGATTATCCAGGGAAGAGGCACAGAAAGGCTCAGCAGCTCATCCGAGTGTTATCCCCGAGCCAGGGTCCAGCTCCCTGTGGGATGCAGCCACCTGATTTCCATAGGCTGCTTTGGAAATGTCATCCTCAGCCACTGTGAAATGAAAAGGCCAAAGGAGAATTTCCCAGAGCCCTGGGCTCACCGAGGGCGATGCTGCTGCCAGAGGACGTTGCCCCGAGAGGAGCAGCACAGTCTGTCCCACAGGAGCTACGAGTGTCTCACAGGGCTCTCCTGCCCGCTCAGCCAGGAGCAAAAGGGGAGGATTTCTGTGCCCTGCCCACAGACATCTGCCCTGTTCCACACTGCTCAGTCAGGAGCTGGAAATATTTCACCAGGGATGGGCTGGGGCTGCCTCACCAGCCCCGTGCCTGGTGAGGAAGAAACTGGATGGATCCAGTGGCAAAGGGGGAGAAATAAAAATCCTGGGAGTTGCTGAGTTGGAAGAAAACGTGTCCTTTGCACAAGAGCTCATTAGTCTGGGGATCCCAGAGCCTCTCCTCATCCTCGTCACGCTCCAGCTCTGTCCCTGTCTGAGCCTGCTGGACAGCCCCAAGCAGGACAGCCCTGCAAAATCTGTCTGGGTTTTCCTGCCAGCTCAGTTAAGGCAGGAAAGGCCCTTTGGAGCTGAGCTTCTGCTGGCCATGCAACAGAAGGAACAGTTTTGACTGGGTGGCTCCTTTTAAATCATTCCCTCCGAGGTGGCAATGTCCTTTTGGGAGCAGGAGATAAAAAGCAGCTCTGGTGCAAGCCCTTCTCTCTGGTTCCCTTCCTGCCTTCAGGGAAGCTCATCTTGGGCCCTGCACTGCCCTTGACCCACGGCCAAGGCCTGGGCAAGTTCCTCCAGCGCCTCCTTCCCACTCAGTTTGAAAAATCTCGGGAATATTCATCATCCTGACACAGCCACAGCCTCTTTGAGATGCCACCACCCATCCTCCCTGAGCTGCCCTGCCCTCAGCCTGCCTGGGCAGCGCCTTGGGGAGATGATCACTGCAGGAGGAGCGGGGCAAGGGGCTGGATTCCCCCCCTCCAGCCCTTTGGGAGAGGTGCACAGAGCCCTCCAGGGATTAGGGCTCTGCTTTCAGCCTCTGGGCCCAGCAGAAGTGGATTCATGTCTCCTTTTCCTCCCCTGCTTGTCGCGGTGCGCTCTGTTCATTCCCTGCCACTCATTCACCCTGCTCTGCTGCCAGCTCTGCAGAGCAGGAGCTGTAAAATGGCTTTTCTAACCCGTATTGGGACATCAAACAGAGCAGATGCTGAAGAGGCCTTCACACTGCTTGGCTGATTCACCTGCAGGAGCAGAAATATTTGGAAAAACTGGGGGAAAAAAAAACCTCTCATAAAAAAAGCTTTCCTTACATTGGGAGAGGCACCTTCCCTGTGGCATCTGAGTGTCCTTTTCCCTCTAGGGCACATCAAAAATGCTCAGAAGAAAAATTCCTTACTCCTGCATTTTGCTGGACCTCAACACTTCTAAATTTGCACATCCTCCATATTTCCTTATTTACATTTTATTATTCCACATGTTCACAGTTGGGTCTAGGAGCCAGGTGAGCAGTCTGAGACAAGGATTCCTCCGTGCCAAAAGGTATTTTTGTGATCCAGAGCTCAGCAGAGGGTCACAGGACAGGCACAGGAGAACGGAAGCGCAGCAAGAACTGAAATTTTGGTCGGATGCCGCACCAAAATGCAAGAGAAAATAAAAATGCAGCTATTCCCCGACACTGGGAGCATGGTTCCTCACATTACAAGGGCAGAACAAAAGTGAAAATGTGGGAAAAGCTGCCTGCTAAAAGAAGAAATGTTTTTCTCCCCTTTCCTCTAAGCCTTTACAGAGTTATGCAAGTTGACTTTATCTGCAGCAAATCCCCCTTTCTGTTGTCAGTCCTTGGGAAGTCAAAGTCCTTAATTCTCCTGCACACACTGAATTGTGGTGAAATAGGGTGGGTGAAATCTGCTTCAGCCTGCCCGGAATGAATCCCATCTCCATCCCCCCGGGCTATTGATTGCAGCCTAAACCCGGCCTTGTTTCCTGTCAGCTCAGTCTCACACCTCTTATCTGCCCAGGCTCTTTTATCTCTGATTTCCGTCCTTTCTGCCTCTGAACTCCCTTTTTGCTGCATCATGAGACGATCTGGGGGTTTGGCATCACCTTCACCAGCCTCTCCCCGACAGGATTCCTCTGCAGGAATCTGCCCCGGGACAGCCAGAGCCCAAAACTGGGATGGAAAACATTAAATTCTCGCCCTTTTTATACTCTTTGTGAAGGGCTTTGCTCTCAGACCCACCACAGCTGCACTTTCCCCTGGGCACTGCTCCTGGGATCCCAAATTCCTGCAGACTCAGCTCCAAGGACATTTTTTGCTGGCAGCAGGAAGGTGCCTGCAGGGTCTGGGCGCTCCGGGAGCTGAGCTGAAGGGCACGGGCAGCAGCAGGGCTGTGCCTGAAGGCTGAGGCTTTGTAAAGCTCGGCTTTACAAGGCGAGGATGAATTGCAAGTGCCCAGCTCTGGGAAAAACTCATTCTGTGCCAGGGGAATGCAGCAAAGAGGGGAATGCTGCCAAAGCAGCAGCACCTTCTCCGGGTACAACCTTTGCTGTGCTGCCCCAAAATGCACAAAAGCCTGTTAGGAACCTACAGGGTGAAAGAAAAGGGCACGCCAAACCCACTGAGAGCTCCCAAAGTGATGCCACAGCTCTGCGGGCCCTCACAAACAGCCAGGGGTGGCTCTTGGTGTGCAATTCCCCATCCCTTAAAGCTTCCCTTGTGGAACGGCCTACTTGGCTAAAAAACCTACAAATAAACAAAAAAAAAGGCACCTCACAGGAATATCAGGAACAGGACTGTGAGGGGAAAACTGCACAGCTCTGCTCCCAGGCTCCTCTTCCAGTCCCAGACCAGAGGCTGAGGTAAAACTAACCTGGAGCAAACAGCAGGGAGCGAGCCCAGCAGGGCTGGTCAGGACAAGGAGAGCAGCCCCACTGCTGCCCTGGTTCCCCCCAGGGCTGTGGGGTCTCAGAGGATGAAAACAAGCCCGGGAAGCAGTGCTGGGACAGGGATGATCATTAAATTCAGCCCCACACAGCTTAGGCAGACACACCATCACTGTGAGCCCTCTGCATCATGCACGGTCCCGTCTCCTGAATATCCTTTGTCAACTCCCTCCATTTCAGCCACAGTTTGGAGATAAAACCTCTTTTCTCAACCTAAACAATAGAATCCATCAGCCTTTCCAGATTCCGAAAATCCCCTTCAATGGACTTCTATCCCAGTGTCCCCTCCCAGCACCCCCAGCTGCTTTTCACTGGCCCCTTGGTTTGTGTGCCTTGCAGAGCTCTGGCTGCAGCAGAGCTGAGCCCAGCCCTGATGACTTTTCTGGGATGAGAAGATAAATAATTGGGCAATCCTGGTTCCATATGAACCCAGGAAATGCCCATTCTTTATTCACACAATTGATTTTTATTCAGTTTTTACACACCTTGTGTGTCACTCCAACTGGCCAACAGTTTTTCTTGCCCATCACTCCATTGGTCAGTAAAAGGTGTTTTACTTGTCCATCAACTCTCTCTATTCTCGGTTAGTTCACACATTTTGTTAACTCTCATGACACAGATTTCTCATTTAATGCAGGTGCAGTTGTTTTTCACCCAGGAATAACTTGTTGTTAACGGACCCTCATCCTCCTCAGGATGGTTTTCACTCACAAACCCCTCAGCTGCACACAGCAGTGACAAGCCAGCCGTTCATTTAGCAGAGCAAGGCCAGATTTTACACAGCCTCTCTTTTATGATATGTCCATTTTCCTCTGAGAACATTCTCACGCTGGGATGCAGAACTGAAGCTGGCAATAAACCCCTGAGGAGCAGTGGAGGACGGGACAAACCTCACCTGGCTGGCTCAGGGGGGGCAGCAGGATGCCAGCATCCACTCCAGAGTGGCATTTTCCCCAGCAGGCCACTGCAGGTGGGGCTGCTGCTTTGGCAATCCCTTTTTTGGATGCTTTTTCCTGCCCCCAGCCAGCTGTCCCTGTGGATTTGTGCCCCACTCCAGTCCCAGCACACAAAATTCCAAATAATTTCTACATCACAGGAAATTTCCGGGAAAAAATAAAAAATCACTTCCACCTCCTTCAGCTCCAGGTTTGCCAAGGTGGTTTCTCTGCAGCCTCACAGCAGAGCCCACTCCCCTCCAAAGGGGTTGGCTGAGGACAGCACAGGCCGAGCGGCCAAACCCCTCACCTGGAAGCTATTTAAAGGTGTGCTATTTCAAGATTTAAGCCTCTAATAATACATCCTCCTCTAATAATCCATCCCTGCTCTCCGTGCTGGCAGCTCCAGCCTCGTCCTCCAAAGGCAGAGTGGGGACTTTGGCCAGGTGGGGACGTGGTGACAGATGCTGCTGACTCACGGTGGGGCTGGTGCTGCAGGGACGCTTTGTTCCCACTCCAGAGGGGCCAAAATCAGCCAATTTATGCAAAAAAAATCCAAGAACTGATGAGGCAAAGGAGTTCTTGTGCAGCCACTTCTGGAGTCACTTTCCAGCTCTCCTCCCCTCCCTTTTTATTTCATTTTAAATTGCAATATAAAGCTGAGAAGGTCAGCTCGTTTTCACAAGCATAAATTAGACTCATTATTCGTTAAAAAGTCAGACTTGGAAAGAAAAAGTGAATTTGCTGAGGAAAAATAAAAACATTAATGAGATCCAAGAATTATTAACCGGCCTGGGAAGGAGAGAAAAGGGAATTTAGGAGTGTTAATTAAAGATAACGGGCGCAGTGCAGGAAGTGGGGACAATGCAATGATACTCAGAGGGGACCAGTTCTCCTGGCTTGGGTTTTTTCCTTGTCCAACTCAGGGAGGATTTGATCAATTATTTATGTGTGGGGCAGCTTCGTGCACTGGGGCACAAGAGAGGATTTTGAAGGGAATGTTTGGGCCTGGAGAGGAAGGACAGAAGGCACAACTATTCCATATTCTTCTGCACTGACTTCTATCAGTTCTGCTTTGCTTCCCGGGATATTTTCTATGCCTCGAGCAGCAAACTTCTATCTTATTCTCCTCAGGACTGGAAGAAAAAAAGATAACTCCCTTCCAAAAGGTGGCAAATTCCCAGAGGGAGCATTCCAGTGTTCTTCTGGCCCAAATTAATGCAGGCATCTCCCTGCTCTTGTCACTGAGTGCTGCCTCACCACCTCTCTTCCCCTCTTCCTGTGGCCTCTCCCTCCCATCCCCAGTAAATCTGAGTGGACTGAAGCATTAAACAAAAACCCCCTTTCTGTAAAAAGCCCTCCCACGATTAAAGGGCAGGCAGTGTAATTCCACAGCTGTTTCAAGTGAAAGCCAGAAAGGTTAAGTTTAATATCAGGGAGATGAGGTTTCACCTGGCCACGGCTGGCAGGCAGAGCCCTGCCAGGGAAGCTCTCACAAGAGCTCCTCGGTGCTCCTTCCCTCCCCAGGGCACCTTCCACAGCCTGGATCACACCCAGGCAAGGACTGGGCAGGGGTTTCCCATCCTGGGGGTGCCCAAGGCCAGGCTGGAGCAGCCTGGGATGGTGGGAGTTGTCCCTGCCCATGGACCTGGATGAGCTTTAAGGTCCCTTCCAACCCCAACCATTTTAGGATTGTGTGAACTGGAAAAGGGCCCAGTAAAAGGGCACAGAAAGTTGGGGTTTTATTCACTAGGATAGAAGCCAGAGGTGCCTCATTTTGGGTTTTTAGCTGGCGCTGCCTTTGCTGACTGCTGGATTTTGAAGGTTCCTGGTTCATAACAGCAGCTCTCCCCTCTTTCATCCTCCTCAGCCCCCACACCCAACCCGTGCCAAGGCTCTCCAGCATCCCCATCCACCTGAGCCAGCCCATTCCCTCCTGGAAACCACTCAGCCACCCATGAAACCTGGACACAGCCTGCCTTGGAGCTCCAAATCACCGCAGCTCCTCTCCTGCTGCATCACCGACGCAATGGGAATCTGCAAACAGCACATCCCCACCGGAGACGCTGCTCTAGCCAAACTCTTGTGCCAGCAAGGATGAGAAAACAAACAGAAAAAAAAGCCAAGCTTGACCCCCCCCAAAGGCAACCAGAATGAGCTGAGTGAAGGTGCTGACTCTGCTGGAATCCAAAAGGGAAAGGAAGGAAAGCAGTGGATCGGGATGGGATGGATTCCAGCTCCCCCAAAAATCTGGAGTTCTGCAAGATCTGTCCCTGGGCTTAAGCATAGCTTGGGGCAGCTGCTGTCTGAGGGAGCAGGAAACCAAATTTTAGTTCCCTTTTCAAGCTTCTCCCAGCCTCCATCTCCAAATAAGCTGCTTCTTGGTCAGTGTTTGAAGGGTAAATTTGGGATTAACTCCAGGCAGCTGAAAGAGTCCTTGAAACACCCTGTCCTCAGCACGGGGGGGATGTGGGGCACAAGAGCAGCTCTCTGGAAACTTATGCTCCCCATTTTCGGAACCTGAGAGAGAAAAACTTTGCCTTTATTTTTTTTTTTCTTTTAGGATTAGAGATGATGTACTGAGGGAAGCTGTCAGGTGCTGAGGAGTGAAATTTTCTGTCCTGGCAAAAACTCCATGGGGACACCCAGAGATCTCTGCTCATGTCATAGCCACAGAGGGAATTTGGGAGAGACAAGTCATCCCACTGGGACAAAACCCACAATAACTCTCTGTTGCCCACCTCAAGGAGATTCCCCCAGCACAGAAAATGCTGATGGGGAAAAAATGGATGGCAGATGGCACCAAAAATGGAGTTTGCTGCTCTAAGAGGGAGCAGGACCCTCCAGACTCCTGGGAGCAATTGCTCAGCTGAGGCTTTTGAGTTGCTGTGAGCGCCCCAGATAGGAGAGAAATGTTTTTACATCCCAAGAGTATAAGTTTTATGTTTTTTATATCCCAAGGGCACATTGAACACGGGGAAGATCAGCAGATAAAATTCCTTCTCCTCTAAAGGACAAAAAAAAATTTCTGTTCTCTGTCTCAGCCTCCCCTGCTGACCATCACCAATGTGCAAACCAAAACTCAGCCCTGAGTTTTCCCCCTCCACTCTGCCTGCACCTGGAGCGCTGTTTTTGGGAATTCCATGCAGCTCACCAGCAGGATTAAATCCCCCCAACCCTTCCACAGAAACTCCTTCGAAGCTCCACTGCCAACTTATTCCCCCAGCATTTCCCAGAGCACCTGTAGCTAGTCCAGAAGGAGCAGGGAAAGCCACAAAAGCCCAGGAGATGCTGGGAAGAGTCAAGCCCTGGCATTTTTCAGGCTGGCTTAGGCACAAGCCTCATTTCCCACCATCCACTCTTTGCCCAGCAGCTCTGCTAGGAGGCTCAGGAAGCCTTGCAAGCAGGTGGAGAGAGAAAAATAAATTTTCCCCAGGGAAATTTTCTTCCTGACCCTGATTAATTAGAAGCTGCCTGGTGCCCTGGAGCATGGAGAGGAGGAAACCAAAGGCTGACAGAAAAGGGTGCCCAGGGGAAACAGCAGGTACCTGCCAGCTGACAAAGGGGGGCTTGAAGTGTAAACCAGCCTGCAAGGGGATCTAAAAGCAGTTTAAAGTGTGGTTTCCTGCCATAAAAGCAGGACACTTTCCTCCCTGGGAATCAAAGAGGGTCTCCTGGGCTGAATTTCATCTTCTCTGTAATGAAAATTAATCGGAGTGTAAAGACCAAGGCAAGGAGTAGCTGCAGCTTCCTCTCAACTCCACAGCTCCAGTGCTGGTCTGCACCATTCCCAGGAATAAAAATCCAGGCAGTGATGGCATTTTAATTATGTCAGTAGCACATTTGCAGCCAATGTCCCCCTCGGAATGCCCAGGATGATCATTTGAGCATAAGGTAAATTTTCTTGCTGTGACACAGCCCTTGCAAGGCTCCAGCATCTCCCCTGGGCCTGCTCCTCCCTCAGCACTGACAGGATGGCAAAGATTGCTGGTAAAAACCAGCAAATAAACAGAGAACTTGTAGATTTTTTTATAAAACTGATCAGAAAATACCTCTCCAGGAAAAAGCAGGACCTCCCAGCAAAAGTTTTTCGGATTTAGGCTCCAAAAGTTGCACATTTGTATCAGTCCTAGAATTTTTCCTGGATTAGGACACGAGGTTAGAAGGGAAAAGGGAGAAAAATAGGAAGAGGATTAATAAACAAAATATGAAAGTATCAGATATAGGAAAGGACCTTTACAAGGGAATTCCAGGCAAGGGCAGCTCCTGACCCCTGCACTGAGGAGGCTTTATGGGATAAAAGCTGATTTTCATTGTACCAGGCACAAAATTTAACTACTGAGATCATGCAATTAATGGGAGCAATTGGAAGATCACCAACCACAGGATGAGGAAAGGAAAATGTGGTTTGCAAAGGTCAAACAGGTGAAGAGAGAGGAGAAAATGGATCAAATTTTAGGTTTTTATCCCAAAAGAGCCGGAGAGATCTGCAATCCAAGCCTGGAGTAGGATGCTTAGCAGAGGGCTTTGAATCCCCATGTCCCATCCACTCTCCTCACAGTCTGTGCTGGTAATTCCATATTTATGGAAGGGGCAGAACCAGAGTGGGCATTTCCCTTCCCAGGTGCATTCCCCAGGCTCAAACCATCCGCACAACCCATGGTTTCTAACAGGTTTCATCTTCCCCAGGGTGATACCAGCAGCAGGCAGAGCAACCAGAGCCACAACTCGAGGGCCAGCACTCCCTCACACTTTATTTAACTTTATATTCATGAGTGATCCCAGCAGGGGAGCTCAAAAACCTTCCACTCCTAAATCAAAATGCTGCAGAAAAGCACATTTTAAGTTATTTGGTAGAAATGAAGTGACCTTCAGAAGTGCAGTTTCCACGTGCAGCACCACATTCCAGAAGTCTCCCAGGAATGGCTCCCCTGGACCAAAAAAAACCCTCACAGCTCTTCCTAGCACAGGCTGAAAAATCCAGCTGGGACAAAGTAAAGCATCATATGAATTATAATCCAAACCCTGATACTCCTTGAAGAGGAGGTTTGAAGACGGGTTGGCAGAGAAAGAGGTGGGGATGGCTCTAAAATCAGTATTAATTGAAGAGCTCTGATGCATTAAGGAGCCAAACACAAACCAGTTTAGCTGACAACATTGTCCTCCCTAGAATTATACCCGCTCCAAATCAACTCAAGGTGAAGGCTAAACCTGAAATTCTCAGATTCCTGCAGAAATTCTCTGCTGCAGAGCTGCTCCTGACTGGCTTCCAGCCTGAAAACTCTGCAGCACTGCTGACTTTTTTTTCAAGTGGAGGGCTCCTAAACTGAGCTTTCCAGTTGGGTTGAAGCTCCTCAGCGATGCCAGCCCTGAGATTTCCAGCTCACCACGGCCTCTAAATCCAGAGGATGCCTGGAATTTCTTGTCAGGGAAGAGAGGGGGCAGCTGCTAAGAGGCCTGATGTTCTCAACGCTGCTCTGCCCAGAGCATCCATCGGATGCTGCAGGAGAGAGGGAAGGGCCACAAACCCCTGGAATGCTGAGTCACAGGCAGATGATTCCCTAGGGAATCCACAGGACCGGCAGTGACCTCGCTGTGCCAGGACATCTCATCCTGCTGGCCATGGCAGCAGAAGAAAAATCCACACTAAAAGCAAGTTTTGGGATCTGCTCACTCAGTACTGCAAGAACCCATCCTGTGCAGGATTCCAGGGGACAAGGTCATGGTGCCTGAAGTTTTGGCTTTTCTATTTTTCAGGCTCTGGGTTGTTTTAGTGCAGTTCTGGGTTTCATATTGGGTGGTGCTGAGCTCTCCTCACCCAGCGGGGGGACAAAACAATTCCCTCCCCAGCTTGGGACCAAGGATGAGCGATGCAGATTTCAGGCCCAAGAGCACAAAGAGAGAAAAAACAAAGATGGAGCTCCAGAACCTGGGGCTTTAATTGGACAATTAGCCCAAATATGCTAATGGACCAAAACTTATAAAAATGTGAGACCCCGTGACTGCTCATCCATTTTGTGCCTCAGAATTTGAGTTTGGGATGCAGTAAGATATAAACCAAGATGGAGGTGTTTTGGGTGTTGGTTTATCTTTCTGTTTCACCTTCTTTTTGGGTTTGGGCGATATTGTAGAATTGGGGGGGAAAAGTCTGCCGGCCACAGGTTTTGGGTTAAGAGTAAAAAAAAAAAATAAATCTGGGTGTCATTTCATAATTGGGCAGTTAACTCTTAAAAGGCCTTGTAGAGAGACACCTTGAGCTCCATTTCTCGTTTGTTAGCTCGGTGTGAACAACTCCGGATCTGCGAGACTGTAATACAGGTGAGAACTAATAAACATCCGAGCCCCAACAAGAAATCCATCTCTCATTCATTAACCCCCACCCTAAATAAAACCTTTACACCTCTGCCCCTAGGATGAGGTTTTTCCCATTCCATCACCCCCTTTTCCAGCCCTTGGGGCTGCCCCTCCGAGCCCAGGAGGGGGAGAGGAGCTCAGCAGATCAAGAGCAGAGGAGCAGCTCCAGGGGCCTGCTTTGCAGCCATCCATCAGCACCATTTACATGAGAGCTGTCAGGCTGCAAATAGAAAGCCAGGCGATGTGAAACAATCCTGTCTGAAGGTTTTTAGCACTCCTTACAAATTGCCGCGGTGAATAACTTGTTGCCTGTATTTATCCCCTCTCAAATTGTCTCTTAGCTACACTCATCCATCTTCATTCCTCCCCGCCTGCTCCAGACACTCTCGCCTGCTGCCTCATTATTTTACATTTGTGCGCTGCCACTGGGCTCAGGCACACAGAGCAGCCCCAGGAGGGCACATCCACCCCCTGGGGCAATGCCCCGGGGCTTCCACACATTTCCCCTCATCCCAAAGCCCATCCCTGGGGCTTTCTGTGGCCTTTTACACACTCGCCCTCATCCCAGACCCATCCCTAGGGAAATGCCACCAGGCTTTTTGTGGCCTTTCACACATTTCTCCTCATCCCTGCCCTGGTGGGGTACCAAGACCTTGGCCCCAGGACAACATCCCTAAAAAGCAGAGCTCCTGCTCGCCAGTTCAGGGATCTTACAGGGCACGAGGGGCTTCACCTTCTGCAGTGATGGGCTCGGAGATGTTTGAGGTCTCCGTTTGTCCTTGCAGAGAAGAGCCAGCTCGCTGTGACAGCGGTGACAACTCCTCTGCTGAAGCCCACGACTCCCTGATTTTGCTGTGCCAGCGGCACCAGGCACATGACAGATATTCCAGCAGTCCTGCTTGGAGGCTGCAGCAGCTTCCACAGCCCGTTTTAGCAGGAAATTGCAAATCAGAGCTGTCACTGGGGAGCAGACACCACACTTGGAGGAGCTTCAGCTCCAACCCCGCTCCATCACCAGACAAGCAGCTGGTGAAAGCGTGCCTCCACCAGATTTTTATTCCAGCTCTCTCGCTGCTCCCTCTCCCAGGAATGCTGTCACCCATCCTCAAAACCCTTCCACCAAGCACACACCTTCACCCCCAGTTTCTCTCACACGACTCCAACATTTTAAACCCCCTCCGAATTAAATATATTGCTTCTCCCATGCGCCAGCTTTTCCCTCTCTCCTTCATTTGCCAGCCTCAAATGTATTCCCCAGCCCACACCTCCAGAGCACTGCTCTCCCTAATTTGTACTCTGCGCTGCCTCGCTTTTATTTGCCTCTGAAAAGCCTTCAAGTGGCGGTGTTTGTGTGAAAGATGCTATCCAAAATAAACGTATATTGTGCCATAAATCCCAGCCGAAGCACAGCGAAGATAGGTGCAAAATTGCAGGCTACAAAGAGGTGGTTTGAGAGCTCCTACTTTTATGGAGGAGGGAAAGAACCATTCCCTCCACAACAGCCCTCGCTGGGGAAAAGTGTGGCTTGGATTATTTGAGTGGTCAGGCTCTCAGGGCTTGGCTCTTCAAATCCATAACTCCAAAGGTCAGGCTTTGTTCAAAACGCTCACAGATCAAACCCCCAAAGCCCTGGAGAATCTGTGGAGCTGTTTCAGGAGAGGTCCCAGACAGAACAGTGAAAATGCTTTGGTCAAACACAGCCTTTGAGGCAGTGGCAGGAGGGGGACAGACCCTGGGGCTCCAAAATTTGTGCTGGAGGAAAAAAAAAAAACCAAAACCAGAATTTGAAGTAAGTCTCGTTTAGGTAAAAGATAAGGTGGAAACCACAAGTAGAGAAACGTTTTCCAGCAGGCACAGCCTTGGGAGAGAGGTCAAAGGCAGGAGGGGAAAGGAACAAAGATCCTGAAGGGTTTTGTTGGGCAATTCCCAGCCAGAGGATGGCTCAAAGATCACCCAACTTCCAGCCCCTCTCCCAATTCCTGCATGGCCACAGGTGCTCAGCAGCCTCCCCTGCTTTCCTCTCGGATTCCATGGAGAGGCAGCACCCACTCAGATCCTACCCAAGCAGGGAACACTCCTCGGTTCCACCTCGGAATTCTCACCAAGCCAATCCCGATTTCCCAACTCAGGCTGTTGAACAGCTGAGCTCAGTGCCCAGAGCATCTCCACCATCTCTGAGGGTCACCAGGCCAAAGCCTTCTGGTACCAACACTCCAGGCTCTCCTCCTGCACCACCCAACCCCTCTCCACCCAGGATATTCCCCAAANACACCTGAGCTCAGTGCCCAGAGCATCTCCACCATCTCTGAGGGTCACTGGGCCAAAGCCTTCCGGTACCAACACTCCAGGCTCTCCTCCTGCACCACCCAACCCCTCTCCACCCAGGAGAGCTGCAAAGCTGGGCTGGGATAGACAGCTTATCCAGCCAGACACTTTTTATTACCTTTAATTCACTTTATCCCTGGCTAATTTCCCTTTTGCCATGTGCCTGTCAGGAATTCAGGGCTCAGCAGCCCAGCAGAGCAGCCTGAGCTCACATCAGGCTGCAGAAACAGCACCAGTCCCCCAAAAAACTCCTCCTGCAAGTCCTGCTCCCCCATGGCATCATGATTATTCTATAGGAGCCTCAACAATGCTTTGGGAAAAACCTCAGGTTGGGGAAGGATTTGCTCTGAGAGCCTTCAGAAATTGGGAGGGTAAAGCAGGTTTGGGTCCTGCCGTGTCCCCAGAGCAGCACAGGAGGAGGGGAGGATTTGCCCACTGGGAATTCCCAGATTTCCAGCTCAGGATTTCCATTCCCAGCCACCCTTCTTGCCAGCAGGGGAAGCAGCAGCATCAGCATTTCCCATCCCTTTGGAGGCAGGAGCAGCCACGGGGAATAAGCCCAGGGAGGGAAAAATAAATCGGGAACTTCCCAGAAATTCATCCCCAGGCAGAGCTCGTCCCCCAATCCCTGTCACTGGTCACACCTAATTTAAAGCCTGAATTCCTCCTAAAAGAGGCTTAAGGTGGAAAAAAAAAAAAAAGAGCACTGGAGCTTGAGCTCCATGCAAATTCTTTTTTTTTTTAAAACACGCCAGGCAAAACCAAAGCACCTAAAATTTCTTTTTTCCTGCCTATTTCTTCCCCTGCTGAAAATCATTAATTCAGCTTGCCAAAGCTCAGGAGTTGTTTTAGTCAACTCAAATTATATTCCTTACTCCAAATTATATCAGGGGATAATATTCAACCTTCTCCCAAGTCCTTATATCAGGTGCAATTATGAGAGTAAAAGAATTAAGTCAGTTATTTCCAACTCTTGACAAAAAGAGGAATCAAGGACCCAAAATTCTTCATTGTGGAGATCCTGGGAGGAAATCCAGAATCCTGAACATCTCTCTGCATCCCAGACAGAATCATCCAGAGTAACAAAAAACCCAAAAAACAAACCAACAAAAAAAATCACCCACCAAACCAACCCCCAAGAAAGCAAACTGAAACCCTAAGAGGAAATTATTCTTAATTTAGGGATAAAACATTTCATAAACCCAGAGCTCACACTTTCATTCAGAAATAATAATAAAAAGCAGTGTTTTTGTGATTATTCACCATTCAGCAAAAGACATATACATAAAGAAATCACATTACCAAGAGGAGGAAAAATGTTTGGCCAAGCTGAGATTGTTTTTTGATCTTCTCTAGAAATTCTGCCCTGGGCCATCATTTGAGTGATGCTCTTCCCATAATTATATTATATTATTGTTTAATTATTAATTATATTATTGTTTTCCCTCATAAAGTAGGAACACCCTGAAAACCAGGATTAATTTTTAGCAGAAAACACTGCGACAAGGTAACTCAAATTAAATAAAGAATTAAAAACCCCAACAAGGATATCAAAATAGGGAAGTAATTAAAATTTACAGCTGCTAATTTCTTTTGCCTTCCTCAAATCCATTTCTGAATGAGCATCAACATCTGGCAGGCAGAGGACAAGAAATGCTGCACATGAGGAGGGGTTTAAGGATATTTTTTTGAGGGGGAAATTCACTATAAGGAAGGATTTGGAGTTATATTTTTATTTTCCAGTATGGAGGTGGCAGAGGAAAAACCAACTCCAAAATTCCTAAGTAACCTCTGTAATCCTGGGATGTAGCAGGATGGGGAAGTTTTCTGACAGAAATAAACCGATAAAATAAACGTTAAAAATAAATTATTTCAGGATAACCAGCAGTGTTGAATCCAAGGAAATAAACAACTGACATTTAATTTCATCAATAAAAAAGATATTTTGAACTGCGTGTAAGAAAATAAAGTACGTTGCTGCTGACACAAGGAGAAAAGTTATTTTCCTGTTCCCTAGCAGCTTAAAAGCTGTCAATTAGCAAATCCCTATGCAAATGTGCTCCAACTTGACAGTCAGAGCTCCAAAACAGTGCTAACACCAGAGGAAAAAAATGCACCAAAACCCACAATATTTACAGGAAGCAGCAACACCAGGTAAATATTTTCATGTGCTGTAAACTGTCTAGGTTTAAAGCATCCTCAGCACTGCTTTTAATGTGATTATTTGCATGGAGCAGGGTGGGGGGGAAAAAAGGCGCTGTGCAAATAAATTGCTTTTAAAAAAAGGTGAAAAACGGGAAGTTCAGAGAGCTGAGTGTCAGAGAGGAGCGTGCTGAATCAATAAATTGTGCTCTCAGAGGCAGAATTCGCTTACCCTTTAGCAGAAGTTGGGATCTATTCACTGTCTGATATCGTGGTCACTTCCCCGAGCACTAAATCAAGGCTGGGATTTGTTAAAACCAGAATTTGCTGACAGAGCAGAGCTCGGCCCCAGCCAAACAGCACCAGATGGGAATGGGGGGGAATGTGAGCTCAGCAAAGCCAGAGGGAACACTTTGGTGCTCACTCAGAGTTTGGGTTTTGGCTTAAATTGTTCTTCTGGGGAGGAAGGAAAGGAGGAGAAAAATTCCTCTGGCATGTGGAGTTGGGTGGTAAATCACCCTCCCCAAAAAAGTCCAGAAAAATAAAGAGATGCAGAAGTTAAAAATATTTATGGGCAACAAAATCAGGTGGTCCTAAAAAGCCACACTGGCCCCCAGGCTTGGAGCTCTTCATCTTCTCCATCCTGGCACTGCCACTGCTCAAAGGGAGTTTTCAGCCCAGGAGAGAAGAGGGGAGAGCTGTGATCATGGCAGGCTGGACTAAAACTGCCAGCAGCATCTAACAACACACTTCAGGTTCATCCAAAACCCTGCTCCAGCCTAAAGACCAGCTCAGGTTCATCCAAAACCCCGCTCCAGGCCTAAAGAACTGCTCAGGTTCATCCAAAACCTCGCTCCAGGCCTAAAGAACAGCTCAGGTTCATCCAAAACCCCGCTCCAGGCCTAGGGACCATCTCAGGTTCATCCAAAACCCCACTCCTGGCTGGTCTAAAACCCCACTTTGGGCCAGCCGAACAACACATGAATCACCTTTCTCTAATCCCCCCCTTCAGGCCGCCCTACAACTCTCACCACGGCCCTTCACCACAGGCATTGCCCAGAAAAAGAGTTTTGACTTTTTGGGGCAGGACAGGCTGTGCCTCTCATCCCCTGGGCTGCCCCTGAGAATAAAAGCTGAGGGGTCACTTGATTATCTTCCTCCACAGTTCACTGAGGTCTTCTTAAAATTCACTCCAAGGGAAGGATCAAACCAGAGCAGGCAGTGAAACATCCCAGTGAGGCTTCCCTTGGTAACAATTCCAGCAAAAGTGCCTTTCCTGAGCAGCTGGCTCACTGAATCCTCCCTCAGATAACACAACAGGCTCTTCTCCTGAAAATATCCCTTTCCTTTGGGTACTTTCTGTTGTATCATTTTGCAAGGGCAGGAGGAAATTTGATGGAAAGCAGGCCTTGATACTAAAATATTTTTATTCTCTCTTTATTAGATGTTGAGGCAGAAGAGGCTTCAGATCAGCGTTTTTTATTTTTTCCCAGACACAATTGGGGTTATGTTTCCTATAGGAAATGTGGCACAAAGTTCTGCTGGAAGGTTTTCCATGAGCACACAGAGGGCCCTAAAAACAGGAGGGCAAAGCAATTCCCAGCAAGTCAGACTCAGTCTCTGTCCACCTTATGCCTTATTAGAGGAGAAGAGGTTCTGAACCTGCCAAGGGTTTTATGGCAGCTCTCAAGTACCCCGTGCACATTTTAAACACTTCCCAATTACTTGGGCCACCTCCCCACAGCCAATGCAGGGCTGGGTAGTCCTTGTCCAGACTCCAAAAAGCAACCCAGGGAATAACAGCAGCCTGCTGCCATCCCAGGGACAGGAGATATGGATTTTTACTCCCTAATAAAATATCACTCCCTTCCCCAGCCCAGCTTTCTCTGGATGTGGATCTGGCTCCACTCACTAATGATTATTATCCCTTCTAGCAGTGAGTGGGAAGACTCCAGTTTGACTCGGCAGGGATATTTATTACCCAGGCTGCCCTTTGATCCTGTTTAGTCTAATTGAGCCTGGCACACGGCTCAGGGCTGCTGATGGCTCTGCCCCATAAAGGATCTTTGCAGACAGATGGAAGTTCCATGATTGCCTCCTTTTCCCTGCTATTAGAGGAGCTGGGCTCCTTCCCTTGACTCACAATTTAATTACCAGGCATATGGAAACGTCAGGAGCGCTGAAGCCGAGGCCCTGCACAGATTTCAGTGCTCATTCCTGTGTCTTTGAGCCACCCTTGTGTCCTTTTTGAAGGCTCAACTCCTAAACCAGCCCCTTCAGAAACCATCATCATCAGCGAGACACTGCTCGGGGTGGGTTCTGTGGAAGCAGCCAGCAAAACTCCCACAGGGCAAGGACAGAAGCTGATCCCCCTCTTCCCAGACCAATTCCCTTCTCCTGATCCCCTTTTCCCAAGCCCCAGACCAATTCCCTTCTCCCCAGACCAATGCCCTTCTACTGGGCCCAATCCCCTTTTATCCTAAGCCTCATCCCTTCTCCCCAGCTCCATCTCCTTCTCAGACTGATTTTCCTTCTCCCGATATCCCCACATCCCCTCCTTCCCTCTCTCCCCAACATCTCTCAGAGTGCCCCAGCCATCCTCAGCTCTGCCAGCCCAGGCCATGATCTCCTCCTCCTGCTGCTCACACCTCATCAGCTCCTCACCAGAGCATTTATCCCATCACAGCTCTCCCAAATGTCAGGCACCCGCGAATAAACCCTGAGCTGCTTCAGCTCCTGCCTGGTTTTTAAATATCAAGATGCCATTAAGCTGCTCTCAATGCCCTCCAGGAGGCAAAACGAGAGGACAATGGCAATTCCTGGGCTCTTGGTGGCTTCCTCCTCCCCAGATTCCTGTGGGGATAACGATGCTGCTCCCCAGGCCCTGCACTCCCTAAAGTGGGCACGGGATTCGAGACACACAGGAGCAGCAAGGGCTGGATATAAAGGGAGTTTTCCAGCCATTATTCATCCCAAAATAATGATCCCTGCAATATTCATCCCTGCACAGCAGGGGTGGCCCAGGCCCCAACAGCTCCTGGCTGGTTCAGGTGCTCTCAAAGACCTCCTCCCCTCACAAGGACAGAATTTCCCAATAATTTTACAGTAAAGACCCAACGGAGAAGGAAATGTCCCCAGCTCAATGGGAACCTGAAAGGGGAAACAAACCCAAAGGGAATGGAGGAAGGGGAGGGTGGAGAGGTGACATTTATTTCTTCCCCCCCCCGAAAGAGGCACCTGACAATTCCTGCTGCTGAGCGTGTGACAGTCGCATTCAGGGCTATAATTGACTCCCTGTCAATTAGACAGGAAAATCAGATCAAAGTTAAAATAAGATTTCTATAAAGAAATAATAGAAATGTAAAATGAACAGAGTATGGAAGGAAATAAAATGTACAGAGTGGTCTGACTCAGCTGTGGCCTAGTGGGGAAAGGATGGAGAGGGATCCTTTGGAGAAGGAATGGGAGCTTGGGATCCCTTCAGTGCTCCCACAGACCTGGAGAAATTGCATTAAACATAAAAAGCTTCATCTCTAAGCCAGAACAAGCACCTGGAAACATCCTAAGCAACACCTGGATGAACAGGCTGCTCCCATTTCACTGCTCAGGGCACGGAAAACTGTCACCATGTCCCCTTCCCCTTCCTTCCAAAGGCTGGAAATCAGCTGGTGAACCAGAAAATTCCCTTTTGAGGGTGAAATGCAGAGGGAAAATTCCCATTTTCTTTGCCAGGCACAGGGGTTGTGTGTTCCAAACAGCGTCCTTGCATCCGTGCCCTCTGATCCCAGCACATCATTCCCAAGTCACCACTGATATTTCCCCACTTTGTTTTTTGCAGTTTCTTGGTTTTTCCTCCATTTTTTTCCTTCCTTTAGGAAAAAGAAAAAAAAAACCAACAAAATTTCTCTCCCCTTTTATTTCCCTTCCCCTCCAACAGAATCCTGCACTTCTCTGCTCCCTTCCTCAATTTCCACTCTCTGTTTGGCCGAGTCCAATTCAATTTAAACCAAATTACTTTATTGGTGCCACTGAAACACAGGGCTTGCAGGAGCCATTAGGAGCGCGTTCAACCCCACATTATGAACCAAATATTCCAGGGAACGAAGGCTCCAGCAAATGGAATCAATGCACTCCACGTGAAGAATTAACCAGGGATGGGAGGGAAGGAGTTTGGAGCCCAACTCTACAAAATTCCGGGCTGATAACGTGTCAGGACATCCCCAAATGCCCCGATTCCTGCAGCAGCCTTTCCCAAATGGATGATCCCTCATTTTTTCAGGGATTCTGGAGCTGCTTCCTTTGGATCCCTTCCTGGCTGCGCTGCTGCCAATGAATCCACACATCTCTGGCACTTCTGAGTCACATCTCAGATGGGGCTGAGGGTGGGGAGAGGCATTTTTAGACCCAAAGGGGGAGTGTTGTCTGGGGCCAGTTTTAGCAGGTGGCCTCAAATGACCTCTGATTCCCAAAGGTTTGGCCTGGTTTGGGTTAATTTTCGCTCTGAATAATTATTAATTACTACACTGGGGCAAGGAAGCTTCACCTAGAGCAAGCAGATCCTTAATTACGCTCCTTAAAATGGGTGTAATTCCACCCTTCCTGAAGGAGTCAGTAGTTTTCCCTCTCCTCAAACCCATTTTTAAAGAAAATACATATTTTTATTTTTCCCTTATCACAGAGCCAGCCCAGCAAAACTTTGCCTCGTGCACTTCAGAGAGGCACCTTGAAGGCAAGGGTTTGCTGTGAGAGCTGTGCTATCAAAAGCTAAGCTTAAAACCCAGACTCAGCCACCAAAACCAAAACTTAAGGAGATAAAGGAAAAAGGAATTAAGGTGGCTTTTCTGGAATGGACTACAGGGGCCAAACCCACCCTTTTCTGCTCGGAATTTTAATTTTTCCCTCCTCTTTCCCTTCCCAAAACCACTTTTCCCGTTTCCCACTGCTGCTCTCCATGTCACCTCTGAGCTGGGGACAGCTCCCTGTCCTCACTTCTTTCTTGCTGGATTATCAACTCTCCTGGATGCTCCAAAAATCACAATACAGACATTAAAAAAAAAAAAAAATTTAAAAAAAAAAAAAAGGAAATTCAGTTTTCTCCTTGGGAGCAATCAGCCAGAGCATGTTGTACTTACTGCAGAGATTAAGAGGTCTCAATAATAAATTGATTTTTAGCACAGAACGTGTCAGCTCTGCCTCTGTGTCACCCCTGGGGATGGCACAGCTTTTGAAGGCACCTCAAATCCCAGGTAAGGAACATTCTGATCACTCCAGACGAGGAACATTATTGCTATTATGCCATATAAATCATGCCAAAGCCCTGGCAGGGCACCAGGCGTGGCCCAGCCTGCACCACCACACCTGAGTGAGAAGCTACAAACACTGATCACGTTTGTCAAAACAAACACCAACAAGATGATGGTGATAAATACAGATTGTGCTGAATTCCGAGTGCTAAACCCTGCTTTAGGATCCAGCAGCTGACAGGGGTGCATTAATCATTATTCACAGGGATTCTGCTTTGTGTGCCCTCAACAGCTCAAAACGCTTGGAAAATAATTCGCTTTTCCTCCTAATTGATTGTTTCCCTCCCAAATATTAATCCTCAGAGCCGTCCCTGTGTGGGACTCTACCTGGAAAACTTTCCTCTCTGGCCAGCCTGGGAGACCTTGCAGTGCCTTTTCCAAACATTCCTAAAGCAGCTTCTCCCTGCATTTCCCTCTGTTTGCTTTTGAGCACTCCTGCCCCAACGAGCCTGCAAATAAAAATTAATTTCCGAGCATGCTGCAAACAAAGCGTGGCCTGGAAAGGCCTCCCGTGGAATTGTGGATGATCAAAGAGCACTTTCCAGGCTGGGTTTAACAAATCCACCCCTCAGCACCTGCCCGGGGGAGCTCACAGAGCTGGAGCTCTCCCAGCAATCCTCACCCTGCCCTGGGTGCCAATAATCACCTGGGCTGAGAACATCCCAGGGCTCAGAGAGGTGCAAAAATTCCGGGAATATCCAGGGGAATATATCCAGGAATATCCCAGGGATCCCAAATCCTCTCCCTGGGTGGGCAGCACAGCCCCTGGAGATGGGGAGGGACGGCAAGCAAGTCACACTGGGCACCAAAAGAGATCCAGATCCATCATTCCAGCAGCATCCTTGGGTGGAAAACCAGCCAAAATGCCTTTATTAGACACTCATTCCCACACCCTGCTGCAGGGAACCCCCAGAGCTTTCCAAAAGAATCCTCATTCCCTGCCCTAGGTGCCAGCAATCACCTGCACCAGCCGGGCTGAGAAGATCCCAGGGCTCAGAGAGGTGCAGAATCCCAGGAATATATCCAGGAAAATCCCAGGGATCCCAAATCCTTGCCCCAGAGAGGGAGAGACCCCAGCACAGCCCCTGGAGATGGGGAGGGACAGCAGCAAATCACACTGGGCACCAAAAAAGATCCAGATCCATCATTCCAGCAGCATCCTTGGATGGAAAACCAGCCAAAATTCCCTGATTGGACATTGCCACATCCTGCTGCAGCAAAAGATTTCCAAAAGAATCCTCATTCCCTGCCTTTGGTGACAATCACCTGCACCAGCCAGGCTGGGGAGACTCAGAGAGGTGCAGAAAATCCCAGGAATATCCATCAGGGATCCCAAATCCTCTCCCTGGGGGGGCAGCAAGCCACACTGGGCACACACAGACACACAAAAAAAAAAAGCTAAATCCATCATTCCAGCAGCGTCTTTGGATGGAAAACCAGCCAAAAATCCCTGATTTTTCACATCCTACTGCAGGGAAACCCCAGAGCTTCCCAAAAGGATCCTCAGCCCTGCCCTCAGGGCCAATCATCACCTGCACCAGCCGGGCTGAGATGAACTCACTGTGGAGTCACTAAAACTGGGAGGAAAAAAACCACCAAGAGAAATCCCTGCTAGGAATATTCCCATTAAAACACCCCGCCTGCTTCCTGACAGGAAAATCGCTTTAAAACAAAGCTCCACTCCTAGAAAACATTAAAAAAATTGCCCCTCGTTATCCGCTGCTTCCCATTTATCCATAATTTTTCATCTGAGCTCTCCTTTAGAGCACCTGGTGCCCCCTCTAACTCACTGGAGATCATTTTGAAACCTAAATATTATCAGCTCCGTTGTTTTTATCACCTTTCCCCCCCCCTGCTCCTTCCTGGCCTTTGAAGTCTCCAGACTGTTTAATTAGCAGACCTGGAGTAAAACCCATTTATCTAAAGGCTCTGTAGAGCACAGGATTCCTGTTGGCATCTGCTCACCACAAAATCTGGCCGCAAACTTGGTATTTTTGAGGGGGAAAAAAAAAATAAAGACAGGTTCTCTTTCAAGGAATAGCAAAAGACTCCAAACAGAAGCAAGTCCAAACAAATAACTCTAAAAATGAGCTCCAAAAGGAGGAAATCAGTGCTAATGACCCAGAATTTCTCTTTTTCACATTAAAATGAGCAGCCTTAGGGAAGGAAAATTCAGATTTTTGGAGGGGACAGAGCAGGAAAAGGATTGGAGGGGTTTTTTCCCCCCAGTTATTTCCTTTCCTAAGTGATAAAAGGAGGTTTTTTGGAACAAAAAGGGAAGGAGAAACAGCGAATTAAAGCATTTTTAATCTATTCTCCTCTGAGTATCTTAATGTGTTTTTGCTGTCCGCCAGCTCTCACTCAGAGCAGGTCCCACCACACGCAGTAAAGGGGTAAAAAAAGCTTTTAAAAGCCACATTTTCCCCAAAATTGAAGGTAAATTTAATTTCCTACCCTGGAGAAACAGCCACTCCCAAAGCCCAGGGGTTTGGAGCTGGGTGTTCACCCACCCCGATCAGCACAGCCAGAAAACTGCTCCAAAAAAGGGACAAATATTGAGCTTTTCTGTCAATTCCACGAACTAAACAGCAACAGAGATGCTTTCACATCCTCAACCCATAAGGTTTTGCTTGTCTTCTGCTACAAATACACACTTTCCAGGATATCTGGCAGCAATCTGGAGGGAATAAGACTTCCCAAGGATATTTTGCAACTTCCACTTAAGCTCAGTCTGTCTTTATATTCACTGTCATCTAAACTGTGAATATATTATATTCCCCCCCACCCCAACTTTCCAATTTTATCCTCTCCCATCAGCCTGTCATTCCTGGGATGGGAGCTGGGGGATTTTTTTTTATTTATTTCTTTCTTAGGCAGGATCCTCACCTTAATGCGTTATAATACAAAACGTAACAGCCATTACTGGCTCGGGTAGCAAAGTTAATATTTCATTTTCAGGTGTTTTACATCCCGCTGCCTTCCCACGAACATCAGAGGTAATTCTCACATCTTTCACTGGGAAATGTAATGGGCTGGAAAGACATTCCCAAGTTCTGCATTCAGCCCAGGCGCAGATGGAATAAGGACCAGCAAAAAATGCAGTGGTGCTGCCTATTTTGGGGCAGAATAAATCAGAGATTTATTTAGGATATGAAAACGTTTGTCAAGGAGTCAACAGAAGAGTTCCCTCCCTTTTGTTTGCTCCTCACACAAATGAGAGAAAAAGGAACGGCTGCATTTACACCCAGAGCCAATCTTTAAGCCAGTGGTGTGGAAAATTGCATTGATACTTCCTCACTGAAATGATCAACTTTATTGAACAGCAACGAAAGCTGCACATTTGCATGAGGCTTTTAAAAAGAAATCTTCATCTCCCCTCCCTGAGAAGTAAAACAGGAATTACAACAATTTTATCTGGATGCTTTCCAGGGATTTAATTGGAGGCCAATTTATTTGAGGGGGGACAGAGGAAAAATTATTGACCAAAGGCTCTGGAGATGGAAAACTGGAGGCAAATTGAGCTGAAGGAGGAGGGGATTTGGTCTGGGGCGTGGGCTGTGGTCCTTTCAAAGCTGCCAAAGGGAACTGAACTCCTGTTTAGTTGGGAAATGTGAGACTGGAGCAGGTGTGAGGAGTTCAGGCCACTGTGATGAGCTGACTTCTGCTGCAGCTTGTGTCCCTCTGACTGGCAAAACCAATGGGAAATGGGATTTCTGATTCATCACAATAAATAAATAGGATCTCGGAAATTAATCACAGCACGGGACAGAGTCTAAAAGCAGCTGGAGCATTTTTATGGCCAATATTTCTTCGCTGCCAGCAGAAGATCTCATCCCTTATCACAAACTGTCTGGGCCTTTTAAAGGTTCTTTGTGACAGCACTGAAACCCAGCCCTTGCTCTCCTGCATCCACTCCCCATTTCCCAGCAGGGTTTCTGCTCTCCTCAGCCTCCTCTAAGGTTTTAGGAGTTATTTATTTACAAATATTTCCACTTTCCTCTAAGCTCTTAATTCACCCTAATTAAAATCCTAACACTGACAGGCTTTGCTCTTAGTTCTTAAATTGAAAGAAAATTCCTAAACCACTCCAGAACAGCTTTTTTCCCCCTTATTCCCACAGGGTTCTCCACTCAGGTAATCTTAAAAAAAAAAAAAACAACCTCGTATGGCTTTGGCAATGCCTGAGCCCCAAAGTGTTCCCTTTCCTTCTGTGGATTTCACAGGCTCAAAGGGATTTTTTTTTTCCTGCCTGTGCCAATCTATCCACACCTAAAACGACACCTTTGGGCACCTGAAATTGGTCAGGCTGATTTCCAGGAGCCCTGGGACCGTGCAAAGCTCACGTTCCCTGTAAGATCTCATCAATCTGGAGCACTGTGGACAGAGAAAATCCTCTTGATGTAAAAGGGGGGGGAAAAAAAAGGATGAAAAAGGAGAAAAGGGGAGCTTCTAGCAAGGCACAGCACTGGCGGGAGTCTCACTTCAAGCCAAAGGGAGAAATCCTTGAGGGGGCTCCAGGATGAGCAGAAAACACCAGCCAGAGGCAACTGAGCCAGGGGAAGGGCTGCAAATAATCCACTGAGCCCAGGTGGCAAATAATCCCCATGTCACACCAAGCCACTAAATTGGAATTTCCCAGTTCCTCCTTCGGAGGGGCAGCAGCCACACCACATACTCCAGGGTGAAAATTGTCCTTGTTTCCAGCCTGAAAGGGCCACACCGCACTCCTGCCCCTTCTCACCTGCCTCGCTGATTTAATTATTCACAGAGCAGAGCCCCAGCACTCCAATTAATCTCTGGGATTCTTTTCCTCCCAGTCCGGGCAAGTTCCACAGCTCTGTTGATTACAGTATTGATCGCTGCATTGAGCGCCTCGGCCCGGCACAGCCCTGGCTCTGCTGTGCCTGCAGAGCCACGGGCACGGGGCACCTCCAGCAGGGAGGTTCTGGATGCCCTCAGAGCCAGCTCCTTCTTTCATCCCTCTGCCCTGCACAGATCTGTGCTCCCGCTGCCTCTCGTCCCCTCCCCGTGCTCGGAGCCCTCTCGGCAGCTCCTCCTGGCCAGGATGGATCAAACCTCCTCAGCACATCCATGGGGTTTGGTTTTTTTTTCCTGCTTTCCAGCCTTTCCCAGCTGCAGAATTCTTGAATTTGCAGAGCTCTGGCAGAGAGAGCAGAAAGCTCTACCAGGGGCTGCTGCAGAGCACCCACACTGTGCCTGCAAGGCCAACAGGGCTGGTTAGCAAGGAAAAGAAATCCTCAGGCTCAAAGGGTTGCTCTGGGAACTTGGGAGCCGTGGCAAGAAGCACAGAAGCAACAGAAGCACACAGGAGGATAATCCAGGTGACCTCGCCCCGTGTGACCTGGCACGTACCTGGGGCCCCGGGTGCGAGTCAGGAGCAGACTTGTGCAAAGGAAAAATGAGAAGAGGACGGCTGCTTTCAGCACCTGAGGGTCTGCAAATCCACCTTCTGATTCAGAAAGGGGAGGATAAAACGGGATCAAGTTTGGGCAGAACTCGCCCTGAAGATTTAAGGAGGTACAGAAGAGGGAACACGAGGGAGGGACACAGCTGGAATGCCCTAAAATGAACACAAATCCAACAGGGAATTGCCCAGATTCCCCTGTGAGGGGCTGAGCTGGGCAGCTGCCCACCCCAAACAGCCCTGTCCCCTTTCCTCCAGCAGCAGCCACCCCAATCCTGCTCCAGGAGCTTTTTAAAAGCTGTCCTGTCCGGCCAGCACTAATGAAACCACCCGTTGGAAATTCATTAAGGGCCCTTTGATCCAACAGCCCTGCACTCTGCAGCCGCCTGTGATGTCTGGCATGAGAGGAAGGGATTGGCCCTGGAGCTACCCAGGGCTGGGAGATGCTGAGGAGGGAAGGACACGACACCACAAAAACCCGAGGACAGCGAGTTATGATCATAATTCAGCTCCAAGCAGCAGGAGGAGGAACGTGGCAGGCAGCTATTTTTGACACCAAGGATTCTGACAAGGATGTCTCTTGCCCTTCCTGGGCTGCCTTTGCGCCTGTTCCGTTCTCTGAGGAGAATTTGAAGGTGAGCTGTGAGACGGGGGGGAGAGAAGAGAATTCTGTTCTGGCATAAAAAGCTCCAGTGATGAGCACCTGCCTCCCACCCGAGCCCTGAGCTGTGTTTGCAGCCTGCTGAGGGGCACCGGACACTGCTGGGACCAAAGCCCAGCAGGCACTTGTTGAGCATCTCTGGTTTTATGTTGAGGGGTCAAACAGCCTCAGGTAAGGGGATAAATCTGGCTCTGCTGCCCTGAAAAGCTTCCAGCTCCTTCCTGACCCCTGGGGCTAAAAACCCAGATTAATCCACGCCCCCAAGCGCGTTGGTCATCAGAAGGCAGGAGAGCCATGAAGAGCTTTCCCCACTCCCCCCAATTTGCTTTTCCCAGCAGCTGGGAAGGAATCCCCCCCTCTGCCAGGCAAATCCCCCTTTTCTGCCAGCTGCACTCGGGATTCTTGGCCTCAAAGCCACTTCAGTGCACTATATTAAAAAAATTGTCATCAAGGAAAACTCTCAGACCTGGGGGCACAGCGAATTCATAACATCAGTGACAATTTCTTATTTCTTCAGTCTCTCATCTCGGGCTGTGCTGCCCACAGGGCTGACATCAGGTCTCTGGCGTGTACATATATTTTCATTTAATCACCGCTGAAAAACAGCAAGGCTTTTCACACACTTTTAATGAAAACCACTCGTTCTGGTGGCCAGCCAGGCACTATCTCTTCATCTCCCCTTGCTTTCAAGGGCAGGGGAGAGCAGTGCCAGAATTCTGGAGGAGCTGAGCCAGCCAGTGCCTCCTCACCTGGGGAGGGCTACAGGTAATGCCCCAAGGGCATCACAAAATATCCACATTTTCCTGGTGGAAAATCCTGCTCCTGAGGCAGCACAGATAAAGAAATAAATCCCTGCTGCCAGGATGAGGATGAAGAGAGCAGCTCGTGGTTGGGGGTGGTTGTAGGACTCCAGCCCTGCCAGCTGACCCCACAAAATGACTCCTTATTTTTAGATATTTCACCCAGGCCTGCTCACGTCTCACTTCTCAGGACAGGACAAAGTCCCTGCCCTTCCCAAAATGTCCCGGTGACTGCCTGATGCCTGCTGAATTCTGCACTGGGTTTTGGCAAGAGCCAATTCCCATTTCAGCTCCCCAAGGACACCCCAGGGAATGCTCCCTTCAGGCACCTCCTTCCAGGGATTCTGCCTCTCTCACCACTCACTGCCTGAGGAGTGCCTGTGCATGCCAACTCCCTTTATACATAAAATTAATCTATATAAAATCACCTTCACTAAGAACACACGCATGGCAGAGCCTGTTTCCTACCACACACAAATATACATCTATATATATATATAAAATATCTATATACACACACACAGAGCATCCTTCATACAATGAAGAACCACATTCAAAGCACCTTGAACAAAAGGAAAAGCCCTCCACGCCCTCATGGGAAGTTTGTACAGGTAGCACAAGTCCCTGGGTGGCTGCAACATCCTCCAGAGCCTCACCCAGGAAAGAATGCCAACCAACAGAGCTTGGTGAATCCAAACAAATCCAAACAGCTGGGCTTGCTGAGCACAAAAAAAAAAAAAAAAATCCCTTAAAACACTCAAGTTCTGCTCTTTGTCTTCCAGGATGGAAGAAAAAAGAAAAAAAAAATACACACCCAGGCCAGCAAAGATAAAGTGTTTGTATTATTTTAGGACCTACGTTTCCTACCTGGCTGGAGTAAATATCCAGGCACCAGCTGCCCTGAGGGGCTTGAAACAAGCAGCCAGAGCAGCAGGGATAATTGTGGCTGGTTTGTGGGAGGAATGGAACGGTGCAGATGTCACAGAGGGAGCTCTGGGCCAAGGATGGAATTTTTATCAACCCCCGTGGGTGAAAGTGTTGAACTGAGGGGCCTTTTTATGTCCCCTCCTCAGATCTAATGGGGTCGTGGCATTTGGGAAGGGATGCAGGTTCCAGGAGCAGCATTTCAGAGCACACAGGGATGGGAGTCAGCAGCTCCTCTCTGGGAGAGCAGGAACAAAGCACTTAGCTAAGCAGACAAGTGAATCTCAGCACATTAGGTAATTCTTCAAGGGTGCAGTGAAGTTCCCTCGAGCGGGCAGGCTCCAAGCCTCTGCTCAGAACCAATTCTTTCAGCTTCAACTGCCTGAAAACAGGCACGGCAGAGCAGCTTGGGAGCAGGAGCAAGCCCAGGGATTGACATCACCAGGAGAAGAGAAACCCTCGGCATTGGTGATTTACAGAGCCTGTCAGAGGGGGAAAGGAGCAGAAATGAGAGGCATAAAGCAAATTGAGGGAGACTGGGGACTGCAGAGCTTCAGGATGGAAAGCAAGGTCCCTTGAGCTGACAAGGAGGAGGTTGGATCCATCAGTGCAGGCCCCCAGTGAGGGATGTGCCAGCTGTGCAGCCCCGGGGCACAGCGGGACACCCGTGCCTGGGGCTGGGCTGGCACTCATTGCTGGCCTCTCCCAGGAGCCAAATCCTGCCTCCTGTTCCAAAGTGACCCCCCCAAAAAAGGGGGATCAAGGCTCTCCCTGCCATCAACTCCCATTCCCCCAGTGATCCCAGGAAAGGATAAAAGCCTGGTCCCTCCAACTCCCGTTTCATCCAGATAGAAATGGGGACAAAGAACAAAAGGAAATTCAAGATTCCCCCAATCTCTGAGCACTGATTTATCTGACCATAACTGTGAGGGTAATCACATTAAAATTATTAAGGTTCTAACTAAGACTTGGACCACTGAGCATCAGCTCAGCCAAATTATTTTTGCTTCTGTCCAGCTCTGTGTGCCATCATTTGCTAAGGTAAATAATCACGAGTTTCACAGCTCTGCAGAAGGTTTTGAGAATATTCCTTTGCCCAAAGGGCAGCCCTGGAACCAGGAAAAAAAAAAATCTCCTGGGATTAAAACACCAGTACCCCTCACCCAAATACTTTACAGCCTGATGCCTGACAGAAATGACAAAAAAAAGCCTGGAATGTCCTTCCAAGTGGCACTGCAGGAGACAGGGAAAACAGCAGGGACACGAGCCAAAACACTGACCAAATGTTTCCACTTTGTGTCAGGAAACAAAAATAAGTGTTGACAAATAAAAGCACAAGAGCTGGGCTGGGCGAGAGATTCTTCACTGTTTCCCTGTCTGGTTTTTGCTTTCTAATGTTGACACATTAAAAAAAAAAAAAACAAAAAACAAAACCAAACAAAAAAACCCCAAACAACAAAAATAAAAACTCCTCCCTGCTGTGCCTGGATCTGGGAACACGTCCCAGAGCCATGGAAGGTGCCAGCCCTTCCAGCAGGCGTTTGGCTGTCACCAGGCACCCGTGGGGACACGGCAGAGCTGGGCAGGGTCACTCTGCCACCTCCACCCTTGCACAGCTGTCCTGGCACCAGGCAGGGCTGGAGTGGGACAAGGGTGGCACCTGCCCTGCTCTGCCTGGGTGACCCCGCTGTGCCCTGGGGCAATCTGGCCTGAATTTGACTCTGCTGTGGCACAGTCAGGAGCAAAAAGAGCTGAACTCCCCCCTCCAGCAGGGGGACAAAGCCCTGGCAATGACAACCAACCTGCCCCCAGCCCTGCCTGAGCTGGGGTTTCTCAGAGAGCCACGAGGGGACATAAAATGGGTCCTTTTCCCCCCAAACCACTCCACTCTGGGCACTCACCACCCCAAGATGCCCCACACCCCAGCAGGGACAATTCTCCCCTTTTCCAGTATTCTCCCCCCACTTTGTGCAATTCTGCAGAACCACAGCAGATTCTGGAGTCGTTCTCTCTCAGAGAGAGCTCATTAAAACACCCCAAACCCAGGAGAAGGTGTTGGTTATTGTGAGCACACTATCCAGAGTGGCTACCCAGGAGGAGGAGGTGAGGAGCCATCCCCCTCCCAAAGCAGAGCTTTGCTCACCTGTTCTCTCTCTTCTAACCCAGGTGAGCAGATCAGGGGAGCTGCCTCCCTCGTGCAGCAGTGTAAAAAACACTAAATCTCAACCCAAAACGTTCATTTGGACAATAAACTTGGGCAAATCAGAGGAACAAGGGCTGTTCCTCACCTTCCATGCAGTGCAGAGCCGAGGGGGCAGGGTTTAGACTCCAGTGCCTGGCAAAGTGGAAAAGCACAGCAAAACATCTGCAGAGGCACCACGAGCACCCCGAGCTGCCATCTGATTGTCTGGGGGATCTGCTGCAGAGTTCTCTCCCCCTCTTGCAGATCTACAAGAGAACAATCCCAGGTGGGAGGGCTGCAAGGGAAATGTTCCGACTTCCAGCAAGTCTGGGCTGGGACGGCAGAACAGGGAGAGGAGAGGATGAGCAACAGCTCTTCCTCCTCAGAGCTGGCTCCAGCTCAGCCTGAAAGGAGAGTTTGTGGGGCTGCTGAAGCTTTAAACCACCCGGAATGAAACGATGGGCCCAGCAATCAGTCCTGGGCATGTGGCGTGATGGGCTTTGCCATTCCAGAGCTTTCCTTTCAAGGAGGAGCACCTTGGGCCATCTGGCTCCACAGGGGATTCCGAGTTTTATCGGGACAATGACAGCCTCTCCCCCAGCCCAGGATCCCCCTGGGCACCCAGACACACCCAACCCCAACCCCTGACCCTTCCTGCGCTGTGCTCAACACGGCCGGGGTGAGCTAATGGTGCAGAAGTTATGGATGCAGACACCGCTTATGTAAGGCTCATTTCTTGAGGAAAACTCAGCTAAAAACAGCACCGAGAAGCTGCGCCGTCTTCCACATGCTCTGAGGTTAAATCAACCCTGCTATAAAACATCCCTGAAACGCTATTTCCTTCCCCAGGCTCAGCACCACAGCAGCCCCTGCCTTCCCAGCCCTCATCTCCGGGAGGAAAACATCTGGAGAGGAGAAACGCCTCCCAAAGGACACTGCGACAGCAGGTCTTTATTCCAGAATAAAAAACCCTCTCCAAAGTAATTAGCATTCTTCCGAAGTGGGGTAATTACTCTCCGGTGATGTCACCCGTGTTCCAGAGGAGGGTGGCCGTGCTATCCCAGGTTTCTGGCCGAACAGCTCATTCTGCTGGAGCTGTTTGCCAGCCCCACTGAGTGCCAGCCAGCTCCTTCCCCCCCCGGCAGGGAGGGCAAACCAAACTCTGGAGCTTTCAGGAGAGGCTGGAACCGATTTCAGCCATCCACCAGTTTGAGGGAATATTCTTTTTTTTTTTTTTTTTGGTCATTTTATAACCACAGGTGGGAATTAAAGGAGAAAGGTCAAATTCTTTCACTGCCCCTCAAGAAAAGGCAACAGCTGGGCCCAGCTCAGAGAGCACCCAGAGGGAAGAGGATTTCTATGAACTCCCCAGCCATGCCCAGAGCCTCAGAAGAGCAGAATTTACAAGGCACCAGAGGCTCCACCATAAATCACAGGGCTGAAGGAAAGCTGGCTGTGACTCCTGCAGCTCCTGGAACTGCTTGTTCTCCAAGAAAAGGACATGAAAGACAAGTGATTGCTGAACACACAACCGTGCGTGTGCTCCTGCTGCCCGACAGCCGCACCACGGCCTCGCCCGAGGTGAGACAGCCCAAAAAAAAGCCCCAATTCAGCGAAGGCAGAAGGGTTAACAGAGAGCAAAATGGCCTGGGATGATTTTCCTTTGGGCTGGGCATGTGCTGAAGCGTCCTGATCTATCTTTGGAGCTCCTCAGCATATTTGCTCAGCTGATTTGCATAGGCAAATATAAACTGTGCTCTCAAAAAAAAAAAAAATTGCTCAAGCGGAGTCGGGTGCAAATTAAACACTCAGGCTGAGGGGAGGGAGAGGGAGTGAAAGAAACTTGTAGCTCTGGTGTGCTGGAGCTGATCTGACTGAAAGCAGAGGCTCGCAGACATCGGGTGCTGGGGAGGACACGGCAGGAGATGCACCAGGGGTTCATTGCTGCTCCATCTCCCAGCTGGCATGGAAAGCTGCAGCTGGCAGCGATTGCATCTCAAGGCATCAAACTAGACCAGAGCTTTCCTGGGATGAGGGATCCTGCTGGTTCCCAGCCCAGCTTTGACCAGCAGAGAGGGCAAAGCGGTGCCAACCTCAGAGGGCATGAGCTGTGTGAGCAGATCCAGCTAGGAAAGACATTCCATGTCCAGAGCCAGCTGGGAAGGGGCTGGGGACAGGGGCAGGGCCATCCCACAGCCAAAGCAAACAGCTCTGCCACGAAAAAACAGCAGCTCATACCCAGGTGTGGGCTCACCCTGACCTGGAGAGCCCTGGGTTCTGCCATCCTGCCCCAGCAGGGTGTGGGAGCTCCGTAAATTAAATAATAAATAAATTTAAATACAGAAATGATCAGCCCAGTGGGGTTCTGGTGGACAAAAAGCTCAGCTCGGGCTCTGTATCAACACCCAGCACAGGCAGGAGATGGATGGGAGGCTTAGGAAAGCCAAGCCTCAAAGAAAGGCAATTTCACCTGACCTTTCCCAGCCCGGGGAAGAGTTTTCTGAACTGGAGATAGAGCAAATTTCTCTTATGTAAAAGGTTGTTCTGAGAAGAGAAGAGGGCAATTATCCTTCAGGCTGTGGGAGGCAGGACAAGGGGAAACAGGGTGAAGCTGCAGGGGAGGAGACAGGAAAAGAGAAGTTTAAATTTCTTCTTAGGATAAACTTTTAATGCTGAGGGTAAATAACAGAGGGCCAAGTGCACAGAACCCTTGCTGGAGGTGGATTTCAGGGACTTCCATCAGGGCTAGGGTGATATAATCAGTTGGAGAGGGGATCAGGGGATGGATTAGATGATCCCCAAGTCCCACCAGCCCCGCTTTGCCATGACCAAATCTCTCCTGTGAGTTCAAGATGGGGGGGAAAGGTGGAAAAGTAGAAAAACTGATGGCACCAATTCCTCCTTCAGCTTCAGAAGAGCCCTGAAACCTCAGGAGCCCTGAAGAAGAGGAGCTTAATTTAATACACTGCAAAAAACCAAACTTCCTTTTGGTCTTCCCTCACCCACCCAGAAAATGCAGAAGTAAAGGAGACCCGCACAAAGAAAACCTTCAGCATGGTCCTGTGCAAAAACATCCAGCTGAGCTCCACGAGGATGGGCGTTCTTGTCACCAAGGTGCTCCCTGTGACCAAGCAGTCCCCAAAACCCCCTCTGGAGCAGACCCCAACCCCAATTCTCCCTTTAATCCATGAGGTTTCACTGCAGCCAGGACATCCACAGAGGTTTTGGCAGCAGGGAACTACAGGAGGCAACCCCGGGCCTCTCCTGAAGGATTTTTGACTTTATTTTGACATTTCCCCAGGGCTGGAGGGACACCCCAGCACTCTCACGTGGCCTCTGGCACTTCAGCACCAGGAAAATCAGCTCCAGCTACTGCAGTGGGAACCCCAAACCAGGGTTCAGCCCTGGATGTGCAGCTGGACATGGTTGGGACCTCCAGGGGCACCTACAAACGCCTGGGGAACGCTGGGTTAGCCTGAAACTAGTGCTAAATTGGAATTCTAACACTGCCTCCTGGTAAATGAGATCATCAGAGATCCCCCAAAAGGGATTTTTCCAGCAGTTTTAAATCCTGACCCTTCCCAAAGCTGCCTCTTCCCTCATCCCATAACAAGAAAAAAAAAAACCTCTGGAAAAAACCCAAAATATTTGGTTTGCCTGAGGGAATTTGGGCACCTTCAGTGACAAAGCCAGGAAAAGATCCCAACAATTCGCTGCTGCTCGCCTTTGATCTGCTGAATAATCCTTGCCAGGCCAGGGAGCAACTCGGGCACATTTCTGAAGGAATTCGTGGGGAATCCTGG
>VWZN01018079.1:23881-40090 GCA_013396955.1 Regulus satrapa | reverse complement strand
CACCAAAAACCACCCCAAAATCCTCGTTTTTTCCTCAATATTTATCTTAAACCGCACTGAAAATTCACCTAAAAACATCACTCAAATTGATTCAAAATTCAAGCCAAGTTTTTCTCTAAATCACACGTTTGCCTATAAATTAGCCCAAGTTCACTCATGATTCATTTAAAATTCAGCATCTCTTCACAAAAACCACCATCAGTTCACCCTAGTTCTCCCAAGATCTTTCCAAATTACACAAAATTCACCCCACATTCACCTCCCTTTCTTTTCTAATTCATCCAAAATTCAATAAAAAACACCAAAAATCCACTGAATTTCAATATTACCAATATTACCCCAACTCACATAAACATTCAGCCAACTTTCACCTCAATTTCACTCCACTTTTCACTTCAAATTTAAACCTATTTCACCAAAAATTCATCTTACTCAACTTTCACCCAATTTCGACCCAAACACACCCAAATTCATCTCCTAATTCACCCAAAAATTTACCCAAATTGACCCATCATTCACTCAACATTCATTTCCCTTTCTCTTCTAATTCACCCAAAATTCTCATAAAACTTATGCAAGATTCACCCAGCATTCACCCAACATTCAGACAAAATTGACCCCAAAATGGACCAAATGAATCAGAACTAAATCAAAACTACAGCCAATTCTGCCCAGAAATTAAACTAAAATGCAGCCAAATCACAGAAAAATTCACCCCAATTTCTCCCAAATCTCACTCCAAATTCAAACTTATTTCGCTCCAAAAACACCCAAAATTCACCCCAAATTCACAAAACCCGACCATCAATTTACCCCCAGTCACCCAAGTTTTTCCCCAAATCACACAAAAATTCTTCCCAATTTCCCCCAAATCTCAATCTAAATTCAAATATTGTACTTGTGTTGCTCCTGATGTCTCATCCAGCAGCATTCTCCTTCATTTTTTCCTTCCTCTCAAGTTTGTTTTCCCTTTGTTTCTCATCCTCTATTCTCGTTTACCACCACCTTTCATACATTTTTTGGGGAATGGGGATACGATCCAGGTGGGACTGATATGCACGGTCTTGTGAAGGCAGTTGGCAGGTGTCTAAGAAAAAAGACTGCCTGCGGAATGTGCTGCAAAGAGTTGTTTCTCCCAGTTCAGGGAAGTGGTTTTTGTTTTGGAACTGATCACTGTGCAAGTTATAGAGGAAAAGCTTTCCTGTTCCATTCGGATAAGGTTGGCAGAACAGGGTGCTAAGCAGCCCTGAGGGGCTGGGAGCATAGCAGAAGCATCATTCTGCAGAAGCCCTGTGCCACAGCGCCTGGCTGCCGGGGAAAGCGTCCCAGGTGGGGAAGTGGTGTTCGCTTCACCTCCAGCCAAGGGACAGCACGTCTTTGTAAGAAGAGCGTAGAATGTTGACGAAGAGCACATGGCTGCTGCTTGTAGCCGACTGCTTTCCAAAGGTGTCTGCAACTTACCTGCCAGACGAATTCACATGTGAGGTAGTCGTAGTAGAGGTCAGCAAGGGGTACTTGCGTTGTTCATTATGCCTTGTGCAGCAGCTCTCTCCTACTTTTCATTCCTTCTTTCCTTCTTTCTCTCAAGCTTGTTTTCCCCACACTTCTCATCTTCCCACCTCCTTTCTTCATTTTGTTCTTTGGGGAATGGGGATATGATCCAGCCGGGACTGATGTGCATGGCCATCTGAAGGCAGTAGGCATATGTCAAAATAAAGCAGACTGCCTGTAGAATGTGCAGCAAAACAAGATTCACCCATTTCAGAGACCTCAGAAACCTCTCTGTACAGGTTGTAGTGGAAAAGCTTTCTCGTTGCATTCATAAAAGATCGGCAGAAGACGGTGCTCCGCAGTGCTGAGGAGCTGGGGAGAACAGCAGGTGTGTCTTTCGGCAGAAGCCGAGTACCGCAGTGCCCGGCTGCTGGGGAATCATTCTGGGTGGGGAAGCAGTGGTCGCTTTGCTGCCAGCCCAGGGACAGTGCGTCTTTGTACAAAGAGCATAAAACGCTGACGGAGAGCTCACGGCTGCTGCTCGCAGCCTACTGTTTTCCAAAAAAGGTGTCGGTAACTGACCTGCCAGCAAAATTCACATGTGAGGTATTCAGAATAGAGGTCAGGAAGTGGTACTTCTGTTGCTCTCTATGCCTCGTCCAGCAGCTCTTTCATGCTTTCTCTCCTTCTTTCCTTCTTTCTCTCAAGCTTGTTATCCCCACTTGCTTCTCTTCCTGCTTTCTCGTTTCCCACCACCTTTCTTCATTTCATCCTTTGGGGAATGGGGATACGATCCAGCCAAGACTGATGTGCACAGCCATCTGAAGGCATTTGGCTGGTGCCAAAGGAAAGAAGACTGCTTGCCTAATGTGCTGCAAAAAAGAGATTCAATCATTTTTGATAGAAGCCGGTTGTTGTGGCACCGCTCTCTGTGCAGGTTGGAGCGGAAAAGCTTTCCCGTTCCATTTGCAAAAGATCTGCAATACAGGGTGCGCCGCAGCGCTGAATAGCTGGAAGCACAGTGAGTCTTTCGGTGGAAGTCATGTACCACAGCACCTGGCTGGTGGGGAAGCCTTCTGGGCTAGGAAGCAGTGGTTGCTTTGCTGCCAGCTGAGGGACAGAACCTCTTGATATTAAGAGCGTAGAATGCTGTCGGAGAGCACGTGGCTGCTCTTCATAGCCGACAACTTCCCAAAGAAGTTGTCAAGTGGTCTGCCAGCAAAATTCACATGTGAGGTGTTTGGAATAAAGGTCACTAAGTGGTACTTGTGTTTCTCCCAGTGTCTCGTCCAGCAGCATTCTCTTACTTTCCTTTTTTTGAGCTTGTTTTCCCCTTGCTCCTCTTCCTCCTTTCTTGTTTCGCACCACCTTTCTTCATTTCATCCTTTGCGGAATGGGGATACCATGCAGCAGGGACTGACGTGCACATCCGTCTGAAGGCAGTTGTCAAAGGAAAGAAGACTACCTACAGAATGTGCTGCAAAGAAGAGATTCACCTATTTCTGACAAAAGCCAGTTGTTGTAGCACTTGCTCACTGTGAAGGTAGTAGTGGAAAAGCTTTCCTGTTCCATTCACAAAAGGTCAGCAATACATGGTTTGTGCTTGGCAAGCAGGGAAGCTTTTTGGCCAAAGAAGCTGTGGCTCCTTCGCCACCAGCCGAGGGACAGCGCCTCTTGGTATGAACAGTGTAGAATGCTGGGGGAGACCATGCAGTTGTGGGTGCAGGTTGTAGTCAAAAAGCATTTTTGAGTCATTCAGACAAGTTGGGCAGAACATGGTGCTCCATAGCCCTGAGAAGCTCGGGGCCTGGCAGGTGTGTCTTTCCGCAGAAGCAGAATGCTGGAGCTACTCGTCTCCAGTGAAGTGTTCTGAGCTCAAAGAAATCACCGCTTCATGTGCAGCAAAGGGAAAACCTGTCCTCTTACAAAAGACAAATAACGAAGATGCAGAGCATGTGGCTGCTGTCCACAGTTTTCTGCTTCAGAAACAACGGGTTCTGCATGTGCCTCTCCTGCGGAATTCATGTGGGCAATTGTCAGGGTATAGTTTGGGAACATGTAGCTGTGCTGATCTCTTTGCCCTTCTCCTGCACCGCTTTCTTTCTATCATCTATCTATCATCTATCTATCATCTATCTATCTATCTATCTATCTATCTATCTATCTATCTATCTATCTATCTATCTATCATCTATCTATCTATCTATCTATCTATCTATCTATCTATCATCTATCTATCTATCTATCTATCTATCTATCTATCTATCATCTATCTATCTATCTATCTATCTATCTATCTATCTATCTATCTATCTATCATCTATCTATCTATCTATCTATCTATCTATCTATCTATCTATCTATCTATCTATCTATCTATCATCTATCTATATCTATCTATCTATCTATCTATCTATCTATCTATCTATCTATCTATCTATCTATCTATCTATCTATCTATATCTATCTATCTATCTATCTATCTATCTATCTATCTATCTATCTATCTATCATCTTTCATTCTTTTTCTCTAGCTTTTTTGTCCCTTTCTTTTAGTCTTAATTCTGTTCTGCAATTCTTTCATTGGGGAATGGGGTAAAATGCAGCCGAGACTGACTAGCACTGCAGTTTTCAGATTTTAAAGGAAAGCAGGCTCCCTTTAGAATGTGATGCAAATAGGAGTTTCAGAAATTTCAGGGACAAGTCTGTTGCTCTGGAACTGCATTCTTTGCTGGTCATAACTAGGAAAGCTTTCCTGTTCTCCAGGAGAAGGAAAGAGTAACAAAGTAAAAAGAAAAAGAGAAAAGCTGCAGAAGAGCGCTCTGGTGTGCGCAGTGTACTGTCTGCAAGACAAGCTTGGCACTGGCTTGCCAGCCAAATTAAGACTGCTTGTGCTGCTACCTATTCTTCTTACTGCCCTCAACGGAAGCAACTGGACTAACATGCAGACAAGAATGAGTTTAAACAAGACCAGGGGAGATGCTGCGGAAAAGTGATAGAGTGCACAAGTGAATTGGAGGCATACGTGGGGCAAGGGGAGTGTGCTGCTTTGTACTGGCTTTTACTTCTATTGCCTCAGTTTATAAGCACAGCTGCTGGATGTGTGTGACTAATACGGGAGAGGGAAAACATTACAACAGGTGTATCTGTAAAGAAAATACAGAGCGACAGTGCGTTGTGCTTTACTTCAATGCTGTTAAATGAAGAGGTTATGTTAAAAACGTCTTCTGTCCTGACACTTCCATCTAGGTGATGCCTGGAGTGAGCAACAGAGTAAAAGTATGTGAAAGAGATTGTGTTGTGGCTATTGGAGTTTTCAGGGTCAACGGTTGAAGTAACTCCCCTTTGTCCCCCCCAAAATATCCGGCTAGCTGTGGTGGATGGGAGGGTAACGGGGGCCCTTCGCGACCTAGGATGAAAGACCAAAGGGCTGCTTCTCCTCCGGAATACGTAGATGTTTTATTCCAGGCTGGGATCCGGGAGGAGAAAGAGACAGAGGAAAGGATTTCCTGGGAATTTCAAACCTCGGGAGAGGGGCAGGGAGAAAGATAACACCAACTAATGGGACAACATTCCAGGGATAGGGAGGGGAAAGGAAAAACACGTCATACATGGGGGGAGGGATTACAGAGAAACCAGGGATCATTAGGTATGTGCACCACCACAAAGGGTAAAGCAGCAAATGCCTTCTATGTCATGCTACATCTCTCAGTCTGCACCTAGAAACACTTTGCTGTAATGATGAACCCTGGCACTTTGAGAAAATGTATTAATGCTACATATAGATATAGTCAAGAAGGAAAGTGCGAATCACTTTTGTCTAAATTACACACTGCAAAGGGACTAAGAAAGCTAGCCTTGGCTTTTTGTTGTATGACTTTTTCTCTGCAAACAGCTGCTGGGCATTTTGAAGAGATTTGGGATCTGCAAGACTGCAAAGGTAGGATGGTATATAGAGCTTGAGAAAAAGTGCATCTCTCCAGGGAAGTAGATGCAGTTCATTGTGTGCAAGTTCCATGTTGAGCTACTGATCACACAGAAAGCATTTTAAAAGGAAGAGGCCGTGCTGCAATGATCCAATCTTTGCAGTATGTAAACTGCTCAGCCAACTATGAAACAATTTGTCTTCTTTCTTCGCTACATGCAGGATTCTGTCAGTCTCCAAGAGCCAAGAAGCACAGGGCAGCTCTTCATGAACAGATTTTGAGTGATCAGATATCTTAATGCAACACATCCCCTCAAATTCTTCACATCCATGTCCATGCACTAGCAAAAGATAATCAATTGCTCCTCTGTTTTGCAGAGTCGCCTGTCTCACACTTTGAACATCACTTAACAAATTTCTCAATGCAAGAGAGATAGCATGAGGGTTCTTACTCAGCTAACATTCTATTTGGTCCAATTTTTGCAAGGCCACTCCTGCCACTGCTCCTGGCAAGAATATAGCTGTTACAGTTCTTTTGCCTTTTGACTATATACTAAAACTATTATCACAACTGGGATCATACTGAGTGACAAATCTCTTATTTCTATGTTTTTGCTCTATTATCGTTTTCATGTTGGATGTCAGCAAAGAAAGTCTCCCTATGATACATGGACCTCCTTTGACACTGGAAGGGATAGCAGGCCAATTTCTGTCCCCACAAATGAGGAACATCCCCTGTGGCAATTGCAATGGAATCTGGTTAGATGGCGTGGTCATCACTGCCATCAAATTGCACCAATTTATCATGTTTTGATCTATAATGTGATATTTGTCATTTTGTCCTTGTTTTGTTTTGACCCAGAAAGACTAAATATTATACAAAATTCCATCTTCGCTGAGCCAAGAATTTCCAATTCTTGATGTTTATAAGGAGCCTTAGAGAGAAATTTGGTCCAAATATCCCAACTGTCCACCAGATTTAGAATAAGTTTGTACAGTTTTGAAGAGATGTTTTATGGAATTGGCCATCTGTCTACCAGCAAACTCACTAAGCATGTTGAAAGTGGCTTCCCTGGCTGTGACTGAGCCAAGCAGATGGTGTCCATGCCTGACACATTGGACAGAATTTGCCAGACATTTTCCCTGGACTGATTATTGGGTAAACTCTGTTGCTTAAGGCAAGCAACAAAAGGAAAGCACAAACACAGTATCTGATTGAGCTTCACATTCAACAGCCTTATTTTTCATTAAAATCTCCAAACATCTAAACACAAGCCCTCTTCAGGGCAATTTGTTCCCAGTGCACAGATTTTGCATGCAGAATGTCTGATGTTCAGGATGTCAAATGCAGGTCTTCATGCTGGCTCACATCTGCATGCTTGCTTCTCTATTTCTGGGGTCACCACCTGCTTGTTTCTGGACCTGATATAGTTTCTCTTGTCTTGCTGAAATCCACTTTGATCCTGCACCTACAGAGACACAAGCATATGCTTTGCCCCAGATGATTAGTTGGGATGGATTTTCAGTCTCTGGGTTTCTGATCAAAACCAAGGGATTTTCCTTTAGTTTCGCTTGGGTACTGTTTGAGAAATGCCTGATGATTGGTGGAGTAGGTTCTGTGAAGGAGCTCTTCAGAAAGTTCAAAATATACAAAGCTTTGTCCAATCGCATCTGAGGTGTGACCTCTCCCTCCCCTCTTTTCTGTTTATCTAAAAGAGATTTCAAAGTGTGGTGTGTTCCCAAAATTATGGCCTAGCCCGTAGGAGAATGAGGGATGCCAAAAGCATGACGAACACCCCAATTTTTCAGGAATATGTCAAGGGTGTGAACCCTGTAAACTGGGCTGTTATCTGTTTTAATTTCTTGAAGTACACCCAGTGATGCAAATGCCTGAAGAAAATGTTGGCATGCATGTTTTGATGTTTCACCTGTGTGCAGGGAGGCAAAGACCATGCCTGAGAAGGCGCCCATGGAAAAATGGATGGTTTTTTTTTCAATCTCCCAGAGAGTGGCTATTTTTTGACATCTGTCTGCCATAAATGTAGACTTTGAAATCCTCTTGGACTGACCTTGGATACAGGAGGCTGTACAAGCTGACAATCACAGCAAGCACTTTTGATGGATTTCACTTGATTTTTAGAAATACGAAATGTGCGCATCAGTGCTTGTCCATTCTGAAGAAAGAACACATGTCTCAATTTTGTCTGCTCAAGGTGTCCAAAATAACCATGGTCAGCTCATCTGCCTGTGCATTCCCTTCTGCTAAGAAACATGGAAAAGAAGAATGTGCTCTGATGTGGGAGAAAAAATATTGATTTTTCCTCAGCTGTAACAATTTCTGCATGTTCACAAGGTGACAATACAAATCGTCATTATCAACCTCCTTCAGAAGTGATCCCTCTATTCTTTTGACTATGTTTGCTACATGAGCTAAATCTGTGATTAAATAGAGAGATTCCTAATTGAAATAATTGAAATAATTGAAATGCTCTGACCACTGCTGCTATTTCTACAATTTGAGGTGAGCCTTGCACTGACTGAATATCTGATTCCCACTTTGTGGTTACGTCTTGCCAAGTTATGACTGATTTGTGTGTTTTCCATGAACTCTTGGTGAGCAATGTCACTGCATCCAATGGTACTTCACTTATCATGGGTTTTTCTCTGAAACTTGATTTTGTTTGCAGCAGCTTACGGCTTGGGAGATGACTTGAACAAACACCTGAGTAATTCAGTAATGCAATTTTTTAATGTCTTCTGAGTTTTGAAATGTCCAATCAAAATAATCCTTTTTCAAAGGCAGATAAATGGTAGCAAAATCTTTGCCTGCCATTGCTAGCAGTCTGGCTCTGGCTCTAATAATTATCTGGTCTCCAATTTCTAGTGTAGTAAAAATTGCTTTGAGAGATCTGTAGGGCAAAAAGATCCACTCTATTATCAACAAAGGGTCCTTTTCTGATGTGTCCCATTGAAATATGAGACAATACAGTTGCATCTTTTCCCCTATGACTGCAAGGATAAAGGAAGTTTAATAAAAAAAAAAACCAGTGTGCATTTCTCTGTTGAAGAGCTTCATAGATCTTGTTGAGGGTATCTTGAGCTTCACTTGTGAGGGTTCTGGGGGATTTGATGTTGCTGTCCCCTTTCAAGAGGCTGAAAAGCGATGAAAGCTCATAATTTGNGTCCCCTTTCAAGAGGCTGAAAAGCGATGAAAGCTCATAATTTGTGATCCTCAAGATTGGCCCAATCCATTTGATTTCTCCCAGACATTGCTTCAAGTCCTGTAGATTCTTGACTTGAGTCCTCACTTGTATCTTTTGTGACCTTATTGTCTGTTCTGTGATCTTCCATCCCAAGTAATTCCATGATGAAACTTCCTGGATTTTTGAAGTGGAGACTTCCAACCCTGTTTTTTATGCAATCATGCTGCTCTGAGCCTCCTCCAGTTCTTGTTGCAGCAACACTGCCATGAGCAGATCATCCATGTAATGAATGATCAATGCCTGTGGATGTTTCTTTTGCACTGGAGACAAGGCTCGTGCCACAAACCATTGCCAGATCATTGGAGAATTCTTGTGACCTTGGGGAAGAACAATCCAATGGTATCTTTGCAAGGGTTTCTGACTGTTGATGCTTGGGACAGAGAATGCAAATTGAGGAGCATCTTCTGGATGAAGTGGAATGTTGAAGAAACAGTCCTTCAGATCGAAGATTGCAAGTGACCAATGTCTCAGAATCACTGAAAAAGATGGAAGTCCCAGCTGAAGTGGTCCCATCTCCTCAATTACCTCATTGATTTTCCTCAGGTCATGGAGCATTCTCCATGAATCCAAAGATTTCTTGTGAATCACAGACTGGAAAATTTCAGAATTTTTGAGGTGACTTTTCTGTAGTTGCTCTTTAACCAGTTTTTTGAGAGCACTCAATTTCCTTTCTTCCAGGGGCTACTGGTCCACCTGAACAGGATCGCCTGTTTTCCAAGTCAGTTTCAGGCTGGTGAGTGCCTCAGTGACCTCTTTTAAAAATCTATCTCTATCCTCAGTCCCCATTTGGATAGAATGTCTCTTCCCTACACTCTGGTCTCTGCACTACAAAGGGATGAACAATGGCAGTCTTTCTTCCCGGCCCTGAGACAATGATGGAATCTTCACTTTGCAGGCACAGTGTATTTCCTTCAATGACTGAGAGGGAACCCAAGGGAGTCCTCAAATTACATTCTCTGAGCCAGAAGAGGTGAGAGATTACTGTGATGTCCGCACCTGTATCCATCATTCCTTTGATTGTGATCTTCTTGTCACTGCATGTAAAATTGCAGACAATCACTGGTTGACTGCAACCAATTTGCTTCACCCTGGTGGCATGAATGTCCACGTCCTCACTGATAGGTAAAACTTGTTTACTGGTTATTGGCATGATCTGCTATGTTGCATGAGGAGGCAAGGCTATTGGGGCATTTTCTGGAAGAATCAATAGAGGACGTAAAACTTGAGCCAAAACCGTTAGTTCTTTGCTTCTATCTGCTGAAACAACATATGGATAAACATTGAGGCCTAGAATGCTGCATCTGTCTTTGCCTATAATCAAAAAGTTTTGCCTTTTCTATGATGTTCCAGTGACTCCTATGTGAATGATCATTATTCAAAAAGTATACTAATTTAGAAGTTTCCATTTGACATTGTGCTCCTGGGGGTAATAAGTCTGGGTTGGGTGGGAATTGGCAGATGGTCCTGCTGAGGGAATCTGACATTCCCCGATAGTTGCATTCCCACTGGGGATCTCTGTGGGAATTGGGGCTGAGGTGTTGCCATCACTCGTGTCATCGCATGTTGGCATTCCATGCTCTTCTTAGAGTTTCTTGGAAGGGGTAGAGGTCTTCTGTCTACATCTGTTTGGCAATAACATTGGCTGGCATACTGTTTTCTTCTTTGGCACCTTGGAAAAAGACCTGATGATTTTGTGGCTTTTGTTGGTTCTGGATTTCCCACATCAGAAGCATGGTCCCCCTGAAAGAGATGCTGCCTGCCATCATGTCTGCAGGGCTGGTGTGATGAGTATATAGGGAGTTTGTTCATAAAACGAGAGAATAGAGTTAAGTGAGATACTGGAAACCGGCGGAGTCTGATAAGCAGAACTGGCTGGAGTTACAAGACAGCCTAATTAGAGGACTTAGCTGGCCTAAGTTCAATTTTGTATACTCAGCACATTTAACTAAATATGGGATCGTAAATATAACTTGTATAACCAATGCTTAAGCCAAGTACAGAGTTATCCACAAGTCAAGGACAAAAGCTGCGAGGAAGAAGAGAATCTTCCTCCCCACGACCACTGAAAGGCAGAATATGACCACCTAGCAACAGGCCGCACAAATGCAGAGTATCACCAGAATGATGAAAGGACCGGAAACGAAAAACCTATAAAAACTATGTGTTTCAGGCAGGGGGTGCGAGCCTTTGGTGGAGCGGAGATTCCTGCTCACCTGCGCACGTATATTATGCCTGCCGCTGCTTGCTACAATAAATATAAATTGTTTAATTAGCATTAATCATGGCTCTTTATTGCTGGAACTTGTAACAGCTGGCCTGCTGAAGAGCTAGGTGAAGTGCTTCAATGGTCTTTGAGAATTGTTTGCGCTTGCAGTTGAAGGATCTTCCTGACCTGTTCCGTCAAAATGCTTGCTTGAATTGCTGCAATGTGCTGAGGTGTGCCTACCTTGCTGCATGCTTCTATCATCTCTGTCATGGATGGATGTCCAGGCAGGGCACTGATGACGTGCTTACACTCTACACTGGCATTCGTGAAAGCAAGACTTTGAAGCAAGTGTGGCTTTTCTGCTTCATCAGTCACTTGCCAGTCCATTGTTTTTGTGAAGCCAACAAATGAGGTGAAAGGCTCAGAGGGACCTTGTTTTACTTCTCTACAAACACCTTCTAGATTTCCAAGGGGTTGAATTTGCAGAATTGCCTTTTGGGCAGCTTCTCTGATGACTGTGATCACCTCTCAAGTCAACTCTGTTGCTTGGTCTTCTAGCTTATCGTGTGGCACATCTCCTGCCATTTGAGCCAATGAGATGCTTGTGTGTGGCCCTCCTGTATAGCTTTTCCTCAACTCAAGGACAGCCCTTCGCCATCTTGCATCTCACAATAGGTGTTGTGAGTCTGTAAAAGTTGTTGAGGCGATGTACCTACAATCAAAAGGCAGCAGGTTATAATTGCAGAAAATGCCTCTTAATAACTGAAATATGGAAAACCAAGTCCTTCCTTTCTCACAGCATCTAATAAGTCTTTCAATAACTGGTGATCCAGTGGTTCCCATCTCGGAGTTTCATTTCTTCTTCTGTACCTCACTGCCATGGCAGTACTGTCTGTATCTGGTGTATCAGAGTCTCTATCTTGAAGTGCTGTCCTCTTGTCTCTTGCCCAGGTCACTGCTGAAGGATCCCGCAAAATGGGTCTTGGAACTGGAACCAGATCCATATCTGGATCTGCAAATTTCCTGGAAGCCTCATCTTCTGTATTCAAGGGTGCCTGCATCCCAGGCACCCCTTCCCCTTCTGTTTGAGGGTTGGTAGAAGGAACTGGTAGTTTTGATTGTCGAGGAACTGAAGATGCACTAGAAGAATCCATTGGCTTTGATGCTGAAGAGGGCAGTAGAGGATGTTTCTGTGGCTGAATGTGATGCATTCGTTGCTAAACTTGGGAAAGCATGTGGTCTATAAAGTCCTGGGAAAATGAAAAATTGTGGATGGGCTGAAGAAGTGGAGTGTTGTCCTGAAAGTCAGTCTTTTGGAGTAATCACATGGAAAGCTGAAGTATTTGATGAAGTCCAAAAGCCAGGTAATTCTTTAGATGATGAAAAAAATGCCTTGGCTTCTAGTGATGGAGATGATGTTCTCATTGCTGCCATTGTGGGCTGCAGATGTAGGAAGCTGTTGATGTTCACCAGGAAGCTGTTGCTGCTCTTGTGAAGAATCAGTGATATGAAGACTGGGTTTCTGCTCCACAGATTCTCATCAGCCATTTCCCATTTGCCTGGAAAAATGAACATGGTGTTCTGGTCTTCATCTTATTTTCCATCTCTTCAGAAAGAGATGCTCTTAGGGTTTGGAGAGATTGGAAACTGACAGGGAAGTTTGGCATCATTATTATTTTGCCTTTTTTTTGGGTAGTTTTTAGAGCTTGCTGTTATGCGGCTGTCCCACAAGGCGGCGCTGTTGCTCATCAAATCATATGCGGGACGCTTTTTATGGAGGTGATGCCAAGAGATGTTGTTTGGGGCTGCGGGAGAAATTCTGAGGAATGGTATGCAGGGGGAAACCCTCTTTCGGGAGAGGAAACCTCTTTAAGCTGACTAATGCGTGAGTGAAAAGCCCGCTGGCTGTGAACGGAGGCGGTGGGGGGGGACGGCCTCCGCGCCGGGTTTAGTTATAGGGGGGCTGTGCACTGAGCTTGAGTAACCTCAGCGCATGCCAGGAGTGGCGGGATGGGTGGGGAGGTGGGGTCAAACTCGCCCGCCGCGAGTTGCGGCCTGCGGGCCATGGAACGAGTCAAAGGACCGGAAGAGGGAGGGACCTGGGTAACGTTTGTATATTCCCCGACCGCACTAGCCGAGCGGCGGGGGCGGGCAGCCTGCGAGTGTCCTGGGCTGGGCTCTGGACCGGGCCCTCGTGACCTCACTTTTGGAAGTTGAGCGACAGCAGAGGGCGGGATTGGCTCGCCGTGAACCAGAGGCGTTGCCGTCCCTGCCTGAGGCGTCTGTGACGTCGCGTGGGGCGGAGAAAGGGGTGGTGTACAGGGTGGGGAACCAGCAGGACACGGGACAGACAGGTTTTTCAAGCCCACCTTCCTTCTTCCCCAGGTGTTTGTAGAGACTGAAGGAACTCAAGAAAGGATATATCATCATCTTCCTCTTCACCGAGTAGAAGTTTAAACTTATGGTGTGGTCTCGACAGGGGATCCACAGAGTCCCGAGCTGTGTCCCCCTTCAAGCCTCACTCCGTCTTCCCTTCCTTCTCAGGAGAATTCTTCCAGGTCTGGAAGGAAGTGGCTTCTGTCTGAACGCGGTGGAAGGCGGCGGGGGGGATGGGGGGGCACTCTCGCGCTTCCCGGAAAGGGTCCAAGAGTTCAGTTGGAGGGGCGGCGGCTCCGTGTTCTCCCTCTCGGGGACGAGCTCTGCTGTACCCTAGAGCTACATGGAAATGGATGTAAAGGCAATTTTGGATATTGCTCTTTATACATTACTTGATAGAGAAGCCTGCAGGTATCTAGTATCGTTTCTGTGTTTGGATCCTGAGCAATTTGACATTGCTGTAATCTCACTGTATGTAATTGCTAATAATAACATAATAATGACGTAATAATAATAACATTGCTGTAATCTCTCTGTATGCTCACATCTACCTATAAACAGGGTTCAAATAGATCTTTTTTTAGTAAGAGTAGAGTAGGTTTCTTTTGCCCAGAGCAGTAATGATTCCAAATTTTCCTTTGCTGTCTTAATAGAATGCTGGTCTGTTATTTTTTGTAATTTCTGGAAAGCGTCTAAATCTTTTTTAGAGATATTTGTCCCCATGTCTGCCCATTTTTGAGAGTTTATGAGTCCTCTGGTTATCATTTCGGATTGCTGACCTGCAGTTCTCCGAGGTCCCAAAAGCTGTGGCCACAAGGTTTCAGAGGTTCTGATAGCAGATGTTTCATGTCCGGACTAATTTTGCTGGCACTGGCTTGCTACGGTCCAAGCAGATGTGGGATGAGTCTTCTCTGCGTGAGTTCTTCACTGACATCAGGGCACCAATTATGTGGGAGCTTGTCCCCTTTGATGCTGGGCACCCTGGGGTGCTTGCCAGCTGGGGAGACCCTCTAGTCTCAGTTTTGTGTCAGGAAAAGATGACTCCAAGACACTTTGTCTCTTTGGTCTGTAGGTTTATGTGGGATTCGGCCCCTAGGCGCCTTTGGGTATTCCCCAGCTGGGGGAGACCCTTTTATCTCAGTTCTGTGTCAGGAAGAAGATNGACAGGGGATCCACAGAGTCCCGAGCTGTGTCCCCCTTCAAGCCTCACTCCGTCTTCCCTTCCTTCTCAGGAGAATTCTTCCAGGTCTGGAAGGAAGTGGCTTCTGTCTGAACGCGGTGGAAGGCGGCGGGGGGGATGGGGGGGCACTCTCGCGCTTCCCGGAAAGGGTCCAAGAGTTCAGTTGGAGGGGCGGCGGCTCCGTGTTCTCCCTCTCGGGGACGAGCTCTGCTGTACCCTAGAGCTACATGGAAATGGATGTAAAGGCAATTTTGGATATTGCTCTTTATACATTACTTGATAGAGAAGCCTGCAGGTATCTAGTATCGTTTCTGTGTTTGGATCCTGAGCAATTTGACATTGCTGTAATCTCACTGTATGTAATTGCTAATAATAACATAATAATGACGTAATAATAATAACATTGCTGTAATCTCTCTGTATGCTCACATCTACCTATAAACAGGGTTCAAATAGATCTTTTTTTAGTAAGAGTAGAGTAGGTTTCTTTTGCCCAGAGCAGTAATGATTCCAAATTTTCCTTTGCTGTCTTAATAGAATGCTGGTCTGTTATTTTTTGTAATTTCTGGAAAGCGTCTAAATCTTTTTTAGAGATATTTGTCCCCATGTCTGCCCATTTTTGAGAGTTTATGAGTCCTCTGGTTATCATTTCGGATTGCTGACCTGCAGTTCTCCGAGGTCCCAAAAGCTGTGGCCACAAGGTTTCAGAGGTTCTGATAGCAGATGTTTCATGTCCGGACTAATTTTGCTGGCACTGGCTTGCTACGGTCCAAGCAGATGTGGGATGAGTCTTCTCTGCGTGAGTTCTTCACTGACATCAGGGCACCAATTATGTGGGAGCTTGTCCCCTTTGATGCTGGGCACCCTGGGGTGCTTGCCAGCTGGGGAGACCCTCTAGTCTCAGTTTTGTGTCAGGAAAAGATGACTCCAAGACACTTTGTCTCTTTGGTCTGTAGGTTTATGTGGGATTCGGCCCCTAGGCGCCTTTGGGTATTCCCCAGCTGGGGGAGACCCTTTTATCTCAGTTCTGTGTCAGGAAGAAGATTCCAGATGCTCATTATGCTCTCGATTGTAGGATCTGGTGAAGTGGGCGGGACAAACTCAGGTGAGATCTCTGAAGTCAAGTCTTAAAGCTTATGGTTAATTGCACAGGGTATGGGTGAAAGAGCCTAGCTAAAAGCTGCTATACGCCGCTCAAAGCAGGCCTAAGGGAGCAATACAGCAAGAGGGCAAAAGAGAAGGGGCAAGAGCAGGTAAGAGAGGGTAAGAAGAAAGAGAGTGAGGTCTCTGTTACAACATCTTAAGTCTCCTTCTATGTTGAATATTCTACTTTTTCACTAACTGATCTAGTACAAGATAACAAATTTTCTTCATTTACATGCAGCATATAGGGACTGCTACATTACCATGTTTTACTACCTTCTAATCTCTAAACCTTATCTAGGACCTTTCCTGCTGAGCCAGGGTCTGGCTCTGGTATGTCTGTTAGCAAATGGCATTCCTAACAAAGGGAGGAAGACCTTCGACCTGCCAGACACTGTTCTCTAGCCATTCAATCAAACATTTCAATCTCACCTATAGTTTCTACATTCTTAGCATCTTTTGCTAGACAATCATATTTGTAATACACCCCTGTTTCTTCCTTCCCTACATTATATCTTGTAACGAAATTATTTCTCAATATGGACGGTACGGGACACGGTCGGAGGTCTCTAGTAAAAGAGTTAGGAATAAGCGGTTTATTTCAGGGCGTGAGTCCAGGAACACT